>CM055734.1:4636981-4722320 GCA_029465975.1 Dallia pectoralis
TGTGAATGTGTGTGTGTTGTGAGTGTGTGTGTGTTGTGACTGTGTGTGTGTTGTGAGTGTGTGTGTGTGTTGTGAGTGTGTGTTGTGAGTGTGTGTTGTGAGTGTGTGTTGTGAGTGTGTGTTGTGAGTGTGTGTGTGTGTTGTGACTGTGTGTGTGTTGTGACTGTGTGTGTATGTATGTGTGGACAAAAAAGCTTTTTCTAACAACGAACAACAGCTTTTTTACTGCTGTTTGACACTGCTAATTCTTTTTTGTCTTTCCCTCCCCCAACTCCTCTTTCTCTCCTTCCCTCCTCTTTCTCTTCTCTCCTCTCCTCTTTCTCTCCTTCCCTCCTCTTTCTCTCCTCTCCTCTAATCTTTCTCTCCACCCCGCTACGTCTTTATCTCCTTTCCTCCTTTTTCTCCCCTCTTCTCTTCTCTTCTTTCTGTCATCCCCCTCTTCTCTTTCTCTCCTCCCTCCTCCGTTTTCTCTCCTCCTTTTCGTTGTCCAGATTCGTCTGTACGCTAGACCGAACGCCATCCAGAGTGGAGCAGGCAACTACGCCCTCCACATCACAAAGAGACTCCTCCAGTTCTACGAGGATTACTTCAAAGTAAAATACTCGCTACCCAAATTAGGTGAGACACGGGTGGAACTGGAGCTAACCCAGCCGCTCTCTACTGCGTGGTTGGAATATTTCTTCTGTGCACACACACACACACACACACACATATAGCAAACGCTTGTTGTCGATAGTAAATGGATTTCCTGATTTTCTCACGGGGGAATCCTTGGTGTGGAAGTTTGATTCTGTGTTGCTATGGATCTCTTAACTTGTTCTGATTGGTCGGTCTTTTAAACATACTGAGATGATTCGGTCAGATAATGTTCAGTGACTGAGATGATTCGGTCAGATAATGTTCAGTGACTGAGATGATTCGGTCAGATAATGTTCAGTGACTGAGATGATTCGGTCAGATAATGTTCAGTGACTGAGATGATTCATTCCGGTAATGTTCAGTGACTGAGATGATTCAGTCAGATAATGTTCAGTGACTGAGATGATTCAGTCAGATAATGTTCAGTGACTGAGATGATTCGGTCAGATAATGTTCAGTGACTGAGATGATTCAGTCAGACAATGTTCAGTGACTGAGATGATTCAGTCAGATAATGTTCAGTGACTAAGATGATTCAGTCTTTTCTGTTGTGATGTATGTGGTGGTGTGTTTGTGTGCATGCCTATCTTTGTGTGTTGTAGTGTGTGTGTGTGTGTGTGTGTGTTGTAATGTGTCTGTGTGTGGGCGTGTGCGTGTTGTAATGTGTCTCTGTGTGTGTGTGTGTGTGTGTGTGTGTGTGCGTGTGTGTGTGTGTTGTAGTGTGTGTGTGTGTGTGTGTGTGTGCGTGTGCGTGTGCGTGTTGTAATGTGTCTGTGTGTGTAGCAGTATAAGAGTTCAGCCTGACAACAGAAACCAGTTCTGTCTGTGTCGCGCTCCATTGAGTTTCTGTCAGTTTGCCTTATTCATTTTAATATACCCATCAATCTCTCCAACTGTCTACCCCTCTCTCCCTCTATCACTTTTTACTTCCATCCCTCCCTCCCTCTTTTCTTCCATATCTATATTCCCATCTCACTCCACCACACCCTCCCTTCCTCCATATCTATATTCCCATCTCACTCCACCACACCCTCCCTTCCTCCATATCTATATTCCCATCTCACTCCACCACACCCTCCCTTCCTCCATATCTATATTCCCATCTCACTCCACCACTCCCTCTCTTCCTCCATATCTATATTCCCATCTCACTCCACCACTCCCTCTCTCCTCCTACCTACACCTTGCTATGTTCATTCCTTCTCTCCCCCATCTCTTACTCCCTTCCTCCTATTTTTCCTAAATCTCTTCCAATCTCTCTTCCCCTCCACCTGCACCTCTCCTTCCCCCTCTTCCCTCTCCTCCCTCTCTCCCTCATTTCTCCCTTCCCCTCCTCCTGCATCTCTCCTTCCATCATTCCCTCGTTCTCTCCTTCATTTCTCTTTCCCCTCTTCCTGCATCTCTACTTCCCTCTCCTCCATCATTCCCTGATCTCTACCCCTCATCTTGCCCCTTCCTCTTCATCGTTTCATCACTCTTCCTCTTTCTGTCATCCTGCTGTTGGTGTTTGACTCCATCTGCTAGTTGTGACAGAGAGATGTCACCAGGGACTGTGAGGGAATGCAAAATGAGAAACATCCCGACTACCAACACAGTCATCAGACACAGAGATCAGACACAGAGATCACACACACCGAGATCACACACCGAGATCACACACAGAGATCACACACAGAGATCACACACAGAGATCACACACACCGAGATCACACACAGAGATCACACACAGAGATCACACACAGAGATCACACACACCGAGATCACACACAGAGATCACACACAGAGATCTCACACCGAGATCACACACCGAGATCACACACCGAGATCACACACCGAGATCACACACCGAGATCACACACAGAGATCACACACAGAGATCACACACAGAGATCACACACAGAGATCACACACAGAGATCACACACAGAGATCACTCACAGAGATCACACACAGAAATCACACACAGAAATCACACAGAGAGATCACTCACATAGATCACTCACAGCCATCAGACACAGCCATCAGACACAGCTATCAGACACAGCCATCAGGCACAGCCATTAGGCACAGCTATCAGACACAGCCATCAGACACAGCCATCAGACACAGCTTTCAGACACAGCCATCAGACACAGCCATCAGGCACAGCCATCAGGCACAGCCATCAGACACAGCCATCAGGCACAGCCATCAGACACAGCCATCGGGCACAGCCATCAGACACAGCCATCAGGCACAGCCATCAGACACAGCTATCAGACACAGCAATCAGACACAGCTATCAGACGCAGTCTGTCTGGAGCATATATTACAGAGCTCCTATTGTTCTTTGTGTTGCTTGTTTCTGTAGCCAATGGTGCTGGCAGAAATAGCATAATAGGAGTGTTTTAAAGGATTAGAAGCACTGTTGTCATTATGGACAAGATGAAAGGGGCTCTACAGAAGTAGATTTTGCCAGCAAACATCTGAAATGGGCAAATTATATTATGGATTCTCATCAGAGGTGAAACATGTATTCTGTTAACCTCTTCTAGGCAGCAGTAGAGCGATATATACCTAGAAACACGGAGCACCCAAAAGGTTCTTCATTTTACGATTCCAGGCCGTGCCGGATAACGTCATGCTCGTGGTGCCCATGGAGCCATAGTTCTAGATAGGGCCCGGACCTGATGTGCGCGTCGTGTGGTTATGTAAAGGCACCATCTGGGCACCGGGTGAAGGCAGGAGGTAGCAGTTGGAGGCCCCCAGGACTGTACAGACAGGGTCACTCTGCACCACTTCACCGGGCCGCCTGGCGCTCTGTTCACTGGACGGGATTAAATCACATGGAGAGATGGCCTGCCTGTAGCGTTCAGCTCTCCTGCATGCTAGCACACGTTCCAGCTCCAAACAGGACCACCTCCTGTAGCGTTCAGCTCTCCTGCATGCTAGCACACGTTCCAGCTCCAAACAGGACCACCTCCTGTAGCGTTCAGCTCTCCTGCATGCTAGCACACGTTCCAGCTCCAAACAGGACCACCTCCTGTAGCGTTCAGCTCTCCTGCATGCTAGCACACGTTCCAGCTCCAAACAGGACCACCTCCTGTAGCGTTCAGCTCTCCTGCATGCTAGCACACGTTCCAGCTCCAAATAGGACCACCTCCTGTAGCGTTCAGCTCTCCTGCATGCTAGCACACTTTCCAGCTCCAAACAGGACCACCTCCTGTAGGGTTCGGCCCTCCTGCATGCTAGCACACATTCCAGCTCCAAACAGGACCACCTCCTGTAGGGTTCAGCCCTCCTGCATGCTAGCACACATTCCAGCTCCAATCAGGACCACCAAATCAAGACCACCACAAAATCAGGACCACCTCTGATGGCTGTGTCTGATAGCTGTGTCTGATGGCTGCGTTTCATTTTGTAACGATAAGAGACGGGCCGGCACTTTGTAGTCGTATGTTTCCACGAAAAATAATTTACCATCCCACCCTTGGACATTAAAATCCACTCAGGAACTTTCTACATTGTTCTATTTGCAATTTATTGATTTAATAAATTCAGCAATCTTTTCGCTCCATATTTTCCTTCTTCAAATTATTTGGGTTCATGCAGTTTCTACCCCAACCTACTATTTACCTTATTCTCCAAAATTAATTAAATGTGTTTATTTTTACTCATTTACCATTTCTGGCTTTGCAATATTGGCATGTAGCACCAGAGAAAGATGAGAGCCTGGAGGGAGGGAGAGGAAGAGATAAAGGAGAGGGAGAGAGGGAGAGAGAGAAAGCAGAGGGGGGAGAGAGGGAGAGAGGGAGAGAGAGGAGAGAGAGATAGGAGAGAGAGATAGGAGAGAAATGAGAGAGCCTGGAGGGAGAGAGAGGAGAGAGAGTGAGAGAGAAAGGAGAGAGAAGGAGAGAGAGAAGGACAGAGACAGTGGAAGAGGAAGTGAGAAATAGAGAGAGATAGGAAAGATAGGAAAAGAGGAGAGACAGAAGAGAGGAAGCTTCAGAGGAAAAGAGAGAGAGTGAGATTCCGGGCCATATAAGTGGGTTTGGCATAATGAGTCGTTGTCTTGCCGTTTGAGAAACGGTGCCATCAATTGTAGCGATGCTCGTCCATCACGGCAGCCTTTTGCTCTGCCTCTCCAATCTGTGAGTAGGCTCCAATTAGAGGGAGTTAATCATGGCTGCCGTGTCCACAGAGTGACAAAACCCAGGGAGACAGAGGACGTGTCCTGAATAGAGCCACGCTCCCCTACGCGCTGTTCTGCTTTTCACCAGGAGCTCCGGTCAAACACAGGGCTCTATCCAGGGCTTAGGGCGCAAGTTGAGACACGCGGAAAGCACTTAAATGCTGGAGCTGCGCTAACGCCTTAACTACTGGCTTCACTTTCACTGTCAGAATATAAAGGACGGATAGATGAGAGGAAATGGAGGGAGAGGAGGGACACATACAAAGAGAGGGAGAGTGAGAAGGTGGGAGAGAAAGTGAAAGGGAGAGAGAGTGAGGGAGAGAAAGTGAGTGGGAGATAGAGAGTGAGAGAGAGTGAGGAGAGAGTGATCGAGATAAAGTGAGAGGGAGAGAGAGCGTGAGGGAGACGGAAAGAGTGTGAAGGAGAGAAAGCGTGAGGGAGAGAGTGAGAGGGAGAAAGTGAGGGGGATAGAAAGAGGGAGAGAGTGAGAGGGAGAGAGAGAGTGAAAGTGTGAAGGAGAGAGAGCGTAAGGGAGAGAGTGAGGGAGAAAGTGAGAAGGTGAGAGTGAGAGAAGGCTATAGCAACAGCTGTATCTTCTGCAGCAGCTCTGACCGTTCAGCCCAGAAAGCCCAACATAATGATATTCTCTGCATGTTAAGTTACGGCACACGACCTCAGACTACAGAGACAAACCAAAGCATCCAGAGCAGAATTAGGCCAACTCCCTCTCTGATAAATGTCCCAAAAGTGAGCCACCATATGTTATATTCATAAAAACACAAGTGTGCCCCTCTTCTACAATTACCCAACCCTCGCTGCCAGGACGTGGCCATGGAGAGGACTCCCCAGCTGGTACACGAAAACCCAAACCCATAAAACCTCAGAACCACTCTCAGGCTGTCCAGCCCAACCAAGTGTTCACTCAGGAAACATTTGAAATGCAGTTGTTCTCATAGAGAAAGCAACAAAAGAGTTAACGGTAATGCTTTTCAACTGGCTGTCCGCCGTGGCTGATGGGAACTGGCCGCCCAGAGAGGACTGGTTGTGCACACATAGAGGTTCAGACAGAGCTGCGGGTGTTTCTAGACTGCAAGACTCATCCGGTGTTTTGCATAAATGTTCCTCCCAGATATTCTGAACCAATGCACCGAGTTTGTTTTTCTGTTTTAAAATGACAACAGGAGAAAATGCAGTGCATTGTGGGAGGAGAACACCTCTGTAGTTGGTGTAGTATGACCCTTCCTGACTGACTGTCTTCGCTGATATCCATCTATATGTCGGCTAGGACAACGTATTGTGTGGCGACCGCTACGCTTCCATGGTGATAAAGCCTCTTGAATTACATTGAATTGAAATTAATTAACAGAGACATACAGGGGGGAATAAACAGTTTTCTAGATAATATCAACCAGAGATTTCCTGCACCGCTAAAATGCGTTGTGTGTATATTTTCCTCAGAGCCTTATCCATTTCTCTTTGAACTGGCAGCAACACAACAATCGGAACCAAATAAACAAGAGATTCTGATCGGGGCGACTAAATGGACTGAGAGTGAATACACAAAGAATAACTAAGTATTTGGGAAGTGCTTCTTTTTATCTTTCCCCAGGTAATAATGAAATTACTTTATTTCGTCTTGTTGTTGAAATCTTCTAAACGGCTCCCTTAATCAATATTCCAACTGACAGGGAGGTGATTTTCCAGACAGGTCTCATGGCATCGGAAACGCGATCTGCTCCGACCGCCTGAGGGAGTCGACTGTGTTTCAGATTGGCCTTCCTGTATCGATCCCTGGCTAGATGTTTGGAGGAGGAGACCAGGAGGGCTGGAGTTAAATGTGGCCTGGCAGGTGTGCCATGTCCATGTGAACAGATAGAGGTGGACGAGATGAGGAGGCCGGAGAATCAAAGACAGGATGACAGAGAGAGAGAGAGAGATGAGGGCGGGATGAAAGAGAACAGGGATGAGAGAGAAAACAGGGAAGAAGAATCGAGGAAATCAATGTAATGTTACATCAGCTTATATGGCCAGGAACGGAGAAGAACAGATAAGAAGAAAAAGGAAGTGAAACAGAGCCTGTCTGTTGTTGTTTATTCTGCCTGGTCCATTATGGCAACCAACAGGAGGTTTTTAAATGCACTTTATTAGTTTGGCGTCATTTTAAAGCCAGAAGAGCAAACATCTCCATCTATCCAACGAAGTGATTCACCAGCTTGTTTATTATATCACCTTCTTAAATGACTCATTTGGAAATAGTCTGTCAGCGTCTCTCTAGGACGGCTCATAGATAAGTACGAGCCAAGTGTGTAAAGTAGTGTTGCACATTATCCCACATGGTTAAACTAGGCCGGCTTCCTGTTGACTGCGTTTATCCCTGGCTGTTGGATTTCACAACATTTATATCACTTAATCCGTGTTCTTTTACCCAGTGGAAGAAGCAGGCAGCGTTAGATTGTCCATTGCTACAATAAAACAGATATACATATACTCTATGTTATCTGGTTGACACACACACACACACACATACATACACACTTACACACACGGACACACACACATGGACACACACATGGACACACACACACGGACACACACACACACACACAATCCCCATGGTGTGTCATGGTCTGTAGCCCATCAAGGTCACCTCCTCCAGCTCTGCCAGTCTTGGCACCAGCCTCTGTACGCATCATTGAAGTTATTCACCACAACGACCGCTCACTCTGGTCTCTCTCTGGTCTCTCTCTGGTCTGTGTGTGTGAGGGTATGTGTGTTTCAAGCTAATCTCTCTGTGTGAGCGTGTGTGTGTTCCAGGCTGGTCTCTCTGTGTGAGCGTGTGTGTTCCAGGCAGGTCTCTCTGTGTGAGCGTGTGTGTGTTCCAGGCTGGTCTCTGTGTGAGCGTGTGTGTGTTCCAGGCTGGTCTCTCTTTGTGACCGTGTGTGTGTTCCTGGCTGTTCTCTCTGTGTGAGCGTGTGTGTTCCAGGCTGGTCTCTCTGTGTGAACGTGTGTGTTCCAGGCTGGTCTCTCTGGTCTGTATGAAACAGGCAGTACAGTAGAGGGTCTGGTCACCACAGTGTGTGATGCTGGTCTGTATGAAACAGGCAGTACAGTAGAGGGTCTGGTCACCACAGTGTGTGATGCTGGTCTGTATGAAACAGGCAGTACAGTAGAGGGTCTGGACACAGTGTATGATGCTGGTCTGTATGAAACAGGCAGTACAGTAGAGGGTCTGGTCACCACAGTGTGTGATGCTGGTCTGTATGAAACAGGCAGTACAGTAGAGGGTCTGGACACAGTGTGTGATGCTGGTCTGTATGAAACAGGCAGTACAGTAGAGGGTCTGGACACAGTGTGTGATGCTGGTCTGTATGAAACAGGCAGTCGTGCAGAAACAGATAAATGAGCGTCTTGATTCAGGTATCACAGTTGTAACAGTGACTGATGGAGGTTAACAGAATTTGACCTTTTTCTTTTTGAATCATGAAAAGTTAATCACAGAAACACAATGGAATGCCGGCTAAATTACTTTTGCTGCAATGCCTTTTTATTGTATAAAATTAGTGTGGCGTATTATTTTCTTTATATTGTTGACTTTGCTGTAAATGTAGTAGCCTATAATATTTATAGCCCAACAAAGAATGGAAAAGAAATACAGAAACAACATAAACAACTATACAATTCACATCAAAACCTAAAACCCCCACATCAACACTCACACAAACCACATCTACAACTTTACAACACTATCCGTCTTAAAAAACCCAGAACAGAAAACAATACAAATATATACAGGGAAATTCTATTACACTCAACACCGGCAGAAATACAGTATACAGACATGTGGAATAAATTGAGCTGGTGCACTGGTGAAGAGTGATGAGTCATGAACGTCATAAAGGTATAAGACAATTAGATTGTCTGTCACTGTCAATCTGAAGGGAAGTATGGATGTCAGTGACCAGAGACATCTATCATAGTGTGGAATATTATGTGAACGGCAGATGCTAAGCAGTGAACTGATGTAGTTTGGGGGCTTTTACCTAAATATGACGCATAAATTAGTTAGAAGCAGTTAAATTGACAATGTGCAGTTTTTATAGCCATGGTCTATTATCCAGAGTTTACGGTCAGTGACGAGTGTCCACGACGATACGTGTCCACGGCGATAAGTGTCCACGACAATACGTGTCCACGGCGATAGGTGTCCACGATGATAAGTGTCAAAGGTGATAGGTGTCCACGGCGATAGGTGTCCACGATGATAAGTGTCAAAGGTGATAGGTGTACACGGCGATAAGTGTCAAAGGTGATAGGTGTCCACGGCGATAGGTGTCCACGATGATAAGTGTCAAAGGTGATAGGTGTACACGGCGATAAGTGTCAAAGGTGATAGGTGTCCACGGCGATAGGTGTCCACGGCGATAAGTGTCAAAGGTGATAGGTGTACACGGCGATAAGTGTCAAAGGTGATAGGTGTCCACGGCGATAGGTGTCCACGATGATAAGTGTCAAAGGTGATAGGTGTACACGGCGATAAGTGTCAAAGGTGATAGGTGTCCACGGCGATAGGTGTCCACGGCGATAAGTGTCAAAGGTGATAGGTGTACACGGCGATAAGTGTCAAAGGTGATAGGTGTCCACGGCGATAAGTGTCCACGGCGATAGGTGTCCACGGCGATAGGTGTCCACGACGATAGGTGTCCACGACGATAAGTGTCCACGACGGTGATGTTGTCAAGGCCTAAGGCAGTATGGTTAAATGACATTGAGGCGGTTTTAGCGGGCGGCCTACAGTAGGTAGAGGTAGAAATAGAGGTTCAGCAATGTTGTAGTTCTTAGTGCAGGTGAAGGATGAATTCAGTTAAATTATTATAATTAGTAGGTACAGTACCAGTCAAAAGTTAGGGCACACATATTCAAGTAAATGGTGAGTGTGTCCTAACTTTTTTCAGGGATTTTTTTGTACAAATATTTTACTGCGCAAATATTAGTGACCACATCATCCGACAGAGATTTGTCTGTCAGGTTTCTGACCCTGCTTTTGACCCCCACTGGGCGGGTTTGGGATGAAGACTGGAAGGCAAACCTTCCTTGACATGCTTCTGCTTTTGCTTCACTGTTCTGAACTCTGGGACCATATGTTTCTATTCAGAACACATTTTCACAGAAAAAAAGATTGGGTGCTCACATTGGAGTTAGCTTCAGTCAGGAGTAGAAATAGGATTTCAAATTGAGTAACAGTATGTTATGTTTTTAGGTTCCTTTTTCAGTAACACTCGAGCGAGGAGTTCAAAACGGAAAGCTCTCTAAAAGTCCTGTTTAATCTTAGAGAAATAAACTTTTGATAGGTTTCACAGGGTCAGTGCAAGCTGTGGTTTGAAATGTAACACTACCTTCACGGATCCACTCATGTTTGGTAATATGAATACATATTGAATCTTCTGGCGTACTCGTGTCTGGTAATATGAATGCATATTGAATATTCTGGCGTACTCATGTCTGGCAATATGAATACATATTGAATATTCCGGCGTACTCATGTTTGGTAATATGAATACATATTGAAACTTCTGTCGTACTCATGTCTGGCAATATGAATACATATTGAATCTTCCGGCGTACTCATGTCTGGTAATATGAATACATATTGAATCTTCCGGCGTATTTGGGTGAAGTCAGAATTGGCATCTCAGGCTGCATTTATTGAATACATTTTATATGAACACCACACAAGGGTTAAACGTGAAAAGAAAAGAAAAAAACACTATTGCAGAGCCACAGCTCTTGAATTGGTTTCTCACACAACAGACATGCTATTTTAGGAGGTTTGTAAGGCGAACGAGTATCACCCAGTCTAGTGTCTCCGTTAATCTGGGGCTAGCAGTGGCTCTGTTAATCTGGGGCTAGCAGTGGCTCTGTTAATCTGGGGCTAGCAGTGTCTCCGTTAATCTGGGGCTAGCAGTGTCTCCGTTAATCTGGGGCTAGCAGTGGCTCTGTTAATCTGGGGCTAGCAGTGTCTCCGTTAATCTGGGGCTAGCAGTGTCTCCGTTAATCTGGGGCTAGCAGTGGCTCTGTTAATCTGGGGCTAGCAGTGGCTCTGTTAATCTAGGGCTAGCAGTGTCTCCGTTAATCTGGGGCTAGCAGTGGCTCTGTTAATCTGGGGCTAGCAGTGGCTCTGTTAATCTGGGGCTAGCAGTGGCTCTGTTAATCTGGGGCTAGCAGTGTCTCCCTTAATCTGGGGCTAGCAGTGTCTCCGTTAATCTGGGGCTAGCAGTGGCTCTGTTAATCTGGGGCTAGCAGTGTCTCCGTTAATCTGGGGCTAGCAGTGTCTCCGTTAATCTGGGGCTAGCAGTGGCTCTGTTAATCTGGGGCTAGCAGTGGCTCTGTTAATCTGGGGCTAGCAGTGGCTCTGTTAATCTGGGGCTAGCAGTGGCTCTGTAATCTGGGGCTAGCAGTGGCTCTGTTAATCTGGGGCTAGCAGTGGCTCTGTTATTCTGGGGCTAGCAGTGGCTCCGTTAATCTGGGGCTAGCAGTGGCTCCCGGAAAGTAACAGACTGGCAAATAAACCTCCTGTGTGTGCTTGAAATCTGTTCAATTTGTCTTCGGGCCTTATGCCAACCAGCAGTTGGTTCTTCAATACTGGAATATCCTGGTGGACAAAACTGATTGCACTGTTGCACCCTGGGACTTTATTCAGACAGTGTCTGTAAATCTAGCAGTACAGTTCAAAGTGGATAAATCCAACACATGGCTAAAGTTGAACTTTAAAAAATATATATTTGTGTGAATGTCTCTCTGTTCCTGGTATTTGTATTCCTTTGTTATACATAATTTCTACATATTCATGTTTTGTTCAGTCAACCTATAAAGGAATCTGTTACCATGGCGTTAGCTAATGTAAAGTAAACTGATGGACTACGTAGATCGATGGCATTTGATCACAACGACTTCAGTCCTGTGAACTAGTGTCGCGTTTCCCTCCAGGTTCTCCTTTTTCTCCTCATGCTCTCTCCTTATCCGACTGGTCTGGAGGTGGAGGATCAGAGAGAGAGTGGCGATACAGGCATTATACACAGAACCGGACCGGCCAGCCGGCGGGGAATGGCATTGGTGGAGAATTTGTAATAGGGGATTTAATGTGAACAAAATGGACTCCGGAGAACTAGTCAATAATCCGGGGCGTAATCCTGTAATTGGATTGGATGTGACAAAAGAAGAGAGCCGAGAGAAGACAAGGCGGTCTGCGGAACTGATATCACCCTGCCACATTTCTGTTATTAACTGAGAGTTTGGGGGCAGAGCAGAGACACAGAGACAGAGAGACAGAGAGACAGAGAGACAGAGAGACAGAGAGACAGAGAGACACAGAGACACAGAGACAGAGAGACAGAGAGACAGAGACGCAGAGACAGAGAGGCACAGAGACACAGAGACGCAGAGACAGAGAGGCACGGAGACACAGAGACGCAGAGACAGAGAGGCACGGAGACACAGAGACGCAGAGACAGAGAGGCACGGAGACACAGAGACAGAGAGACGCAGAGAGAGAGAGAGACACAGAGACAGAGAGATTGAGAGACAGAGAAATACTGTGCATTTGAATTAAATAAAAGTACCCAATCCAAACCAACAGTACCATTCCCTCAAACGCTTCCCAAACTCAGATCCTTCCCCCTCTGTGTGGTTCTTCCTTGTCATTCAGGCTGTCCCAAACTTGAAGATAAGGAGGTCGACCACACCCTTAAGCCTAAACCACACCCCTACGCATAATCCACACCCCTAAGCCTAAACCACACCCCTAAGCCTAAACCACACCCCTAAGCCTAAAACACACCCCTAAGCCTAAAACACACCCCTAAGCCTAAAACTACATTTTGGTCCATAAAGGAAATTCCTCCCTCAAGGCAGTGCCAGCTGGTTGACAGCACATTCAGTCCTACCGATCTAGGATGTTGGCAAAAAAAGATGACCTAATGACTCAGACTGGGCATGAAGTGGTGTAAAGGGGCAGGACGTTGCATAAAGTGGCAGGAAGTTGTATAATGGGGCCACTAAAACCCAACGCAAAGATTTAGGATCACCAGATGCCTGTTTGGGGCCTATTGTGCCGGTTGTCCTGCAAAGTGCCTCATCTCACCTCTTTCAGGGAACACTTCTGTAACACTTCTGTTGTCTTCCCAGTCCTGGTTTGTCTGTGAAGCTGAGCAGGCTCTCCTGCTCTGTCCCAGGACGTGGAGACCAGATTCTGTGGGGACTGGTGTTTAAGGGCTTCATATGAAATCCCACTCACCCAGGGCAATAACGGGGACATTGCTCTCTACGAGGTGCCCTCATTCTGGCCACTAAACATCCCACGTCGCTGATTTTGAGAGAAAGCATGCTGCATATTACCTTTTTTCTGGTTCAGGATCCAGTTGGCTCATTTATCTCTCGTACCCTAGCCCAGTGACTTGTACAGACCTCATTCATCTCTCGTACCCTAGCCCAGTGACTTGTACAGACCTCATTTATCTCTCGTACCCTAGCCCAGTGACTTGTACAGACCTCATTCATCTCTCGTACCCTAGCCCAGTGACTTGTACAGACCTCATTCATCTCTCGTACCCTACCCAGTGACTTGTACAGACCTCATTCATCTCTCGTACCCTAGCCCAGTGACTTGTTACAGACCTCATTCATCTCTCGTACCCTAGCCCAGTGACTTGTACAGACCTCATTCATCTCTCGTACCCTAGCCCAGTGACTTGTACAGACCTCATTCATCTCTCGTACCCTACCCAGTGACTTGTACAGACCTCATTCATCTCTCGTACCCTACCCAGTGACTTGTTACAGACCTCATTCATCTCTCGTACCCTACCCAGTGACTTGTACAGACCTCATTTATCTCTCGTACCCTACCCAGTGACTTGTACAGACCTCATTTATCTCTCGTACCCTAGCCCAGTGACTTGTACAGACCTCATTTATCTCTCGTACCCTACCCAGTGACTTGTACAGACCTCATTTATCTCTCGTACCCTACCCAGTAACTTGTTACAGACCTCATTCATCTCTCGTACCCTAGCCCAGTGACTTGTTACAGACCTCATTTATCTCTCGTACCCTACCCAGTAACTTGTTACAGACCTCATTCATCTCTCGTACCCTAGCCCAGTGACTTGTACAGACCTCATTCATCTCTCGTACCCTACCCAGTAACTTGTTACAGACCTCATTTATCTCTCGTACCCTACCCAGTAACTTGTTACAGACCTCATTTATCTCTCGTACCCTACCCAGTAACTTGTTACAGACCTCATTCATCTCTCGTACCCTAGCCCAGTGACTTGTACAGACCTCATTCATCTCTCGTACCCTACCCAGTGACTTGTTACAGACCTCATTCATCTCTCGTACCCTACCCAGTGACTTGTTACAGACCTCATTTATCTCTCATACCCTAGCCCAGTGACTTGTTACAGACCTCATTCATCTCTCGTACCCTACCCAGTGACTTGTACAGACCTCATTTATCTCTCGTACCCTACCCAGTAACTTGTTACAGACCTCATTCATCTCTCGTACCCTACCCAGTGACTTGTTACAGACCTCATTCATCTCTCGTACCCTAGCCCAGTGACTTGTACAGACCTCATTCATCTCTCGTACCCTACCCAGTGACTTGTTACAGACCTCATTTATCTCTCGTACCCTACCCAGTAACTTGTTACAGACCTCATTCATCTCTCGTACCCTACCCAGTGACTTGTACAGACCTCATTCATCTCTCGTACCCTAGCCCAGTGACTTGTACAGACCTCATTCATCTCTCGTACCCTACCCAGTAACTTGTTACAGACCTCATTTATCTCTCGTACCCTACCCAGTAACTTGTTACAGACCTCATTTATCTCTCGTACCCTACCCAGTAACTTGTTACAGACCTCATTCATCTCTCGTACCCTAGCCCAGTGACTTGTACAGACCTCATTCATCTCTCGTACCCTACCCAGTGACTTGTTACAGACCTCATTCATCTCTCGTACCCTACCCAGTGACTTGTTACAGACCTCATTTATCTCTCATACCCTACCCAGTGACTTGTTACAGACCTCATTCATCTCTCGTACCCTACCCAGTGACTTGTACAGACCTCATTTATCTCTCGTACCCTACCCAGTAACTTGTTACAGACCTCATTCATCTCTCGTACCCTACCCAGTGACTTGTACAGACCTCATTTATCTCTCGTACCCTACCCAGTGACTTGTTACAGACCTCATTCATCTCTCGTACCCTACCCAGTGACTTGTTACAGACCTCATTCATCTCTCGTACCCTAGCCCCTGGGAGAGATTCATAAACTAACTCAGCTCAGAGACAGTCACACTAAACAGGGAAGTTATTGTCAAACTTGTCCCATACACTTCTTTGGACAACTTTCCGATAAGTGTTTAAATTGTCATAAATAATTTTGGGGACTCTGTAGGGCAAAACACTATTTGTGTTGAGACATTTCCGAGACCACCTCTTGCCAACCCGTGAACTAACTAAGGATTAAATGGTGCCATTTCTGAATTCTACCAAATAGGAAATAGGAAATGATAAATGCTGTTGGTGCTGAGATGATACATGGGGGTCATTATGTGGTGGTTATAATGTATCACAGATCCATCTGTCTCATTTAGGTGGACAGAGGCAGACAGATTGGGTACCTTTCATAGGAAATTCTCATTAGATTAGAACAGAGTTTTACAAAAATATGAGCTGTGATTTACGTTGACATGTGTGTGTGTGTGTGCGTGTGTGTGTGTGTGTGTGATTGTGTGTGATTCATGTCCTGTTTGTGTTTATTCAGCTACAGGCTGGATTCAAAATCAATAGTCTAGATGTACAACAACAGAAAGTGAATATCAATGGGAGGTCTGCTACGTGGTCGCCGTTTGAACTAACTCCAATCTATTCATGTAGCATTGAGCTGTACACACACGGGCACTTGGACACACACACACTGTACACACACGGGCACTTGGACACGCACACACACAGTCTTAACTGGAACCAAATATTACAGAGTTGTCCCTTTAACTGTGCTTCAGATCAGTGGTTGTTGTAGGATTATCACAACATAGCACTTCTGTAACACTTCTAAAACACTTCTGTAACATTTTTATAATACCTCTGTTACTCCTCTGTAACACTTCTGTAACACCTCTATAACACCTCTGTTATAACTCAGTAGATCCCAGTAGATCCCAGACACAAACACACACTCCGTTATAACTCAGTAGATCCCAGTAGATCCCAGACACAAACACACACTCCGTTATAACTCAGTAGATCCCAGTAGATCCCAGACACAAACACACACTCCGTTATAACTCAGTAGATCCCAGTAGATCCCAGACATAAACTCACACTCCGTAATAACTAATAATAATAATTCAGGGTAGGTACAACAGGCTGCCAGGAACAACAACAGAACAAAGAGCAGTTTCAAAGTCTTCAAAGTACCTCCACTGCTACCCTATACGAGAGACGTGCTGATGTATGTCTGTCTGTGTGTGTGTGTTTGTGTGTGTGTCTGTGTGTGTCTGTGTGTGTGTGTTTGTGTGTTTGTGTGTGTATGCGTGTGTGTATGCTTTGTTGGGCAGAATCAATCAGGTATTCCCAGAGCGGGCCACGTTGAGGTCCAGACTTCATCTGCTGTCCTGGTCCGGTGACATAACAGTTCTGGGAGCCCTCTGGTAGCCTGTGGACAGGACTGGGGAGGGGGGAACCGAGGGAGAACGTGGGAGGGTCAAAGAGGAGAGGGAGACAGGAGATTGTGCGTGGGGGTGTGAGAAGCTTCTCTTGGGGGAATTACAGTGAATGAGTGAGGAATAGAAAGATGGAGGAGAGGAGAAAGAAGGACAGAGAGTGAGAGAAAGTGAGAAAGACAAACAGAGAGAGAGATGTGTCGAGGGAACCGGTGCTGACCTAATAACAAACGACTCGGAAACAAAGGAAGAAGTAGAAAAGACAGGAGAGGAAGAACGAAACAAGAGAAGACTAGGAGAGAAGGAATGCCTGGAGGCATGAGAGAGCAACCTGATGTTTTTGATTGTGTGAGGCCTACTGTAAGAGAAGCAGGAAGGCAGGCCCGTAGCCAATCAGGATGCTGCACACTGGTGTGTGTGTGCGTGTGTGTGTGTGTGTGTGTGTGTGTGTAAATGTGTCAGGCTTGGCTCTCTGTGACTGAAGGAAAATCTATAATGTGCAGCTATAAAAATACTGTCTGTCTCTCTGGCTCAATGGGAATGTGTCATCAAACACATTCTGCTGTATGGAACTAAACGCACATCACTTTGGTGTGTGTGTGTGTGTGTGTGTGTGTGTTGTATTGTTCAGTATGAAATTCCAATTGTGTTGTTTGTTGCATCATATCACCTTGTCAGGTTCTAAACAGCAGCAACTACTGAATAGGCAACACAGGAAAGCTGTTTTTGCCTAATACTTCTGTGGGATGAGTCTGTGGGATGAGTCTGCGGGATTATTATGTGGGATGATTATGTGGGATGATTATGTGGGATGAGTCTGTGGGATGATTCTGTGGGATGACCCTGTTAGATAAATTAGTGAGTGAGTCTTTGGGATGACTCTGTGAGTGAGTCTGTGAGAGGAGTCTGTGGGATGACTCTGTTGGATGAGTCTGTTGGATGAGTCTGTTGGATGAGTCTGTTGGATGAGTCTGTAGGATGAGCCTGTAGGATGACTCTGTTGGATGAGTCTGTTGGATGAGTCTGTAGGATGAGTCTGTAGGATGAGTCTGTAGGATGAGTCTGTAGGATGAGTCTGTAGGATGAGTCTGTTGGATGAGTCTGTAGGATGAGTCTGTAGGATGAGTCTGTAGGATGAGTCTGTAGGATGAGGCTGTTTGATGAGTCTGTTTGATGAGTCTGTTGGATGAGTCTGTTGGATGAGTCTGTAGGATGAGTCTGTTGGATGAGTCTGTAGGATGAGTCTGTAGGATGAGGCTGTTTGATGAGTCTGTTGGATGAGTCTGTGGGATGAGTCTGTAGGATGAGTCTGTAGGATGAGTCTGTTGGATGAGTCTGTTGGATGAGTCTGTTGGATGAGTCTGTAGGATGAGTCTGTTGGATGAGTCTGTTGGATGAGTCTGTTGGATGAGTCTGTAGGATGAGTCTGTAGGATGAGTCTGTAGGATGAGGCTGTTTGATGAGTCTGTTGGATGAGTCTGTTGGATGAGTCTGTTGGATGAGTCTGTTGGATGAGTCTGTTGGATGAGTCTGTAGGATGAGTCTGTTGGATGAGTCTGTAGGATGAGTCTGTTGGATGAGTCTGTAGGATGAGTCTGTAGGATGAGTCTGTAGGATGAGGCTGTTTGATGAGTCTGTTGGATGAGTCTGTGGGATGAATCTGTAGGATGAGTCTGTTGGATGAGTCTGTTGGATGAGTCTGTAGGATGAGTCTGTTGGATGAGTCTGTTGGATGAGTCTGTTGGATGAGTCTGTAGGATGAGTCTGTAGGATGAGTCTGTAGGATGAGGCTGTTTGATGAGTCTGTTGGATGAGTCTGTTGGATGAGTCTGTTGGATGATTCTGTTGGATGAGTCTGTAGGATGAGTCTGTTGGATGAGTCTGTAGGATGAGTCTGTAGGATGAGTCTGTAGGATGGGCTGCAGGTAGGCCTACATACATTCAGATGTATCTATGGTATCAGCCACTGATATGGTAATGAGTTAGTGGGAGTATAAGTGAGTTGTGTGGATGAAATTGTGAGGTAGAGACAGTGAGAGAATGGGATGGTGTGATTAACAGAGAGAGTGAGAGAATGGGATGGTGTGATTAACAGAGAGAGTGAGAGAATGGGATGGTGTGATTAACAGAGAGAGAGAGAATGGGATGGTGTGATAAACAGAGAGAGAGAGAGAGAGTCAATATGCAAGATAGAAAGGAGTTATAAAGGAGGTAGAAGAGCAGTTTTAAAGCCTCCATCAAATCCTCACTAGCTCCTGTCATCTAGAGTTGTTTAAGAGACAACGCATTACATGTGGATTTCTGTTTAGTTCTCAACTGAAAATATTTCCAATTAGATTGTAGATACGGTTTGCTTCAAAACGTCCAAATCTTTGGATCTCTTTCATAAACGTTGCTATGCTATATTTACCGGATTATTTAATTTCGCTAAAATTTACCTGATGATTTAAATCTAACTTTTTGAATCTATAAGTAGTGTCTGACAATAAGATATCATTTGTGCTATTAATGGATCAATTATTGACTGCGGAAAGGCTACCTTTGGAACTACGTTGCTTCTCAGACTTAATTCAATATTAACTGACATAATTTGCATATACAGCTTTTGGTTTAACATTTACTCAGCAGGATGACTGATTCTTTCAGGCGCAGCACAAGAGGTGCCCATTTGCAGAGAACCCTAACCCTGGCCTGTATCCAGGCTATACCCAGGCTATAATCAGGCTATAACCAGGCTATAACCAGGCTATAATCAGGCTATAACCAGGCTATAATCAGGCTATAACCAGGCTATAATCAGGCTATAACCAGGCTATAATCAGGCTATAACCAGGCTATAATCAGGCTATAACCAGGCTATAATCAGGCTATAACCAGGCTATAATCAGGCTAGGCCCAGGCTTCTCACAATGCCATTGGAATATACTTTTTCTCTAATGAGCATCAGTGGGTTAACCAATCAGTCCTCACGCAAATCTATTTCTGATTCATTAATATAACTTGCACATCCTATTCTCAGCTGAGTTATTCATCCCGTGTCTTCCAGATCTCGTCTCTGGTCCTCCCCACATGAAATTGACACAGGGTTTCGCTGGCTCGTGGAGCATGTCGCCGTAATCCACAGAGTCGAGCTAATTACCGCCATTGTGTTCGATATGTTGACAGTGGGGAAGACAAAGCTAAAACCCCTGGCTTCTGCATCCTCCTTCCATCTCTGTAGCCAGCACTGTTTTTTCCTCATTTCAATAGTACAGCAGTGTTTCCCTACCAAATAAATTCCCAACGTAGTGATATAACAAGGACATCCACCATTGTCCTGCTTTACTGGAGTGAGGCGCTAATCAGAAGAACTGGGAAGAAATGACAGTCAAATTGGCATTGTGTAGATAACGAGTCTCACTGCAAAATAATTACAGCCGCAGTCAGAGAATGTTAATAGACTTTTTTGTGCGTGTCTGTGTGTGTGTGCGTGTCTGTGTGTGTGTGTGTGTGTGTGTGCGTGTGCGTGTGTGTGTCTGTGTGTGCGTGTAAACACCTCTTGACGATTGAAACGAGTGCCGCTTTAAGTGTGTGGCGTTGTTTTACAGTGGCACACTTATCAAGAACGAGGCCTGAAAATGATTAACACCAATCACTATTCCATGGCAGCTTCTCTGCGTTTGCATGTGCGTGTGCGTGTGTGTGTGTGCTCTGCCTTGATGTTCGCCTGTCTTATCTCTACACGGTCGGGAACAGGACACAAAACATTTGTATGGAACTGAACCCCAAAATAACCTTTCTGTTTCTTATTTGGTTCTGAATTGTACGTTTCTTTTATGGTAAAATATGACAAAGGTATGAAAACATTATGCTGCACCCACCATTGTAATAAGCACAGAGAAAGAATGCCAGCTGGGTGACAGAAAAGGCACAGAGACAAAAAATTCACAGAACAGAGAAGAATACAGTGTTTTACATGGTACAGAACCGTATCTCCAGAACAGGAGAGTTTGATATGGTGCAGAACAAATTATTTGTTGTGACACAGAACAGTTCATTTGATGTGCGCCCAGACAGAACAGGGGTTCTGAAGTCTCAGAACTCTGTACGAAACTCTATACGAAACTCTGTAACAAAGGAACAACTCTGTAATTAAGGAACAGCTCTGTAACAGAGGAACAACTCTGTAATTAAGGAACAGCTCTGTAACAGAGGAACAACTCTGTAACACAGAAACAACTCTGTAACAAAGGAACAACTCTGTAACACAGGAACAACTCTGTAATTAATGAACAGCTCTGTAACAGAGGAACAACTCTGTAATTAAGGAACAGCTCTGTAACAAAGGAACAACTCTGTAACACAGGAACAACTCTGTAACACAGGAACAACTCTGTAACACAGGAACAACTCTCTGGAAGAGGCCTGGCCTTCGACACGCCCTGTCACCTCCAAAGCGGAGGTGATTTCGTGTTTGTGTGTGTGTAGGTGGGTGTAGGTGGGTCTGAGTGTGTGTGAGTGATGAGAGATGGTGTGGGTGGGGGGGGTACCGAGGAAGAGGAGTGCTGGCGGGATGGATGAAGAGAGGGTGGAGGGGTATTAGGCTTCGGCTCAGGCGTGTTCTGGTGACAGGATCTTTGTTCACAGGTTCCCCCTGGAAATCAATCCTTCCCAATCTCCGCGCTCCCTCGCTCCGTTTGTCTGTCAGAAAGCAAGGCCGTGGTCGGCAGTCACCCCCGGCAACGATGTTGCCCCTGGCGAGCACAGCTGCCCTCAGGTCGCGACAGCCCTGTCACTGTAATGCTGTGTCAATCCTTTAGTATGACAGTTCCTATGTCTCACTGGGACTTGCTGCTTCTATCTTTTTCATCTCCTCATCTCCTCCCTCCTTTCCTTTCCTCCCCTGCCTCCTTTCCTCCCTCTTTTCCTCTCCTCCCTCCTTTCCTATCCTCTCCATCCCCACCACCCACTCTCCTCTCTCCTTTTCATCTTTTTTACCATCTGTCTCTCTCCACATTTCTTCTTTTATCTAATTCTCCCTACGTTAGCAACATTAACTAGCCACCTTGCATGCTAACAAAAGCCAAAGTCATCTGTGCAAACACAAAAAGAAAGTTATAACAATATATCAACAGAAAGTCGTGAGAATCGCTGGAGTTCTCCTCCAGCTTTTGTTATTTGTGTGACCCCGCATATTACAATGAATGCTGGGAAACCTGAAAACGATGCACTTATGCTCTGGAGTCTAGACAGGACGCCAGTAGTCATTTGAAATGCACAGAGGTGCTTTCCAAACAGTACATCAATCCCCATGTACTTTATTGCCATGCTGAAGTGGCTGGCTCTTATCACTGGTGGATCTGTTCGTCCCCGTCTGAACTGCATCAGTCTGAGATGTGAGTTTCCTGTCCCTAAGCACCGGCTAGCTTCCATGGGGGCTAGATCGTTCAGTGTTGTTGCACCAACACTGTGGAACTCTCTCCCTCAATCACTCCGCTATGTCTGTACTCTATCTGACTTCAAATCCTTACTCAAAACCCACTTATTCTCTAAGTGTTATTTGTAAGCTTGTATTTAACTGTTGTTGTCCTTCTGTGTTTTTTTGGTGGTAATGTTTGTTATTACTGCTTACTGTTTTATGTCCTGAATTGTAAAGCGTCCTTGAGCCCTGGAAAGGCGCTATATAAATAAAACGTATTATTATGTGTGCTTGACTATGGTCAAGGACACATATTGTAATCTCACATATATATTATTATGTGTGCTTGACTATGGTCAAGGACACATATTGTAATCTCACATATATATTATTATTATTATTATTATGTGTGCTTGACTATGGTCAAGGACACATATTGTAATCTCACATATATATTATTATTATTATTATTATTATTATTATTATTATTATTATTATATCAATTTTGTCCCCGCCTACTCCTCCCACAGTTTTTGCACTAGATGGACAAAAAGGTGTCAAAATGTGCGTCCCGAACTCTATTTAGTTGGCATTGTTTTGTAGAAGGTTTCGTTATGTAGTTTACGAAATATTAACGATAATGTCGCTAATTAATCCCCATTGAAATACATTGACGGAATCTTCAAAACTAGAGTGTGAGAGTCCATTCAGCAGAAAATGTAGAGAACATTTGTAAACTGCTACTGCTGCCTGAGTTTCAACCCTTTACACACAAATGGCATATCAAAACGTTCATCTATTTGTGCTGTCACTCAAAATGTTCAAATATAAGCTGTAACATATATATTTATTTCGTTATGTCCTTTTGTTTCCAACTTGCGCCTCCCCATAGACATCCATAGAAACGGTCATTTTCTCCACTCTAATTTGAAAGCGATGTTTGGTGTTTTTTTGTTCGTTTGTAAATTGTGATAGCGCCTACATTTCCGGGGTTACAGATACATGTTATACATCAAAATGTCCGCCTGGTTCTTAGGATTCTCATGATGTAATTGTTTAAACTGTGTGAGTAAAACTCTGGTTAGTAGAGCTAAAAGTATACGACCATGTCTGAATCTTTTGAAATGATAGACAGTGAAGCAGCATTTTCTGGTTGTTGATTGGCTAAATAGAAGGAACATTCTGGAAGGGGCGGGGGGGAGGAGGCAGCGCGCTCTGATATCGATGAGAACAGCTGGTCCTCCTGACAAAGGCATGGCTGGCAGGCAACAGCCACAGACACTGCAATCAACAGCCACAGACATATCCTGCAGCAAAGAAAGAATGTATTAACGAATGAATGGGTAAGTTCTTTCTCTGGGTCTCTGTTTACACGTTAGCATGTTAGCTAGCGTTAGCGCGCTAGCTATCGTTAGCATGTTAGCTAGCGTTAGCGCGCTAGCTAGCGTTAGCTACTACTGTAAGTTTATGCATACATTCAGACAGCCTGCAGCAATGAATGGATGGGTAACTTCTTTCTCTGGGTCTCTGTTTACACGTTAGCATGTTAGCTAGCGTTAGCGCGCTAGCTATCGTTAGCATGTTAGCTAGCGTTAGCGCGCTAGCTAGCGTTAGCTACTACTGTAAGTTTATGCATACATTCAGACAGCCTGCAGCAATGAATGGATGGGTAACTTCTTTCTCTGGGTCTCTGTTTACACGTTAGCATGTTAGCTAGCGTTAGCGCGCTAGCTATCGTTAGCATGTTAGCTAGCGTTAGCGCGCTAGCTAGCGTTAGCTACTACTGTAAGTTTATGCATACATTCAGACAGCCTGCAGCAATGAATGGATGGGTAACTTCTTTCTCTGGGTCTCTGTTTACACGTTAGCATGTTAGCTAGCGTTAGCTCGCTAGCTATCGTTAGCATGTTAGCTAGCGTTAGCGCGCTAGCTAGCGTTAGCTACTACTGTAAGTTTATGCATACATTCAGACAGCCTGCAGCAATGAATGGATGGGTAACTTCTTTCTCTGGGTCTCTGTTTACACGTTAGCATGTTAGCTAGCGTTAGCGCGCTAGCTATCGTTAGCATGTTAGCTAGCGTTAGCTACTACTGTAAGTTTATGCATACATCCAGACAGCCTGCAGCAATGAATGGATGGGTAACTTCTTTCTCTGGGTCTCTGTTTACACGTTAGCATGTTAGCTAGCGTTAGCGCGCTAGCTAGCGTTAGCATGTTAGCTAGCGTTAGCCTGCTAGCTAGCGTTAGCTACTACTGTAGTAATGAGTAATGACTGATAGGTTTAACACATTGCATACTATCTTGCATGCAACAGCAGTGTGTATTCATGAGTATTGACTGATAGGTTTAACCCATTGCATACTATGGTGCATGTTGCAGCAGTGTGTATTCATGAGTAATGACTGATAGGTTTAACACATTGTATACTATGGTGGTTTAACCCATTGCATACTATGGTGCATGTTGCAGCAGTGTGTATTCATGAGTAATGACTGATAGGTTTAACACATTGTATACTATGGTGGTTTAACACATTGTATACTATGGTGCATGTAGCAGCAGTGTGTATTCATGAGTAATGACTGATAGGTTTTTATACATTGTATACTTGACAGGGAGGTATGAACCAGTCAATAAAAATAAGTACATATTAACTGAGTAGATTTAAACATGTGCTAAACTCCTGTCCATTGTACTGTCTTCTCTTTTTCACAGAGGTCACGGTGATAGGATAGGATGGAAAGGCCCAGGAAAAACATTTGAAGCCGGTGTGAAGCAAACCTTGCCCCCCCCACCAATGAACTAGTACTGGTAATTTAATGTAAACTGTTGAGGGTTTCCCTTCTTTAAAGAAGGCTACCTGATGAGTCCATGTTTATTCTATAACAAATCAAAAGTCACTGCGTCAGGGCTGGCAGGAAAGTGATATGAGACAGGGGGCCTGTATGGTAACTTCCTGTTGAGCTTGACTGCCAGGTTAATACTAAGTACGTTTATACAATACTAAAGAATGTGAATTGTTGCTGCTTGCTCTCCCTCCCTTTAGGCATCCCCCCAAAGGCTCTTTTAAGAGCCAATTCACAAATGTTCTTTTGTATACACATTGTATACTATGGTGCATGCAGCAGTAGTGTGTATTCATGAGTAATGACTGATAGGTTTAACACATTGTATACTATGGTGCATGCAGCAGCAGTGTGTATTCATGAGTATTGACTGATAGGTTTAACACATTGCATACTATGGTGCATGTTGCAGCAGTGTGTATTCATGAGTAATGACATTGTATACTATGGTGCTTGCAGCAGTGTTATTCATGAGTAATGACTGATAGGTTTAACACATTGTATACTATGGTGCTTGCAGCAGTGTGTATTCATGAGTAATGACTGATAGGTTTAACACATTGCATTCTATGGTGCAGCAGTGTCACCTCAGTTTGGCAGTTGATATCAGTACACAGTCGACTACGGGTGGCCGCAAGCACACATCACAATTTCTGCAGAAATTGTACGCTATCTAGTTATTATTATTATTATTATATCAATTTTGTCCCCGCCTACTCCTCCCACAGTTTTTGCACTAGATGGACAAAAAAGGTGTCAAAATGTGCGTCCCGAACTCTATTTAGTTGGCATTGTTTTGTAGAAGGTTTCGTTATGTAGTTTACGAAATATTAACGATAATGTCGCTAATTAATCCCCATTGAAATACATTGACGGAATCTTCAAAACTAGAGTGTGAGAGCCCATTCAGCAGAAAATGTAGAGAACATTTGTAAACTGCTACTGCTGCCTGAGTTTCAACCCTTTACACACAAATGGCATATCAAAACGTTCATCTATTTGTGCTGTCACTCAAAATGTTCAAATATAAGCTGTAACATATATATTTATTTCGTTATGTCCTTTTGTTTCCAACTTGCGCCTCCCCATAGACATCCATAGAAACGGTGATTTTCTCCACTCTAATTTGAAAGCGATTTTTGGTGTTTTTTTGTTCGTTTGTAAATTGTGATAGCGCCTACATTTCTGGGGTTACAGATACATGTTATACATCAAAATGACCGCCTGGTTCTTAGGATTCTCATGATGTAATTGTTTAAACTGTGTGAGTAAAACTCTGGTTAGTAGAGCTAAAAGTATACGACCATGTCTGAATCTTTTGAAATGATAGACAGTGAAGCAGCATTTTCTGGTTGTTGATTGGCTAAATAGTAGGAACATTCTGGAAGGGGTGGGGGGAGGAGGCAGCGCGCTCTGATATCGATGAGAACAGCTGGTCCTCCTGACAAAGGCATGGCTGCCAGGCAACAGCCACAGACACTGCAATGAACAGCCACAGACATATCCTGCAGCAAAGAAAGAATGAATGAATGGGTAAGTTCTTTCTCTGGGTCCCTGTTTACACGTTAGCATGTTAGCTAGCGTTAGCGTTAGCTATCGTTAGCATGTTAGCTAGCGTTAGCTAGCGTTAGCTCGCTAGCTAGCGTTAGCTACTACTGTAAGTTTATGCATACATTCAGACAGCCTGCAGCAATGAATGGATGGGTAACTTCTTTCTCTGGGTCTCTGTTTACACGTTAGCATGTTAGCTAGCGTTAGCGCTAGCTATCGTTAGCATGTTAGCTAGCGTTAGCTAGCGTTAGCTACTACTGTAAGTTTATGCATACATTCAGACAGCCTGCAGCCATGAATGGATAGGTAAGTTCTTTCTCTGGGTCTCTGTTTACACGTTAGCATGTTAGCTAGCGTTAGCGCGCTAGCTAGCGTTAGCATGTTAGCTAGCGTTAGCGCGCTAGCTAGCGTTAGCTACTACTGTAGTAATGAGTAATGACTGATAGGTTTAACACATTGTATACTATGGTGCTTGCAGCAGCAGTGTGTATTCATGAGTAATGACTGATAGGTTTAACACATTGCATACTATGGTGCATGTTGCAGCAGTGTGTATTCATGAGTAATGACTGATAGGTTTAACACATTGTATACTATGGTGCATGCAGCAGCAGTGTGTATTCATGAGTAATGACTGATAGGTTTAACACATTTGTATACTATGGTGATTTAACACATTGTATACTATGGTGCATGTAGCAGCAGTGTGTATTTATGAGTAATGACTGATAGGTTTAACACATTGTATACTATGGTGCATATAGCAGCAGTGTGTATTCATGAGTAATGACTGATAGGTTTAACACATTGTATACTATGGTGCTTGCAGCAGTAGTGTGTATTCATGAGTAATGACTGATAGGTTTAACACATTGCATACTATCTTGCATGCAGCAGCAGTGTGTATTCATGAGTATTGACTGATAGGTTTAACCCATTGCATACTATGGTGCATGTTGCAGCAGTGTGTATTCATTAGTAATGACTGATAGGTTTAACACATCACATACTATGGTGCTTGCAGCAGTAGTGTGTATTCATGAGTAATGACTGATAGGTTTAACACATTGCATACAATGGCGCTGCAGCAGCAGTGTGTATTCATGAGTATTGACTGATAGGTTTAACCCATTGCATACTATGGTGCATGTTGCAGCAGTGTGTATTCATGAGTAATGACTGATAGGTTTAACACATTGTATACTATGGTGCTTGCAGCAGTAGTTTGTATTCATAAGTAATGACTGATAGGTTTAACACATTGTATACTATGGTGCTTGCAGCAGTAGTGTGTATTCATGAGTAATGACTGATAGGTTTAACACATTGCATACTATGGCGCAGCAGCAGCAGTGTCACCTCAGTTTGGCAGTTGATATCAGTACACAGTCGACTACGGGTGGCCGCAAGCACACATCATCACAATTTCAGCAGAAATTGTACGCTATCTAGTTATTATTATTATGTGTGCTTGACTATGGTCAAGGACACATATTGTAATCTCACATATATATTATTATTATTATTATTATTATTATTATTATTATTATTATTATTATATCAATTTTGTCCCCGCCTACTCCTCCCACAGTTTTTGCACTAGATGGACAAAAAAGGTGTCAAAATGTGCGTCCCGAACTCTATTTAGTTGGCATTGTTTTGTAGAAGGTTTCGTTATGTAGTTTACGAAATATTAACGATAATGTCGCTAATTAATCCCCATTGAAATACATTGACGGAATCTTCAAAACTAGAGTGTGAGAGCCCATTCAGCAGAAAATGTAGAGAACATTTGTAAACTGCTACTGCTGCCTGAGTTTCAACCCTTTACACACAAATGGCATATCAAAACGTTCATCTATTTGTGCTGTCACTCAAAATGTTCAAATATAAGCTGTAACATATATATTTATTTCGTTATGTCCTTTTGTTTCCAACTTGCGCCTCCCCATAGACATCCATAGAAACGGTGATTTTCTCCACTCTAATTTGAAAGCGATTTTTGGTGTTTTTTTGTTCGTTTGTAAATTGTGATAGCGCCTACATTTCTGGGGTTACAGATACATGTTATACATCAAAATGACCGCCTGGTTCTTGGGATTCTCATGATGTAATTGTTTAAACTGTGTGAGTAAAACCCTGGTTAGTAGAGCTAAAAGTATACGACCATGTCTGAATCTTTTGAAATGATAGACAGTGAAGCAGCATTTTCTGGTTGTTGATTGGCTAAATAGTAGGAACATTTTGGAAGGGGTGGGGGAGGAGGCAGCGCGCTCTGATATCGATGAGAACAGCTGGTCCTCCTGACAAAGGCATGGCTGCCAGGCAACAGCCACAGACACTGCAATGAACAGCCACAGACATATCCTGCAGCAAAGAAAGAATGAATGAATGGGTAAGTTCTTTCTCTGGGTCCCTGTTTACACGTTAGCATGTTAGCTAGCGTTAGCGCGCTAGCTATCGTTAGCATGTTAGCTAGCGTTAGCTCGCTAGCTAGCGTTAGCTACTACTGTAAGTTTATGCATACATTCAGACAGCCTGCAGCAATGAATGGATGGGTAACTTCTTTCTCTGGGTCTCTGTTTACACGTTAGCATGTTAGCTAGCGTTAGCGCGCTAGCTATCGTTAGCATGTTAGCTAGCGTTAGCTAGCGTTAGCTACTACTGTAAGTTTATGCATACATTCAGACAGCCTGCAGCCATGAATGGATAGGTAAGTTCTTTCTCTGGGTCTCTGTTTACACGTTAGCATGTTAGCTAGCGTTAGCGCGCTAGCTAGCGTTAGCATGTTAGCTAGCGTTAGCGCGCTAGCTAGCGTTAGCTACTACTGTAGTAATGAGTAATGACTGATAGGTTTAACACATTGTATACTATGGTGCATGCAGCAGTAGTGTGTATTCATGAGTAATGACTGATAGGTTTAACACATTGCATAGTATGGTGCATGCAGCAGCAGTGTGTATTCATGAGTATTGACTGATAGGTTTAACCCATTGCATACTATGGTGCATGTTGCAGCAGTGTGTATTCATGAGTAATGACTGATAGGTTTAACACATTGTATACTATGGTGCATGCAGCAGCAGTGTGTATTCATGAGTAATGACTGATAGGTTTAACACATTTGTATACTATGGTGATTTAACACATTGTATACTATGGTGCATGTAGCAGCAGTGTGTATTCATGAGTAATGACTGATAGGTTTAACACATTGTATACTATGGTGCATATAGCAGCAGTGTGTATTCATGAGTAATGACTGATAGGTTTAACACATTGTATACTATGGTCCTTGCAGCAGTAGTGTGTATTCATGAGTAATGACTGATAGGTTTAACACATTGTATACTATCTTGCATGCAGCAGCAGTGTGTATTCATGAGTATTGACTGATAGGTTTAACCCATTGCATACTATGGTGCATGTTGCAGCAGTGTGTATTCATTAGTAATGACTGATAGGTTTAACACATCACATACTATGGTGCTTGCAGCAGTAGTGTGTATTCATGAGTAATGACTGATAGGTTTAACACATTGCATACAATGGCGCATGCAGCAGCAGTGTGTATTCATGAGTATTGACTGATAGGTTTAACCCATTGCATACTATGGTGCATGTTGCAGCAGTGTGTATTCATTGGTAATGACTGATAGGTTTAACACATTGTATACTATGGTGCTTGCAGCAGTAGTTTGTATTCATAAGTAATGACTGATAGGTTTAACACATTGTATACTATGGTGCTTGCAGCAGTAGTGTGTATTCATGAGTAATGACTGATAGGTTTAACACATTGCATACTATGGCGCAGCAGCAGCAGTGTCACCTCAGTTTGGCAGTTGATATCAGTACACAGTCGACTACGGGTGGCCGCAAGCACACATCATCACAATTTCAGTAGAAATTGTACGCTATCTAGTTATTATGTGTGCTTGACTATGGTCAAGGACACATATTGTAATCTCACATATATATTATTATTATTATATCAATTTTGTCCCCGCCTACTCCTCCCACAGTTTTTGCACTAGATGGACAAAAAAGGTGTCAAAATGTGCGTCCCGAACTCTATTTAGTTGGCATTGTTTTGTAGAAGGTTTCGTTATGTAGTTTACGAAATATTAACGATAATGTCGCTAATTAATCCCCATTGAAATACATTGACGGAATCTTCAAAACTAGAGTGTGAGAGCCCATTCAGCAGAAAATGTAGAGAACATTTGTAAACTGCTACTGCTGCCTGAGTTTCAACTCTTTACACACAAATGGCATATCAAAACGTTCATCTATTTGTGCTGTCACTCAAAATGTTCAAATATAAGCTGTAACATATATATTTATTTCGTTATGTCCTTTTGTTTCCAACTTGCGCCTCCCCATAGACATCCATAGAAACGGTGATTTTCTCCACTCTAATTTGAAAGCGATTTTTGGTGTTTTTTTGTTCGTTTGTAAATTGTGATAGCGCCTACATTTCTGGGGTTACAGATACATGTTATACATCAAAATGTCCGCCTGGTTCTTAGGATTCTCATGATGTAATTGTTTAAACTGTGTGAGTAAAACTCTGGTTAGTAGAGCTAAAAGTATACGACCATGTCTGAATCTTTTGAAATGATAGACAGTGAAGCAGCATTTTCTGGTTGTTGATTGGCTAAATAGTAGGAACATTCTGGAAGGGGTGGGGGGGGGAGGCAGCGCGCTCTGATATCGATGAGAACAGCTGGTCCTCCTGACAAAGGCATAGCTGGCAGGCAACAGCCACAGACACTGCAATCAACAGCCACAGACATATCCTGCAGCAAAGAAAGAATGAATGAATGGGTAAGTTCTTTCTCTGGGTCTCTGTTTACACGTTAGCATGTTAGCTAGCGTTAGCGCGCTAGCTATCGTTAGCATGTTAGCTAGCGTTAGCTCGCTAGCTAGCGTTAGCTACTACTGTAAGTTTATGCATACATTCAGACAGCCTGCAGCAATGAATGGATGGGTAACTTCTTTCTCTGGGTCTCTGTTTACACGTTAGCATGTTAGCTAGCGTTAGCGCGCTAGCTATCGTTAGCATGTTAGCTAGCGTTAGCGCGCTAGCTAGCGTTAGCTACTACTGTAAGTTTATGCATACATTCAGACAGCCTGCAGCAATGAATGGATGGGTAACTTCTTTCTCTGGGTCTCTGTTTACACGTTAGCATGTTAGCTAGCGTTAGCGCTAGCGTTAGCATGTTAGCGCTAGCTATCGTTAGCATGTTAGCTCGTTAGCATGTTAGCTAGCGTTAGCTATCGCATGTTAGCTAGCATTAGCTACTACTGTAAGTTTATGCATACATTCAGACAGCCTGCAGCAATGAATGGATGGGTAACTTCTTTCTCTGGGTCTCTGTTTACACGTTAGCATGTTAGCTAGCGTTAGCGCGCTAGCTATCGTTAGCATGTTAGCTCGCTAGCTAGCGTTAGCTACTACTGTAAGTTTATGCATACATTCAGACAGCCTGCAGCAATGAATGGATGGGTAACTTCTTTCTCTGGGTCTCTGTTTACACGTTAGCATGTTAGCTAGCGTTAGCGCGCTAGCTAGCGTTAGCAGTTTATAATGCTGTTTCATATGCTACTATGGTGCATGCAGCAGTAGTGTGTATTCATGAGTAATGACTGATAGGTTTAACACATTGTATACTATGGTACATGTAGCAGCAGTGTGTATTCATGAGTAATGACTGATAGGTTTAACACATTGTATACTATGGTGCATGTAGCAGCAGTGTGTATTCATGAGTAATGACTGATATGTTTAACACATTTGTATACTATGGTGGTTTAACACGGTTTAACACATTGTATACTACTGCAGCAGCAGTGTGTATTTATGAGTAATGACTGATAGGTTTAACACATTGTATACAGCAGTGTGTATTTATGAGTAATGACTGATAGGTTTAACACATTGTATACTATGGTGCTTGCAGCAGCAGTGTGTATTCATGTGTAATGACTGATAGGTTTAACACATTGTATACTATGGTGCTTGCAGCAGTGTGTATTGTATGAGTAATGACTGATAGGTTTAACACATTGATACTATGGTGCAGGTAGCAGCAGTGTGTGTTCATGAGTAATGACTGATAGGTTTAACACATTGTATACTATGGTGCATGTAGCAGCAGTGTGTATTCATGAGTAATGACTGATAGGTTTAACACATTGTATACTATGGTGCTTGCAGCAGTAGTGTGTATTCATGAGTAATGACTGATAGGTTTAACACATTGTATACTATGGTGCATGTAGCAGCAGTGTCACCTCAGTTTGGCAGTTGACATCAGTAAACAGTCGACTACGGGTGGCCGCAAGCACACATCATCACAATTTCAGCAGAAATTGTACGCTATCTAGTTATTATTATTATTATTATTATTATTATTATTATTATTATATCAATTTTGTCCCCGCCTACTCCTCCCACAGTTTTTGCACTAGATGGACAAAAAAGGTGTCAAAATGTGCGTCCCGAACTCTATTTAGTTGGCATTGTTTTGTAGAAGGTTTCGTTATGTAGTTTACGAAATATTAACGATAATGTCGCTAATTAATCCCCATTGAAATACATTGACGGAATCTTCAAAACTAGAGTGTGAGAGCCCATTCAGCAGAAAATGTAGAGAACATTTGTAAACTGCTACTGCTGCCTGAGTTTCAACTCTTTACACACAAATGGCATATCAAAACGTTCATCTATTTGTGCTGTCACTCAAAATGTTCAAATATAAGCTGTAACATATATATTTATTTCGTTATGTCCTTTTGTTTCCAACTTGCGCCTCCCCATAGACATCCATAGAAACGGTGATTTTCTCCACTCTAATTTGAAAGCGATTTCTTGTGTTTTTTTGTTCGTTTGTAAATTGTGATAGCGCCTACATTTCTGGGGTTACAGATACATGTTATACATCAAAATGTCCGCCTGGTTCTTAGGATTCTCATGATGTAATTGTTTAAACTGTGTGAGTAAAACTCTGGTTAGTAGAGCTAAAGTATACGACCATGTCTGAATCTTTTGAAATGATAGACAGTGAAGCAGCATTTTCTGGTTGTTGATTGGCTAAATAGTAGGAACATTCTGGAAGGGGTGGGGGAGGAGGCAGCGCGCTCTGATATCGATGAGAACAGCTGGTCCTCCTGACAAAGGCATGGCTGGCAGGCAACAGCCACAGACACTGCAATCAACAGCCACAGACATATCCTGCAGCAAAGAAAGAATGAATGAATGGGTAAGTTCTTTCTCTGGGTCTCTGTTTACACGTTAGCATGTTAGCTAGCGTTAGCGCGCTAGCTATCGTTAGCATGTTAGCTAGCGTTAGCTCGCTAGCTAGCGTTAGCTAGCTAGCGTTAGCTACTGTAAGTTTATGCATACATTCAGACAGCCTGCAGCAATGAATGGATGGGTAACTTCTTTCTCTGGGTCTCTGTTTACACGTTAGCATGTTAGCTAGCGTTAGCGCGCTAGCTATCGTTAGCATGTTAGCTAGCGTTAGCGCGCTAGCTAGCGTTAGCTACTACTGTAAGTTTATGCATACATTCAGACAGCCTGCAGCAATGAATGGATGGGTAACTTCTTTCTCTGGGTCTCTGTTTTTAGCATGTTAGCATGTTAGCTAGCGTTAGCGCGCTAGCTATCGTTAGCATGTTAGCTCGCTAGCTAGCGTTAGCTACAACTGTAAGTTTATGCATACATTCAGACAGCCTGCAGCAATGAATGGATGGGTAACTTCTTTCTCTGGGTCTCTGTTTACACGTTAGCATGTTAGCTAGCGTTAGCGCGCTAGCTATCGTTAGCATGTTAGCTAGCGTTAGCTCGCTAGCTAGCGTTAGCTACTACTGTAAGTTTATGCATACATTCAGACAGCCTGCAGCAATGAATGGATGGGTAACTTCTTTCTCTGGGTCTCTGTTTACACGTTAGCAAGTTAGCTAGCGTTAGCGCGCTAGCTAGCGTTAGCATGTTAGCTAGCGTTAGCCTGCTAGCTAGCGTTAGCTACTACTGTAGTAATGAGTAATGACTGATAGGTTTAACACATTGCATACTATCTTGCATGCAGCAGCAGTGTGTATTCATGAGTATTGACTGATAGGTTTAACACATTGTATACCATGGTGGTTTAACACATTGTATACTATGGTGCATGTAGCAGCAGTGTGTATTCATGAGTAATGACTGATAGGTTTTTATACATTGTATACTTGACAGGGAGGTATGAACCAGTCAATAAAAATAAGTACATATTAACTGAGAAGATTTAAACATGTGCTAAACTCCTGTCCATTGTACTGTCTTCTCTTTTTCACAGAGGTCACGGTGATAGGATAGGATGGAAAGGCCCAGGAAAAACATTTGAAGCCGGTGTGAAGCAAACCTTGCCCCCCCCACCAATGAACTAGTACTGGTAATTTAATGTAAACTGTTGAGGGTTTCCCTTCTTTAAAGAAGGCTACCTGATGAGTCCATGTTTATTCTATAACAAATCAAAAGTCACTGCGTCAGGGCTGGCAGGAAAGTGATATGAGACAGGGGGCCTGTATGGTAACTTCCTGTTGAGCTTGACTGCCAGGTTAATACTAAGTACGTTTATACAATACTAAAGAATGTGAATTGTTGCTGCTTGCTCTCCCTCCCTTTAGGCATCCCCCCAAAGGCTCTTTTAAGAGCCAATTCACAAATGTTCTTTTGTATACACATTGTATACTATGGTGCATGCAGCAGTAGTGTGTATTCATGAGTAATGACTGATAGGTTTAACACATTGTATACTATGGTGCATGCAGCAGCAGTGTGTATTCATGAGTATTGACTGATAGGTTTAACACATTGCATACTATGGTGCATGTTGCAGCAGTGTGTATTCATGAGTAATGACTGATATGTTTAACACATTGTATACTATGGTGCTTGCAGCAGTGTGTATTCATGAGTAATGACTGATAGGTTTAACACATTGCATACTATGGTGCATGTTGCAGCAGTGTGTATTCATGAGTAATGACTGATAGGTTTAACAAATTGTATACTATGGTGCTTGCAGCAGTGTGTAATCATGAGTAATGACTGATAGGTTTAACACATTGCATTCTATGGTGCAGCAGTGTCACCTCAGTTTGGCAGTTGATATCAGTACACAGTCGACTACGGGTGGCCGCAAGCACACATCACAATTTCTGCAGAAATTGTACGCTATCTAGTTATTATTATTATTATTATAGTGGCCGCTCTTATTATGAAAGCGTGAGTAACTGTTTCCTGTCTATAGTGGCCGCTGTTATTATGAAAGCGTGAGTAACTGTTTCCTGTCTATAGTGGCCGCTGTTATTATGAAAGCGTGAGTAACTGTTTCCTGTCCATAGTGCCAGCTGTTATTATGAAAGCGTGAGTAACTGTTTCCTGTCCATAGTGCCAGCTGTTATTATGAAAGCGTGAGTAACTGTTTCCTGTCCATAGTGCCCGCTCTTATTATGAAAGCAAGTTTGGTTTTATAGGGATTGCTGTGATTGAGGCACGCAGACGCTACATGACATAGCCATCTGTTTATGCTTCTCTTAAGAGCTGTTGTCATCTCCTTGTCTCCTGTTTCCTCAGTTCCTATTTCCTAATATCAAGATCAATCACAAGGTAGTAAAGGTTGTGTGTGTGTCTCTCTATCTCTCTCTCTGTCTCTCTCTCTCTCTCTCTCTCTCTCTCTCTCTCTCTCTCTCTCTCTCTCTCTCTCTCTCTCTCTCCCTCTCTCTCTCTCTACTCTCTCTCTATCTCTCTCTGTCTCTCTCACTCTCTCTGTCTCTCTCTCTATATCTCTCTCTTGGTAGCATACTTTTTAAATGGATGATGATACCGAGACATGGATGTTTTTCAGGCAATACGATGGGAGAATGGTCCCTGTTGTATTCCTCCATGCCTGCCTGCCAGTGTGTTTTTGAGTGTGTGTGTGTGTGTGAACGGTGTGTGTGTGTTTGAATGTGTGTGTGTGTGTTTGAATGTGTGTAAGTAAGTGTCTTAAATGATAGTCATCATTATCTCGATGAGTCCCTCTCAGTACAAAAGGCCCTCTGTTTGCCTCCCGTGTTGAATCTGCACTCAGCCTTTCTACGTGTGCTTTTATGAGCCGTACAGTATGCTTTCATTATTCATTCTCTCACATATAGCCCCGGAGCTCCTCTCTCCCCGTCTCCCGTCGGTTGTCATGGCAGTGAGGTAGACGATGGCGTCGTCTGATCAAACGCCCAGCTCGCTCCTGTCAAACAGGCAGGTGAGAGCCCTCCCTCTCTACATGGGATAATGTCCATTACTGTCAAACACAGGCAGGTGAGAGCCCTCCCTCTCTACATGGGATTATGTCCATTACTGTCAAACACAGGCAGGTGAGAGCCCTCCCTCTCTACATGGGATAATGTCCATTACTGTCAAACACAGGCAGGTGAGAGCCCTCCCTCTCTACATGGGTTAATGTCCATTACTGTCAAACACAGGCAGGTGAGAGCCCTCCCTCTCTACATGGGATAATGTACATTACTGTCAAACACAGGCAGGTGAGAGCCCTCCCTCTCTACATGGGTTAATGTCCATTACTGTCAAACACAGGCAGGTGAGAGCCCTCCCTCTCTACATGGGATAATGTCCATTACTGTCAAACACAGGCAGGTGAGAGCCCTCCCTCTCTACATGGGATAATGTCCATTACTGTCAAACACAGGCAGGTGAGAGCCCTCCCTCTCTACATGGGATAATGTCCATTACTGTCAAACACAGGCAGGTGAGAGCCCTCCCTCTCTACATGGGATAATGTCCATTAGGGTCAAACACAGGCAGGTGAGAGCCCTCCCTCTCTACATGGGATAATGTCCATTACTGTCAAACACAGGCAGGTGAGAGCCCTCCCTCTCTACATGGGTTAATGTCCATTACTGTCAAACACAGGCAGGTGAGAGCCCTCCCTCTCTACATGGGTTAATGTCCATTACTGTCAAACACAGGCAGGTGAGAGCCCTCCCTCTCTACATGGGATAATGTCCATTACTGTCAAACACAGGCAGGTGAGAGCCCTCCCTCTCTACATGGGATAATGTCCATTACTGTCAAACACAGGCAGGTGAGAGCCCTCCCTCTCTACATGGGATAATGTACATTACTTCTGGGCGGAACTGCGAACATTCGACATTCGTTCTTGACATCAAGTATTTGGTCAGTTATGTCCATTGATGGTTCTCGTGGTTCTTGACTTCGGGACGGCGGGCTGCCGGTTGTTCTCATGGTTCTCCGGTGGGTCTTGACGCCGAGTCGACAAGCATAACCATCGTTAATATTTTCTGTGGCTTGTGACATTGTGAGTGTTCTGTCCGTTTGGACCTGACAGGATAGCCTGTGTTGCCATCCGTTTGTATGTGCCCTGGTTAGGTGATACTCAACAGTATGAGTGGTCATAATGTTTTGGCGCATGACTTCACTGAGCGTGACTTCCTGCCTGCTCCTTTAGGTTGAGTCTCTCTCTATAAACTCCTGCCTGCTCCTTTAGGTTGAGTCTCTCCTCATAAACTCCTGCCTGCTCCTTTAGGTTGAGTTTCTCTCTATAAACTCCTGCCTGCTCCTTTAGGTTGAGTCTCTCCTCATAAACTCCTGCCTGCTCCTTTAGGTCGAGTCTCTCCTCATAAACTCCTGCCTGCTCCTTTAGGTTGAGTCTCTCTATAAACTCCTGCCTTCTCCTTTAGGTTGAGTCTCTCCCCATAAACTCCTGCCTGCTCCTTTAGGTTGAGTCTCTCCATATAAACTCCTGCCTGCTCCTTTAGGTTGAGTCTCTCTATAAACTCCTGCCTTCTCCTTTAGGTTGAGTCTCTCCCCATAAACTCCTGCCTGCTCCTTTAGCTCATTGAGTCTCTCCCCATAAACTCCTGCCTGCTCCTTTAGGTTGAGTCTCTCCCCATAAACTCCTGCCTGCTCCTTTAGCTCCTTGAGTCTCTCCATATAAACTCCTGCCTGCTCCTTTAGGTTGAGTCTCTCCCCATAAACTCCTGCCTGCTCCTTCAGCTCCTTGAGTCTCTCCCAGTCCAAGTGGGGGTGGGGGGTCTGTGTTTACGCCAGGCTGCCCCAATTTCACGCTTGCTCTGCTTCCCTCTGTCTGCGCGTACGCTCCGTCAGGCCCGCTGGCCTTCCTCCTTGGTGAGCTGGAGGGTTCAGCGCTGCTAACACACACACATGGACACACACATGGACACACACACACATGGACACACACGGACACACACACATGGACATACATGGACACATACACACACACACGGACACATACACATACACACACACACGGACACACACACATGGACACACACACATGGACACACAAATGGACACACACACACACACACACACACACACACACACACACACACACACACACACACACACACACACACAGGACTAAATAAACGGCCAGCATGCAGGTGCTTGGTGATGTAACTGTCTCTCCACTGAGGAACACTTTTAGACAGACACAGCTGATTGCCCTCAGCTATGTTGCTCTACACAGATGGGCTTTTTGGAAAAAAAATACTTTCTTTTGCAAATTCCATTTGTTTTTTTCCCTCACCTTTTTTCTGTAATTGCTTGTATAATCTAATCATTGGGTTGTTTACTTTTTGAAAACAGTTTAAAATAGTTGCCTTGAAACAGTTAATTATGGTTACCTGGAAACAGTTAATTATGTTTACCTGGAAACAGTTAATTATGGTTACCTGGAAACAGTTAATTATGGTTACCTGGAAACAGTAATTATAGTTACCTGGAAACAGTTAATTATGGTTACCTGGAAACAGTTAATTATGTTTACCTGGAAACGGTTAATTATGGTTACCTGGAAACAGTTATTATGGTTACCTGGAAACAGTTAATTATGGTTACCTGGAAACAGTTAATTATGGTTACTTGGAAACTGTTAAATATGATTATATGGCATTTGTTGTCTCTTCACTCTCACAGTGGGAGTTGTTGGTCGGGGGGCATACACCTGTTCACATCGTCAATAGAAAAATCTACACAGAGACACACACACACACTTTCACACACACACGTGATTGCTATCCATTTGATCAATTTCTCTCACTAAAAACACACACACACACAGACACGCACACACACAAAACACTGTAATCAATGCCAAACCCACCTGACGCACACCATGTACACATTCCCGAAAAGCCACCTCGATCAATCTGTTTTTAAAGTAGCTGGGCAGCTTCTCGTACCTTTCAAATGATTGTGAAGGAAACAGCGGGACAGGCCTGTTTCTGCCTTGGGAACACAGGCTCTGATCTAAAATGCAAAACAGCAGCGTGATCTGAAAAGTCTTTAATATATCATCAAAGAGGGGGACACAATGATCTGACGAGGCTGGCTGAGACCCAAACTAATCTAAAACCAACCTTCAACAGATCCACTGGAGCTTGATTGGACGTTACCCTGACACCTGTGTGTCCTGGTTCTGAACGCACGCACGCACACACACACACACACACACACACACACACACACACACACACACACACACACACACACACACACGAGCACGCATTATTTCAGGAAGTTAGAGGACTGCGTCAGGGTAAGTGGGAAGTCATAGCATTTATGTGAGGATTCACCAGGAACTGCAAGAGGTCCTCCAGCTAGTGTCCGGGACATTTAGCAGGCTGTTCCTCTGATCAAAGCCACATCAAAGGGAGAGAGGGAGAGAGAGAGAGAGAGAGAGAGAGAGAGGGAGAGAAAGGGAGCGAGAGAGGGAGAGTGCGGGAGGGAGAGAGATGAAGAGAGAGGGAAAGGGAGAGAGAGAGGGAGAGAGAGGGAGAGAAAGTTAGAAAGACAGACACAGGTAGACGAGGACAGCAGAAGAGAAAGTGACAAGAGAAGAGAGAAGAGAGAGAGAAGAGAGCAGAGAGGAACCAGGCTGAGGATGGAATATGCAACAATTATATCCATAGAAGTTCTGGAAACCCTTTGAATTTACAGACAGCCTGTACCAAAGCTCAGCGTGATGCCTCCCTAGAGAAAACAGGAATAGAATTGGACAGCCCCCAAACCCATACTTTCACTTTGATTAAACATGTTGTATTGTATACATGAGCCAGGTAGCTAGGCCCAACTGAGCACTGAATCACCAACTAAACGTGCTCCTCCATCGAGTCAAATAGACCCTGTTGGTGTACAGTCATTCCTACTCCATCCAAATTCACGGCGCCCAGCCCAGGCCGGGTTTAGTAACTCCTGTTTTGTTACGTCCCGTTAAGTCTCTCTAGTCCGACGTGCCGGCAGAGTGAAACGGAGTTGCGGTGGCACCGCGAATCTGCCTACCGCTTGAAAAACTGGAAAAATTTTGACGAGTTGAGCGAATAAGGAAAAAACACATTTGCATCTAACGCGCTTGGAGGCTGGAAGACCCGAACGCAGCTTCTGCATCCTAATGAGATAATGTGCACGGATGAATGGAACGAGGAGACGAAGGAGGGACGGGGAGGAGTAAGGAGAGAGGAGTAAAGGAAGGATAGAGGGGTGGAGGGGGAAGACAGGTGGAAGCAGAGCAGCGAAGGAGGGAGATTAGGCGTAAAGTCGACAGTAAGCACGTTTGCCACACTGTCACATGTCCCAGGATAATTGTAGTCCTTTTTGTGCGCTCATGTTATTGCCGTGTTTTGGTTGCAGACCAAGATACAAGTATTAGCGTCACAGGAACGGATAAGGAAACGGCGTTGTGCGGAGCGTTACGGTGATATTGTAATACGGTAATACAGGTCGCATGTTTGATTGTTTCCTGGTATACGGCTCCATCCAGGCACTCTGCGTTGGGTCGTGCCTATAAACATCTTCTGGTATTTGGTATATTGGCCAACATGCCAGGGTTTATTGCTTAACAACCCTGTGGATGCAGGATACACAATAATGGTCTAAAACAACGTTGCAATTGCCGTTGGGTGGATATATCGGTATGTTAGCCAGGTAGGTAGAAAACAACCACTGGACCTGTCAAATCTCCACAACATAACCCAGATGGTCGTATTGACCCAGGAGAAGGTAAAGACAAAGGGAAAATAATTACTCAAAGAGCGACGGTGCCGTGAGAGCAAGGCAGATCGTTCCTTTACCTCAGTATTGTTTACCGCTTTGGTTGAAAATAAATGCATTATACAGATCTCTAACATAGCTCTCTCTCTCTATCTCTGGGTCACTGATTTCTAACAGATCTCTCTTTCTCTCTGGGTCACATATTTCTAACAGATCTCTCTTTCTTTCTGGGTCACAGATTTCTAACATATCTCTCTTTCACTCTCAGGGTCACATATTTCTAACATATCTCTTTCTGTCCGTGACACAGATCTCTTACACCTCTTTCTCTTTTAAATCTCACATTTTCATCCTGTCTACCTACATTTTCTACTCCCCAACTCCACTCTACATCTCTCTCTTTTTACACTTTCTCTATTCCTGTCTCTCTTCTTTTCTCTCTCTGTCACTGTATTTATCTCCACTACTTCAATCTCCTTTCAATGTTAAAGTGAAATACAGTTATGGGTAATATGAAATATGCATGTTGAACGTCTGTGACGGTTATCACTCCAGAACCCTTTATTAAATCACCTCAAGCCGTAGTGAGATGAGGGGCTCATGGCAAAATAAAGCCGTGTCAATGAATTAGAAGAATTGCAAATTAGGCGAGTTGCAAAAAGTCTTAAATTGTGTAACTCTTGTCACTTATTAACAATATTGCAAAATATAGTCTGGACGTGTCCAGATATTCCCTCATTTTTATGTTTAACTTTTGCAAATACACTGTACAGTGTTCTCAACACTTTCCCTTTTGCCTCACTTGTAAATTAAGAGACCAAGGACTCTGTTCCAGTTCACGTATATTTTAGGATTGTCTTACAGCGAAAGGGGAAATGTACAGAACATAAATATGACACAGACATATTAACCGTTCAAGCCATCTATTACATAATTTACTGAACTGTGTCTGGGCTTGTGTTTTCATAATTAAGAATATGACTTTAAATGCCACCTCTACGGTAATCATTAGAAATCATTAAAACACAGACACTGTTCAAGTTCAACAACATATTGCTGTGTCCGATTCAATCGGACCATGGAATAGATCTTGGACAATGGGGTTTTGCATATAACTGTGAAGATAACTCTACAGCACAGGTGTCAAACGGGTTCCATGAAGGGCCGAATGTCTGCAGGTTTCTGCTCTCACCTGGTACTTGATTGATTAATTAGGTCACTAATTGGTTAGGTTCTACCCTCACCTGATTGTTTATGTTTGAGCTGGGAACCAATTTAAAGGAAAAACCCTGCATGCTGCATACACCAGGCCCTCAGTAGAATCAGTTTGACACCTCTGCTCTAGAGCTTTAGAGGTTTCAGGGATCAAGTTTAAGCCTCATATGCCGAGTAGACAAGTAGGGGCGCCTCAGAGGAAGCAGACGTAAATACTAATCTGTTGGGTAGTTTTGTCAGAATGACACCACTTCTGAGTGTGTGTGTGTTCTGGGTGTGTGTGCCTTCTGGGTGTGTGTGTGTTCTGGGTGTGTGTGCCTTCTGGGTGTGTGTGTGTGTTCTGGGTGTGTGTGCCTTCTGGGTGTGTGTGTGTGTTCTGGGTGTGTGTGCCTTCTGGGTGTGTGTGTGTGTTCTGGGTGTGTGTGCCTTCTGGGTGCGTGTGTTCTGGCACATGTCACACTGCAGAGGGATTTTCCACCAACAAAAACAGCTATCACACTTAGAAGGAGAGCAGAAAGAGGAGGACACATAGTGGGAGAGAGCAGGAGCCGAAAGTGGGAGAGGGAGAGAACAGGGGCAAAGAGGAGAGAGCTATTGGGGGGATTGGGGAGAAACAAACGAGCGGAGAGAATGGAGGGGCAGACTGATGAATGGAGAAAGGAGACGAAGGAATGGACTCAAATAGACACATTGATCTAGACATGGCTCTTCTTTTGCACAGCTGTATACATAACTAGACATGGCTCTTCTTTTGCACAGCTGTATATATAACTAGACATGGCTCTTCTTTTGCACAGCTGTATATATAACTAGACATTGCTCTTCTTTGGCACAGCTGTATATATAACTAGACATTGCTCTTCTTTGGCACAGCTGTATATATAACTAGACATTGCTCTTCTTTGGCACAGCTGTATATATAACTAGATATGGCTCTTCTTTGGCACAGCTGTATATATAACTAGACATTGCTCTTCTTTGGCACAGCTGTATATATAACTAGATATGGCTCTTCTTTCGCACACCTGTATATATAACTAGACATGCCTCTTCTTTGGCACAGCTGTATATATAACTAGACATTGCTCTTCTTTGGCACAGCTGTATATATAACTAGACATGGCTCTTCTTTGGCACAGCTGTATATATAACTAGACATGGCTCTTCTTTGGCACAGCTGTATATATAACTAGACATGGCTCTTCTTTGGCACAGCTGTATATATAACTAGACATTGCTCTTCTTTGGCACAGCTGTATATATAACTAGACATTGCTCTTCTTTGGCACAGCTGTATATATAACTAGACATTGCTCTTCTTTTGCACAGCTGTATATATAACTAGACATGGCTCTTCTTTGGCACAGCTGTATATATAACTAGACATGGCTCTTCTTTGGCACAGCTGTATATATAACTAGACATGGCTCTTCTTTGGCACAGCTGTATATATAACTAGACATGGCTCTTCTTTGGCACAGCTGTATATATAACTAGATATGGCTCTTCTTTCGCACACCTGTATATATAACTAGACATGGCTCTTCTTTGGCACAGCTGTATATATAACTAGACATTGCTCTTCTTTGGCACAGCTGTATATATAACTAGACATGGCTCTTCTTTTGCACAGCTGTATATATAACTAGACATTGCTCTTCTTTGGCACAGCTGTATATATAACTAGACATGGCTCTTCTTTGGCACAGCTGTATATATAACTAGACATTGCTCTTCTTTTGCACAGCTGTATATATAACTAGACATTGCTCTTCTTTGGCACAGCTGTATATATAACTAGACATTGCTCTTCTTTGGCACAGCTGTATATATAACTAGACATTGCTCTTCTTTTGCACAGCTGTATATATAACTAGACATGGCTCTTCTTTGGCACAGCTGTATATATAACTAGACATGGCTCTTCTTTGGCACAGCTGTATATATAACTAGACATGGCTCTTCTTTGGCACAGCTGTATATATAACTAGACATGGCTCTTCTTTGGCACAGCTGTATATATAACTAGACATGGCTCTTCTTTCGCACACCTGTATATATAACTAGACATGCCTCTTCTTTTGCACAGCTGTATATATAACTAGACATGGCTCTTCTTTGGCACAGCTGTATATATAACTAGACATTGCTCTTCTTTTGCACAGCTGTATATATAACTAGACATGGCTCTTATTTTGCACAGCTGTATATATAACTAGACATGGCTCTTCTTTGACACAGCTGTATATATAACTAGACATGGCTCTTCTTTGGCACAGCTGTATATATAACTAGACATTGCTCTTCTTTGGCACAGCTGTATATATAACTAGACATTGCTCTTCTTTTGCACAGCTGTATATATAACTAGACATGGCTCTTCTTTGGCACAGCTGTATATATAACTAGACATGGCTCTTCTTTGGCACAGCTGTATATATAACTAGACATGGCTCTTCTTTGGCACAGCTGTATATATAACTAGACATGGCTCTTCTTTGGCACAGCTGTATATATAACTAGACATGGCTCTTCTTTGGCACAGCTGTATATATAACTAGACATTGCTCTTCTTTGGCACAGCTGTATATATAACTAGACATTGCTCTTCTTTGGCACAGCTGTATATATAACTAGATATGGCTCTTCTTTCGCACACCTGTATATATAACTAGACATGCCTCTTCTTTGGCACAGCTGTATATATAACTAGACATGGCTCTTCTTTGGCACAGCTGTATATATAACTAGACATGGCTCTTCTTTGGCACAGCTGTATATATAACTAGACATTGCTCTTCTTTTGCACAGCTGTATATATAACTAGACATGGCTCTTCTTTTGCACAGCTGTATATATAACTAGACATGGCTCTTCTTTGGCACAGCTGTATATATAACTAGACATGGCTCTTCTTTGGCACAGCTGTATATATAACTAGACATTGCTCTTCTTTGGCACAGCTGTATATATAACTAGACATTGCTCTTCTTTGGCACAGCTGTATATATAACATGGCTCTTCTTTTGCACAGCTGTATATATAACTAGACATGGCTCTTCTTTGGCACAGCTGTATATATAACTAGACATGGCTCTTCTTTGGCACAGCTGTATATATAACTAGACATGGCTCTTCTTTGGCACAGCTGTATATATAACTAGACATTGCTCTTCTTTGGCACAGCTGTATATATAACTAGACATGGCTCTTCTTTTGCACAGCTGTATATATAACTAGACATTGCTCTTCTTTGGCACAGCTGTATATATAGACTAGACATTGCTCTTCTTTGGCACAGCTGTATATATAACTAGACATGGCTCTTCTTTTGCACAGCTGTATATATAACTAGACATGGCTCTTCTTTTGCACAGCTGTATATATAACTAGACATGGCTCTTCTTTGGCACAGCTGTATATATAACTAGACATTGCTCTTCTTTGGCACAGCTGTATATATAACTCGACATGGCTCTTCTATTGCACAGCTGTATATATAACTAGACATTGCTCTTCTTTGGCACAGCTGTATATATAACTAGACATGGCTCTTCTTTGGCACAGCTGTATATATAACTAGACATGACTCTTCTTTGGCACAACTAGACATTGTTCTTCTTTTGCACAGCTGTATGTATAACTAGACATGACTCTTCTTTGGCACAGCTGTATATATAACTAGACATGGCTCTTCTATTGCACAGCTGTATATATAACTAGACATGGCTCTTCTTTGGCACACCTGTATACACAACAAGATGTTTCTCTTCTTGCACAATTTGCATATACGTATATGAAATATGAAGAAGGGTGACAGACAAAGGAGGAAGACCGATGAAGGAGGAAGACAGATGAAGGAGAGTGACAGATGAAGGAGAGTGACAGATGAAGGAGAGTGACAGACGGAGGGAAGTTGACGAGATGTATAAAGAGAGATTGAGCCGCTGCCACCTGTATTTTGGGCACGTTATCAGTTGGTAATCACGCTGTGTGTGGAATGAAGCACTTGAATCAAGGCACTTGGTGCTGAAGCGCCGCGACAGAGGATGAACTGGGGTAATAGTGGAAGGTGTGACGCTGTTTATTAACATACATACAGCAATGGCAAATACCCTAACTCACCGTTGGTTCACGAGGATGCCGTGGCAGTGATTTAAATGCTGTCATCTAGCAGCCACCACTCACATAGATAGGGAAGCTCAGAGGACTTGTGATCTCATCTAGTGTACGATGTAGAGAATAGTGTGCAGTTTGGAACCCGTTAGATGGTTTTGGTTAGATTGTTTTGGCCGCGAGAGGCCAAACGTACACTCAGAGAGAGAGATGAATTACAAAATGTATGTCCCCAGTCACAGAGGCAAACTAGCAGTTTGGATTGTTTGTGTGTCTGCCTCTCTAGTCAAACCCTAGAGAGTGCTCCTACATCGCTGCTCTGGTGCAAAGTAGTGCATTAGGGTTGATGTGGAATGAGGAGCTGTTAGGAGCAGTCTGTTTTTTACAGGATGCATTAGCATATATTTACCCCTTTAATACGAACCCTTGTTTAATCACCAGACAGTGTTTTCCTTCAGGTAAACATAATCTACCCGTTTAGCTAAAACTCTTCACAGCCAGCCTTTTTAATACAGTGCCTGTCTGCGTTAGTCTTTAAGCAATCATCCCAGAGACACGGAGACCTGCGTTAGCATCCCAAGCTAACTCCTGTGTCTTCTGATCAGTGTTTCACCACAGAGCCGTGACGTCGTTTACTATGCTCACCTGTATGTCCTTGATATTTACAAATTTTAAGTACTGCAAAAGAGCTTGCCTTTGCATTACCGTTTTCTGAGGAGAAATCTTTGATTGGATTGATTTCAGCTAACTTTATTAACCTTCCCCTTCTTGTACAGCATGGGATTAGTTACCCATAAGGTTCCTTATGTATGTTATTTATTTTGACGAAACAACAAAATCCTACCTCAAGACATTTCCGTGATGATTCTGTGATGTTTCTACAAACTGTTGAGTCCTCGCTAGCTTTGCGTTAGCTTTGCTGCTTTTTGCAGCGATTGAGGACTGTATTTTCTCTCATGCAAGGTGAGTGTGTAATGTCTTTTCTCTTCACACGGAGAAGAGAGGTATTTTAATCCTCCTACTCGACACTAAACACAGTTCAAACTCTTGCCATTCATGCTTATCAAGTCTCTTTTATGGACAAGCATTTTCGCTACCTTTGCCAAGATAGCATAACAAAGAACTCCAAAGTCGCCAGACCTGTACTCTATCTGCCTAGCAACCAGCATGTAAACAACGGTTCAGAAGTTCAAAGTTTGTCACTAGCGAATGTCAAGGATCCCTTTATGTCGGCTAGCTACAGTATAAGTGCCTCGCATCCTCTTGCCTTCTAGGGAGAAGGAGACTTGCATGCTTAGTGGATGTTTTGTACACAACGCTAGCTTCCTCACTGGGTGGAAGGCAATATAAGGGATCTGCTGTCTCCGAGACCCGACCCACCCTCTTTTAAACCCTTAGCATAGTTACCTAGTTTAATCAACAGCTTTGTCTACGGTTGAGTAAGGTTGTCAAATATATTGACATTCGATACTACCGCAACAACACATTTCTAAAACGGTCCTAAGCTTGAATAATTAAGAATTAGGTAATACCAAAAAAACTGCAATAATCGGAGCACTCTATACCTGTATCATTAGAAGTGTGTGTTGGCTTCCCATATGTAAAAATACTTTAAGACACAACGAACCAAGAACGACAACAACGCAGGTTTAGCAAAGCATTTGCTATACTATGTGTGTGCCAACTATGTGCTCTAGTATGTGCTCTAGTATGTGCTCTACTATGTGCTTTACTACATGTGCTCTAGTTTCTACTCAAGTACAGTGTGTGCTCTAGTATGTGCTCTACTATGTGCTATACTATGTGCTCTAGTATGTGCTCTAGTATGTGCTCTACTATGTGCTATACTATGTGCTCTACTATGTGCTCTAGTATGTGCTGTACTATGTGCTCTAGTATGTGCTCTAGTATGTGCTCTACTATGTGCTATACTATGTGCTATAATATGTGCTCTACTATGTGCTCTACTATGTGCTCTACTATGTGCTATACTATGTGCTCTAGTATGTGCTTTACTATATGTGCTCTAGTTTCTACTCAAGTACAGTATGTGCTCTAGCATTATTGCTAGAGAGACAACCAGTGAGCAAGCGAGCCTGTTTACAGCAACATGTCGTTTTCTCCCCACGCTTGAGGAGGACCAAAACAAACGGCAGCTCATGAGGATTCAGACATTCAAGGCTCATTCTCTGATCCACAAGTGGTCATTCCTCTTACATGGAATATATTGTGTGATGCCTGCTGAGACTGACAGCATCCTTGCTGATCTGAAGCAGACATATGAGGATAGAAGTGTACAGATCATTATGTTCCTGTCCTTGATCCAAGGGTTTAGGACTGTTTTGTGAACATGGAGGCAGAGGTCAAGCACGTGCTTCAGGCTCAAACATATCTTGTCCAAGAGGAACGCGTTCTTCAGAAATCAGCACAGCAAGTGGAAAATACAGGGCACAACAGCAAGAACATAAAAGGGTTTGATAAGCCTGCTATCAAGCACACATGTGAAAAGAAATGTGAACAAATACAGAGGACAGGAGAGGACATTGCACTGCCCTCCACACAGGGACATCTGGCCAGTGGGGTTTAGAAATATAGCAAAATGCCAGAACTCAGTGCTGAAGAGGATCTGCTTGAAGAACAAGTGAAAAAGTCTACCTCTGCTCGTCTCAGCTCTCACAGTTTGCCAGGAAGCATTTATGCATTTCCCTTTCAAGTTGCGCTTGAAAGAGCGCATTTTTGGGTTTAGTTACAGATCAAGGCGATCAAGCCTGACCCAAGACCACGTTGATATGCTTGTATTTCTCTAAAGGAACATAGCAACGGCAAAATAATAGCTCGCTCAGATATCTTTTTCTTCCCTTTTATTATGTCTGTTCTCTTATTTTACTCGCTCAGATATCTTGTTCCTCAGTTTTATTAGGACTTTTCTCTTATTTTGCTCGCTCTGATTTCTTGTTCTTCACTTTTATTAGGACTCTTCTTTAATTTTGCTGTTTTACTGTTCACTTATTTTGCTTGCTCAGATAGCTTTTTTCGAGTATCAAGTGTCTTGCTAAGTTACTGTTATGGTGTTGAAATGGTGGTACCGTGACAACCGTAGGGTTGACCATGCAAAGTGTTTATGGAGGCTGTCTGACAGTGGGAAGTAGATCTCCTTATGTTATGCTGTAAGAAAACCGTTGGTGTTTTATGTTGCCAGAAAAAAGGTATTTCCATCTTAAGGGTTAGGTTAGGGTCAAACTTACAATTGGGGTTACTTTTAGGTCTTGTTATTCATATTTGCTGTTAGGTTTAAATGATAGCCTGAATAGGAAAGAAAATTCTGGACTCTACACAGATAGAATACCAAATGTGTGTGTGTGAGTGTTGGTGAAGTATACATCTTCTCCCTTTTATCTCAAAGCACTCACCATAAAAAGTCTATTGATTGAAGGAGCCCTTATACATCAGTTCCACAGCTCGCAGGGCTTTCAAAAAGTTTACAAGCATTGAGAAGCATTTTTGAAAAGCGCCACTGCTTCAAAAGAGAGAGACGTACTCTCTCCTTGTGTGGCTTCAGGTTGTTACTTCTAAAGAGAGAGACCTACTCTCTCCTTGTGTGGCTTCAGGTGGTTACTTCAAAAGAGAGAGACCTACTCTCTCCTTGTGTGGCTTCAGGTGTTTACTTCTAAAGAGGAGGCCTACTCTCTCCTTGTGTGGCTTCAGGTGGTTACTTCTAAAGAGAGACCTACTCTCTCCTTGTGTGGCTTCAGGTGGTTACTTCTAAAGAGAGACCTACTCTCTCCTTGTGTGGCTTCAGGTGTTTACTTCTAAAGAGGAGGCCTACTCTCTCCTTGTGTGGCTTCAGGTGGTTACTTCTAAAGAGAGACCTACTCTCTCCTTGTGTGGCTTCAGGTGGTTACTTCTAAAGAGAGACCTACTCTCTCCTTGTGTGGCTTCAGGTGGTTACTTCTAAAGAGAGACCTACTCTCTCCTTGTGTGGCTTCAGGTGGTTACTTCTAAAGAGAGACCTACTCTCTCCTTGTGCTGCAGTTGGTTGCTGACTGGTTGGAAGGGCCAATGGGGTCAGCCATCCAGGTTCCCAAGTCAGGAGGTGTGGAAATGACCTGTGATTGTCATGTTGGCTCAGTGGTCCTCCAGGGCAATGCACTCTCCTTAGAGAGGGACAGAGACGGGCAGAGATGGAGAGAGTGATGGCAAGAGTGAGGGAAAGATATGGAGAAAGCGGTGCTAGAGAGAGAGAGAGAGAGAGAGAGATATGTTGAGAGATAGACAGAGATGGAGAGAGTGATGGCAAGAGTGAGGGAAAGATGTGGAGAAAGCGGTGCTAGAGAGAGAGAGAGAGAGAGAGAGAGATATGTTGAGAGATAGACAGAGATGGAGAGAGTGGTGGCTAGAGAGAGAGACAGAGATGGAGAGAGAGAGAGAGAGAGATAAATATGGGACATACAGGGATGGAGAACATCGTGTAAAGCAAGACGAAGAAAGGTAAACAATGACAATGGATGAAATGTTCCTCTATCAGTGGTTTGACATCACCTATCTTTACGTAGTGCCTTGGGTCTCGGATACACAGTGAATACGTACACAGGACAGAAAACATATCTCATTAGCAGGGTTTAGACATATAGTCGCCAGCAACTTCTCGTAGTGATCGAGGAGATATGCTAACAAGCTTATGCCATGGAATACCTACAGATAAGAAGATTATATTTCGTTCATAGTGACAGACGAGTGGTGATCACACATCATTTGTGCTGCAAAGGAGCGTTGCGGCGTGGAGTCTGTCATCATTGCTTAGTTTATTTGTATGTCTATGACCACCTGGTTGTTCTGAATCGTAGTGGCATTTCCACACAGCTGTGGGTCTACAACTATACTTAAATGTAATGGTTATTCTATACTTAAAATAGATGATCCTCCTTTAGAACGGAACGTGCACCTGGAACATGAAAAGCACTCTTTAATCAGTTTGAGAAGTGACAGAATTAGTCTGCTGTTTTCTGTCACTGTGTGTACTGTATTATGTCTCTGTGTGTACTGTATTATATCTCTGTGTGTACTGTATTATGTCTCTGTGTGTACTGTATTATGTCTCTGTGTGTACTGTATTATGTCTCTGTGTGTACTGTATTATGTCTCTGTGTGTACTGTATTATGTCTCTGTGTGTACTGTATTATGTCTCTGTGTGTACTGTATTATGTCTCTGTGTGTACTGTATTATGTCTCTGTGTGTACTGTATTATGTCTCTGTGTGTACTGTATTATGTCTCTGTGTGTACTGTATTATGTCTCTGTGTGTACTGTATTATGTCTCTGTGTGTACTGTATTATGTCTCTGTGTGTACTGTATTATGTCTCTGTGTGTACTGTATTATGTCTTTCTGTGTGTACTGTATTATGTCTCTGTGTGTACTGTATTATGTCTCTGTGTGTACTGTATTATGTCTCTGTGTGTACTGTATTATGTCTCTGTGTGTACTGTATTATGTCTCTGTGTGTACTGTATTATGTCTCTGTGTGTACTGTATTATGTCTCTGTGTGTACTGTATTATGTCTCTGTGTGTACTGTATTATGTCTCTGTGTGTACTGTATTATGTCTGTGTGTGTGTACTGTATTATGTTTGTGTGTGTGTGTACTGTATTATGTCTCTGTGTTTACTGTATTATGTCTCTGTGTTTACTGTATTATGTCTCTGTGTTTACTGTATTATGTCTCTGTGTGTACTGTATTATGTCTCTGTGTGTACTGTATTATGTCTCTGTGTTTACTGTATTATGTCTCTGAGTGTACAGTATTATGTCTCTGTGTTTACTGTATTATGTCTCTGTATGTACTGTATTATGTCTCTGTGTTTACTGTATTATGTCTCTGTGTGTACTGTATTATGTCTCTGTGTGTACTGTATTATGTCTCTGTGTGTACTGTATTATGTCTCTGTGTGTACTGTATTATGTCTCTGTGTGTACTGTATTATGTCTCTGTGTGTACTGTATTATATCTCTGTGTGTACTGTATTATGTCTCTGTGTGTACTGTATTATGTCTCTGTGTGTACTGTATTATATCTCTGTGTGTACTGTATTATGTCTCTGTGTGTACTGTATTATGTCTCTGTGTTTACTGTATTATATCTCTGTGTGTACTGTATTATGTCTCTGTGTGTACTGTATTATGTCTCTGTGTGTACTGTTTTATGTCTCTGTGTTTACTGTATTATGTCTCTGTGTGTACTGTATTATATCTCTGTGTGTACTGTATTATGTCTCTGTGTGTACTGTATTATGTCTCTGTGTGTACTGTTTTATGTCTCTGTGTTTACTGTATTATGTCTCTGTGTTTACTGTATTATGTCTCTGTGTACTGTATTATGTCTCTGTGTGTACAGTTCTCTTTCTCTATATCTGTGTTCCATGTCAGTTTTTTATTTAGATGCGTCGCTCCAGATGTTATTGTTAGCTAATGGCTGCTTCCTTTGTGGTTTGACCAGGTTACAGGTTGGTTCTCCCTGGAAAGTGGGATGTTGTGTCGGCGAAGCTCATTGTACTGACTGCAGTCTGAACAAATACTGCTTGACCTTTTCAAGATCGTCCTCACATAACTCACATCAAAACATTGGTTATCTCTCTTTTACCCCCCCCCTCTCCTTTCCTACTGGTCGGCCATTCTTTCCTTTCTTTCATTGTATCCCTCTCTCTCTGTTTGTCACTCTTTCCATTTGCCTGTCTCTATACTGCCCCCGTTTCCTGTCCTTCCCTCTCTCTTTCCTCACACTCTCTCGCTTCATGCACCACTCCTCCCACTCTACGTTTCTCAGCTCACGTCTCTGTCTTTTTTCTGTAACTGTTTGACGTTTACTCAGTTTAACAGCGTTTGGCTTTGATCTGAAAGAGAAAAGAGATATTAAAGCGAAGCAGCTGGGTTGATTTGTTCCTGTCTCAGGAAGTGGACCGGGTTTTAACTGAACCTTCCCGAGGTCAGTTAACCAGACAAAAATACAGCCAGTGTCCACATATCTCACAGGTACCAATGAACAGCACTTTTTTACTAGACAGGAAAAGCTTTTACTGCTTACAGTCTTGTAAAGGAGAAGTATTCAGACAGTATACTGAACCAAATCGATAGGAGAAGAGTGGAGCTTATTTTATTGCAGTCTACAGCGCAACATTAAAGTAAGTTCAAGTACCTCCAATCTAATATAAGTTAGATCCTGAGCCCAGGAAGATATAAATGGACTTCAGCATCATTTTGTTTATACTCCATCATCTATAACATCATTTAGTATATACTCCATCATCTATAACATCATTTTGTTTATACTCCATCATCTATAACATCATTTTGTATATACTCCATCATCTATAACATCATTTTGTTTATACTCCATCATCTATAACATCATTTTGTATATACTCCATCATCTATAACATCATTTTGTTTATACTCCATCATCTATAACATCATTTTGTATATACTCCATCATCCATTACATCATTTTGTAGAGGATGACATTACGCTCAGAGCCGGTCAATGACAACACTAAAGCTGAGGTTTATATGTCAACATTAAAGCTGCGGTATATATGTCAACACCAATACTGAGGTATATATGTCAACACTAAAGCTGAGGTATATATGTCAACACCAATACTGAGGTATATATGTCAACACCAATACTGAGGTATATATGTCAACACTAAAGCTGAGGTATATATGTCAACACCAATACTGAGGTATATATGTCAACACTAAAGCTGAGGTATATATGTCAACACTAAAGCTGAGGTATATATGTCAACACCAATACTGAGGTATATATGTCAACACTAAAGCTGAGGTATATATGTCAACACTAAAGCTGAGGTATATATGTCAACACCAATACTGAGGTATATATGTCAACACCAATACTGAGGTATATATGTCAACACCAATACTGAGGTATTTATGTCAACACCAATACTGAGGTATATATGTCAACACCAATACTGAGGTATATATGTCAACACCAATACTGAGGTATATATGTCAACACCAATACTGAGGTATATATGTCAACAGCAATACTGAGGTATATATGTCAACCCCAATACTGAGGTTTATATGTCAACGCCAATCCTGAGGTATTTATGTCAACAACAATACTGAGGTATATATGTCAACACCAATACTGAGGTATATATGTCAACGCCAATCCTGAGGTATTTATGTCAACAACAATACTGAGGTATATATGTCAACCCCAATACTGAGGTTTATATGTCAACGCCAATCCTGAGGTATTTATGTCAACAACAATACTGAGGTATATATGTCAACACCAATCCTGAGGTATTTATGTCAACAACAATACTGAGGTATATATGTCAACCCCAATACTGAGGTTTATATGTCAACGCCAATCCTGAGGTATTTATGTCATCAACAATACTGAGTTATATATGTCAACACCAATACTGAGGTATAAATGTCAACACCAAACACGGGCTTCCCTTCTTGATAATTTGAACTAGATATAATAAATGTTTCACTCTAAAAATATCAGAGTGCGAATATATTTTCTTTAGGATGTGGATTAGCGTGTTTGCCCCTCTGACTTGCTTATCAATTCTAATCAATTGTTTCTGCAGAGATTTTCTACATTTAAATATAAATCGTTCATGAGAATAGATTTTCTCCTGTTTCAAAAGTTTCTTCTGGAATGGAGGACAATGAACTTGACCAATATCTGCACTCTAAATCCACCCAAACCACACTTTTTTGCAGAAAACATCCACCCAAACCACACTATTTTGCAGAAAACATTGATAGTTGGCCGTATTAACAAACATACAGTGCAGGTGTTCATCAGCTTAGGGAATAATCAAGGATGCCTGGTGGTGATCTGTCATTATTTTTTTGGTGTGATGTTTTTGGCACATTGTGCCAGTCTCCGATCTCGGACCATGTGTGTAAATTATTGTGTTCAAAGAGTAGAATAGACAACCCACATGTTCAAAGCATCCAGGTAAAAAGTGCGTGAAATTTTATACCGGTAAGTTTTGTGGTTGTTTGGAGTGTTTTTTTATCACCTCAAGAGTCTACGTACTCTTTGACATGAAAGTCCATGCAGAGAGTTTCCTGCAGTGAAACATATCGCAGTGAGAAATGGTTTAAGTAGGTGCCAAAAGCATTAGAAGTCAAATAGACCTCGCTGTTATTTTAGCTTGAAAGCTTTCCTTTGCCGGCTTCAAACTTGGATTGACTTTCTTCTTCGAGGATTCAATTCCCGGTAACCTCAACAAGTTTATTTAATGTATGACTTGTCTGTGTATTTCTGTCTGAGAAGAGTGATGATCCCTGTCGAGGCTTTCACATTTCAACCTTCTGACCTCGCTCTCTTCTGGCACGTTGTGTCAGCCATGCTTGTCTGGTGTCTGCAGTTTTATTAAACATTACCAGTAAAAGTCCACTGATATTGTGTTTTCAGAGAAATACACTTTGGGTTAGAAACGTAAGGGCTTCCATCAATAGTTCAACACATATTTGAAATACATACATCCCAAAATATAACTAATCTTACGTTTTGCAGATTTCATGAGGAGTGTGAAGTGTGTTAGGAAATATGCACGGCCTGTTTTGTATGCCTGATTTGTAAACAGACAAATCCCAAACAGTCTCAGCTAGGGTGGCGTTGACTGGCAGACTGGCTTAATTCTGTCACATTATGAAAGCAGGTCTTTAGATTTTTACCTAACATGATTTTTTATGTACACGAAGAAGAGCGACTCTGCTGTCCAGAGGGAGGATTTTGTCATAACTTCAGTGTGTTTTGTAATTCCAGCTTTTCCCCATTTCCTGTTGTGGGGAAACGCATTCTAATGTTTCCTCTGGATGGAGCTGCAGTGAAACTATCACAGCAACAGTATCTACATTCACTGTAACATTATCTACATTCACTGTAACAGTATCTACATTCACTGTAACAGTATCTACATTCACTGTAACAGTATCTACATTCACTGTAACAGCATCTACATTCACTGTAACAGTATCTACATTCAATGTAACAGCATCTACATTCAGTGTAACAGCATCTACATTCAGTGTAACAGCATCTACATTCACTGTAACAGTATCTACATTCACTGTAACAGCATCTACATTCACTGTAACAGTATCTACATTCACTGTAACAGCATCTACATTCACTGTAACAGCATCTACATTCACTGTAACAGCATCTACATTCACTGTAACAGCATCTACATTCACTGTAACAGTATCTACATTCACTGTAACAGTATCTACATTCAGTGTAACAGTATTGGAGCAAAACTTCAGTCTTATTTGCATATTATCTGCTAGCAAGAGGACTGCATGGATGGCTTGAATTTCATAAGCAAACGATGGCATGTGCTGTGACCGGAGGTAGTGTTTACCTGGAAAAGCAATTCTTTCTAATCCGTATTCCACCGTAGCCCGGTCTTGGATTTACAAATGTGACACAAAATGATTTTGCAACATTTTCCGCGATTCGGAGACGCACACACCCTCAGTTTGCGTTTGGTCGTATCTCGTTTGTATATTCCGTCCACGGGACAATGGGGATAAATAATGCAAATCCAAACAGCCATGGTGTATTCCTCTCACAGCTCCTGGTAATACTGTGATATTGGTGGGCTTCATGGTTTTATTGCGGCCGGCTGATTTGATTGGTTTTTCACACTGTATAACGCCTCCTACTGGGCCCAATGAACAAAGCCACGATGTAGTGCCACGGGTTTGACCGGAGCCAAATACCCCTCCCTCTCTCCCAATGCCCCTCCCTCTCTCCCAATACCCCTCCCTCTCTCCCAATGCCCCTCCCTCTCTCCCAATACCCCTCCCTCTCTCTCAATGCCCCTCCCTCTCTCCCAATACCCCTCCCTCTCTCCCAATACCCCTCCCTCTCTCCCAATGCCCCTCCCTCTCTCCCAATACCCCTCCCTCTCTCCCAATGCCCCTCCCTCTGTCCCAATGCCCCTCCCTCTGTCCCAATACCCCTCCCTCTCTCCCAATGCCCCTCCCTCTGTCCCAATACCCCCCCCGTCCCAATACCCCTTCCTCTCTCCCAATACCTCTCACTCCATCCCTCTACCCCTACCTCCGTTTCTTTAATCATCCATTCACCACTTTACCCCTCCATTTGCCCTTCATAGTTTCTCCACCATACACAGTCACCATACACAGTCACCATACACAGTCACCATACACAGTCACCATACACAGTCACCATACACAGTCACCATACACAGTCACCATACACAGTCACCATACACAGTCACCATACACAGTCACCATACACAGTCACCATACACAGTCACCATACACAGTCACCATACACAGTCACCATACACAGTAACACATGCACTGTGCTGACACCCAGAGTTGGGTTGGAGCCATTGATTACTGTCTTACTGAGGCGTGGGAAACCTGCCTTTTCAGAAACAAGCAAGCAGTGCGTCGTGAGCCCATGTCAGGAGTAGAAGAACATGAATACTTCCGTGTCCCAAATGTCCGCCTAACTATACTGTGCACTGCCTTCTGTAGGACCACCGTTTAGGAAGGAGGACTCCATTTGGGAGGCGATCATTTATATCATTCCCATTTCAGAAAAGGCCATTCTGCTTTTTCCCAAAGGGGCTGTACGGATGAGTCCTGTAACCATAGTTGGTCCCTTGTGGGAAGTAAGAAGGGGGAGTAATGTTGAATGAATGGTGAGAAGAAAAGGGGAAGCCCATACTCTCTCCTGCTGCCAGTCCAAATGTGTGTTTAGCTTTATAATAACTGATGGAGAGAGGTAGATGGAGAGAGATGAGACAGGGAGAGAGAGAAGAGAGAGAGGGAAGAGAGAGAGGGAGAGAGATGAGACAGGGAGAGAGAGAAGAGAGAGAGGGAAGAGAGAGAGGGAGAGAGATGAGACAGGGAGAGAGAGAAGAGAGAGAGGGAAGAGAGAGAGGGAGAGAGATGAGACAGGGAGAGAGGGAAGAGAGAGATGGAGAGAGATGAGACAGGGAGAGAGAGAGAAGGAAAGGTTAAAGAAGTGAAATAGTAAATTAATAGTTCGATAGATAGATAGTTCGATAGATAGATAGATTGATAGATAGATATTCATTAGGTAAACATAGATGGGTGTTGGAGGGATAATGAGAGAGAATGAAATGGAGAGAGTGAATGATAGCATGTAGGAGAGCTAGAGAGAGAGAGAGAAAGAGAGAGGGGGAGTTAGAGAAAGGGACGGAGGAAGAGACAGGCTAATGGGCCATGTTAACCATTCTGACAAATAACATGGCAGTTAGCACATGGCTTTTATCTGACACGTGTATCAATGCACCTGTCAGCCCTGTTCTCTACCCGCTTTTACATCTCAAATGCCCCCTGTGTCTCAGCCTCATCCAGCAGCCAGTGGTGCTGCTCAGGAAGCGCTACGTACAGAGACACAGTCAGAGTCCTCCAGGCAGGAAGCCGGAGAGATGAGGTGCAGGGAGCTGCAGAGAGGAGGTGCGGGGAGGAGGACAGCTGCAGAGAGGAGGTGCAGCAGGGAGCTGCAGAGAGGAGGTGCAGGGAGCTGCATAGAGGAGGTGCAGGGAGCTGCAGAGAGGAGGTGCAGGGAGCTGCATAGAGGAGGTGCAGAAAGCTGCAGAGAGGAGGTGCAGGGAGAAGGACAGCTGCAGAGAGGAGGTGCAGGGAGCTGCAGAGAGGAGGTGCGGGGAGGAGGACAGCTGCAGAGAGGAGGTGCAGGGAGCTGCAGAGAGGAGGTGCAGGGTGGAGGTGCTGATAGGAGGAGGAAGTGTAAGAATATGTTCTCTATCGGTTGAGATTGTTGTCTTGCACCCTGCGATCCACTGGGTCAAACCTGAGGTCCATGAGGAGAGTAGAGCTCGGATCTTAAAGGAGAACAATGCGTTTGTCCCCTAGCATCTGTGCTGTTATCCTGTGGTATCTCCATCTCTCTTAATTTGTCTCTCTTTCTCGATCTCTCCATCTTTCTGTCTTCCTTTGATCTGTCTCATTGCAGTGTTTCTCTGTCTTGTTAATGCTGTCTCATCTCTCTGGTTCAGAGGACAGTCCGGTCCAGGTTTACTGCTAGAGCCCTGGAGCATCCGGCGCTGTCTGTTATCACTGCTCTCTTTATTGGCAGCATCTGTAGTCTGGGGAAGAGATGACACCATCGCCCTCTCTGTCCTGAGCCGACTCCAACGCTGTGTGATTCCCTCTTTGGTTTGAAACAGCATCGAGTTGCAGTGAAACTAAGATATCCTTGCGCTGAAACACAAAGGGACAGAATTGTTTGCACTATCGCCACACTGCAATGATTAAAACAATGTTTTTCCCCCAGTATCTACTCATGGTACTGACGGTGTTTTATAAAGAGGAATGTATAAATGTGTTACAAAACACCTGAGACTCTGAAGTAGCTAATCATTTCTACATCTCTAACAAGGACCTAATAAACTTCTGGTAATTGTTTAAATCTAGAAAGCAAATCTAACATAGCAGTTGTTTTATGTTGAGACTATAGAAGGATGTAAACGGACGTAGATCTTCAAAAAACGTCTAAAAACATTCCTCTTCAAACTGTACCTCCAGTAGCTCCATGAATGGAGCTCCACAACTCTCGCCTGTTCGAAACTTCACTACCGAATCATTCTTCTACGATTATCACCCATTCCTCCTCTCCTAGCACCCCTTCTATCTCTAGCACTTCCCCCTGCTCCCACCCGGGAACAATGTACTTATTGCCTTTTTGATGTGTGTTTTAGCTATATGTGAAATGCACTAACACTAAGCCGCGCTCTAGCCACACTGTTCTGGGCCAATGAGGTCTCTGGTTCACAGTAGAACACTGTGCTGGTCATAGGGTACCATTTACCATGTGGACCTGTTCTTCTGTTTTACTGTCTCCTCCCCCGTAGGGATATATGGGTGATGCGATGAAGAGTAGGAGGGTGAACGAGTGATCAGGGAGGGTTAGAGACGGATCAGGATAGAGAGGGAGAGATGGAGGGATGATACTAGCATTCTAATGCACCTGTTCTGCAGGTTGTGTTCGAGCCAGACTGTCCCCAGAGACGTCATCAGGCTGCTGCTACAGCTACTGTCTGGATCTGGGCTAACTGGGCTAACTACCTTCTGGTGCCTGTCTCTGCTGTCTGGATGTGGGCTAACTGGGCTAACTGGGCTAACTACCCTCTGGTGCCTGCCTCTGCTGTCTGGATGTGGGCTAACTGGGCTAACTACCCTCTGGTGCCTGCCTCTGCTGTCTGGATGTGGGCTAACTGGGCTAACTGGGCTAACTACCCTCTGGTGCCTGCCTCTGCTGTCTGGATGTGGGCTAACTGGGCTAACTACCCTCTGGTGCCTGCCTCTGCTGTCTGGATGTGGGCTAACTGGGCTAACTGGGCTAACTACCCTCTGGTGCCTGCCTCTGCTGTCTGGATGTGGGCTAACTGGGCTAACTACCCTCTGGTGCCGGCCTTTTCTGTCTGGTTGTAGGCTAACTTGGCTAACTGGGCTAACTACCTTCTGGTGCCTGTCTCTGCTGTCTGGATGTGGGCTAACTGGGCTAACTGGGCTAACTACCCTCTGGTGCCTGCCTCTGCTGTCTGGATGTGGGCTAACTGGGCTAACTACCCTCTGGTGCCTGCCTCTGCTGTCTGGATGTGGGCTAACTGGGCTAACTGGGCTAACTACCCTCTGGTGCCTGCCTCTGCTGTCTGGATGTGGGCTAACTGGGCTAACTACCCTCTGGTGCCGGCCTCTTCTGTCTGGTTGTAGGCTAACTTGGCTAACTGGGCTAACTACCCTCTGGTGCCGGCCTCTGCTGTCCGGGTATGGGCTAACTGGGCTAACTGGGCTAGCCTTCCATAACTGCCTTATCTGCTTGCACTGTTAGATAACATAACCTATTGTTGTTTCTGTTTTAGATCATGACACTGTGAATAAGACTGTGTTCTAATGACTCAGTTGACATGGCTCTGAGTACTGCTGTCACCACCACTGTCAGACCACACACACACACACACACACACAACGTCATGGTTAAAGCCAGGACACGGTCTCTGGACTCTGTTAAGACTTTAGGCCTTATTTCAGACTACAGAGGCAACTTTTCTAAAGAGCAGCAACACGTAGCACTTCCAGGGACACCTCCAACTAGCCTCTAGGGTCCGATCCAGTGTTATTTGTCAGATACGCAGACAACATTACAGCCGCTTTGGCCTCTCCCAGCCACTCTAAAACAATGGAATTACAGAACATAACGTGGATCGACTCGGGATCAGTTTATTAGCCTGTTATTAATGGCTCTGTCTTTTATTCTCCAAGGGGACAGGTTCAGAACCAGCAGATAACTTAAGTAATGCTGACTGAGGCGTTGTCAGATCCGGCGCTGGAGGTTCAGGTGGCTTTCCCTGTGGTCCATTTTTACCAAATGTATACATTTACTTGAATACAGTCTGTATCATCCCAGATGAGGGACTGGCCTGGAGGGTTTCCAGAAACTCCCGGTGCTGTGGGCCGACCGGAATGTGAAGCCCGGCGGGAGAAAATACCCCGGTGTGGGACTGGGTGTCAGGCAGAGATATTTTCTGCCCGGTGTCACAGGAGACGTCTAACGGCAGTTTGTCATTGACCCGGCTGTGTCATCACTTGTTTTTTGTTACCTTAGGTGACACTACGCTGTTGGAGTGCTTTATTGTTCTCTTCACACTGCGTTCAGGTTAGCTTCAGGTTCGGTCAGGCCTGACAGTCGTTCGAGTGATTGTCGTGGTAGATACATCATTATGAAGGGCTCAAGTTTGATTTAATATAACACTCTTGTGTGATTAGAAAACACATTCTAACCCACACATCGTGTGTGTACAGGGGAGGTTCGGATCCCAATGGGATGTGTACCCCAGAACCAGCATACAAGCATCCATACAAGCATCCATACAAGCATCCATACAAGCATCCATACAAGCATCCATACAAAACAGAAGCAGGATACAGTACAAGGACCATTCATTCATTCAGATTTGCCTTTTATATTCCGCTGAAGAAAACTGTACTCTCTCTGCATCTACTTTTAATTCAGTTAATTGAAATGAAATGTGGTTTATTGGCATGGAACTCGTGTACTTAGATAGACAAAGCAACAAGGCAATGTTACTTAGTATTGTAGCAGTCATGGAGAAAGCAGGAGGCGAGCATGGAGGCAAGTACAAGGTCCGGAGGCGTGAATAAAACCATGCTTACCTTCAAAGAGACCCTTATTCTCATTTTATAGCGGTGACCCAGTCAGTTTGGACGAGTGGCAGGTGAGGAGAGGTGTGGCCTGGCCCCTCCCTGCTGCCTCCGGAATCTTCCAGAATCTCTCAGAGGCCTGCTTTACATCGTCCGTTACCAGGCAGCATGTGGTCCCTTGGTGAAGGCTAGAGACGTGCACTGGATTTGTCATCATCCATCCGTTACCCATCATCCATCATGGATCCTTCCTAGATAATTCTTACAGTATGCCCAATTATCAGATATCACATTCACCCTTATGGGGTCCGGTACAATTGTTTCGTGGTCCCCGAAAGTACACATAATGTGGGTCACACACTAACACAGACAACACCCACACACACACACACACACACACACAGAGACAACACACACAACATAACAAACAGACGATAGGGCCTGTCCCTAAACCAAATGGCAGAAGGAGGTAAAACAGTAGAAGGCTCCACAAACTATAGTCGAAAAATATATGTGTGTGTACGTGTGTGTGTGTGTGTACGTGTGCGTGTGTGTACATGTGTCTGTGTGTGTTTGTGCATGCGTGTGCGTACGTGTGTGTGTGCACCGGCTTGTGTCGGTATGTTTTTAATAATTGGTGTGTTGTAACTTCGGAGGCTTTCAGACAAGCTGTTTCCTTATTTGATCTTTCTTCCATTTCCCGGCTTTTTAGTTCCCTTCCTCTGCTGACTCTACTCTTATCCTTTTATTCTCTCTTCTGCTTTCTTCTCCCCCTCTCCTCCCCTCTCCTCCCTTTCCCCATCTCTCCTCTTTTCTCCTCTCCATTCCTTCACCTCCCATCTCTCTCCCGCTCTCCTCCTTCCCCATCCTCCCATCTTCTCCTTCCATTTATTTTTCTCTCCTTTCCTTCTCTCTCCTTTCCTCTCCTCTTCTTCTCCCGTCTCCTCCCTTCTCTTTACGCTCCTCGTCTCCTCGTCTCTTCTCCTACCCCATCCTCCCCTCTTCTGCTTCCCTCTCCCAGCCTCTCTCTTCCTCTTCCTCTTCTCCTCTGTCCTCTCTGCGTCTCTATCCAGCCTCTCCCAGCCTCTCTCTCCCTCTTGTCTTCTATCCTCTCTGCGTCTCTATCCAGTCTCTCCCAGCCTCTCTCTCCCTCATCTCTCCCTCGCTCCTTCACGGAACGGATTCACTAACGGATTACAGTCTAAAAGTGGACACGGGTCCATTTTATCAGCTGATCAAATTTCCTTTCGTGCGGCGTATTGACAAACACATTGTGTCATCTAGAAGCCCGTCAATTCTTTTTCGTCTAATTATATGGGTAAGATCGTGTTGCCTTGTGCGAATTGACTCCGTCGGCTCTCTGAGCTTTTGTGTGTCCGTGTTAAGCTGGCTCATTGGAAGACCAGTCAGAGCCCATACTAAACAATAATGGCCACATATCACACAATTCGTTTAGCCATAAATCACACTTACAACGGCCAATTAGGGCCTGCCTGTTTCATTTGGATTTCCTCCCCGCAATTCCAGGACGCTAATTTAATTGAGCCACTGCTTAGCGTCTCGTCACAACGCCCGTTCCATAACACCTTCTCTGTTGTTGTTGTTGTTTTTAACGCCACGCCGTCAGATCTCCCATAAAGCCGTAATGACGTCTGAGTCCCGGGTGCCATGAGAACGGTCGTTACGGTGCTTAATCTGTTATAGCGAGCCTCTGTTTGCTGATTCCCTTCTTCTCTCCGTCCTTTCTCCTCTTTCCTTCCCTCTCCTCTCCCCCCTAATCAACGATGTCCTCCATGTCCTTCCACTCCTTCCTGATGTCTCCCAAACCAGGCCTGACAAACGGCATGATGTTTTGCACTCACACTGCATTCTCCCGATGCTCCGCACTCCAGAGGCAGAGCCCAGGAGAACAGGGTGACATGTCAAACCAAACCCCCTCGCTTCCATAAGTGATCAGTTGTTTGCCTCGCAGGAATATGCGACTGGCTGTACCCTCCGTTCCTGTCCAATTCTCCCGTAACACCCGGTAATCACGTTAGAGCGCTCGGAAAGCCGCAGCATTCGCAGCTCTGTGTTTTCTTTTAATGCGCAGCGTGCCGTCTTTGACGAGGATAAGCCGAGGATGGGTGACAGACGGTTATACGACAGTTGAGATGAGATACGAGGCATTCACAGACCTCATACTATCAAGAACTTGAGTCTCATCTCATCGTTTCCTGTTTTTTTTAATGAAAGTGTACGTCCTTTTCACCTGACGACGATGGACATGTCGTCATGCCGCCACGCTTCCAAATTAAAACAGGAAGTTAGACCCATCTCAAAGTAGCCGCTTACTTCTTCTGACGAAAGATGGTGTGAATGAGTGTTGTCGCTTGGGTTTGAGGAATTGAGTGTTGGATTTAGCTACATCAAATGGCACCTGTCCTGGTTGTGAACGCCTCGGTTTGTCTGAAAAATGGAGCTGTCTTTCGGGAAGGTTGAACATGCTGCCCTTTCACTGCCTGTTGCCGGGAAATAACAAATGGGTCTTTCATGACTCGTTACAAATAAAGTTTAGAGTTTTAAAGTCCCCTTTCTCTTTCTGTGGAAATGTCTTCCATCAGCGTCAGGAAAAGCCCCGGCTGTCACTGAAAACTCCATCTCTCTCTCCTGCTCCTGATCGAGAGAAGCCGAGAAGACAGGCTGGGAAATGTCATGTGTTTTTCCTGTGACAAGTCGTTTATATGGAAAAAAATCCCGTTACACATCTCGGATATAGAAAGAAATGACTTATCCCGCGTAGTGTGTGGCTTTGAAGAGACATGAAGAAGTTGCTTGAAGCGATCTGTGTACACACTCTCTGTAACCTTTGACCCGAGAGTGCACGTGTGTGTGTGTGTGTGTGTGTCTCTGGTCTGTGTACGTGACTTAGTGTATCTGGGATATAAAGCCTTCACCACATTATTCGCTCTTTCTCTTGGCTGTGCCCTCTCCCCAGTTCTACCCTTCTCACCAATCTCTGTTGCTGTTGTGGTCACAGATGCTTTCATCCAATTGATGGTCGTACATGCAATATATGTGTAAATAACCCCAGCGGGAATTGAACCTGTGAACCTTCCGTCATGCTCCATCTACTGTGTCAAATGGGTCACAGGGCTGTGTTCAGTACGAGGAATAAAAACAGTGTTCCTCGGTCAATTAAACAGACATATCGCTGTTCTGAACGCCATTTATTCTAACCGAGGGGCACAGATGAGATGTTCTTCTCTACTCTCTTAACCTCTGACCTTTTGTGTGTTTCTCGTAGACCTCCTGGCCGTTCCCAAGCACCCCTATGCTGCCATGGAGAACTGGGGTCTGAGCGTTTTCGTGGAGCAGAAGATCCTTCTTGACCCAGGGGTGTCTTCCTTCTCATATCAGATGGAGCTGACCATGGTGGTGGTGCATGAGATCTGCCATCAGGTAAGCTGTGACACGCTAGGTGATGCTACACTGTAACACGCTAGGCTAGGTGATGCTACACTGTGACGCGCTAGGTGATGCTACACCGTGACACAATTGGCGATGCTACACTGTGACACGCTAAGTGATGCTACACTGTGACTCTCTCTGTGATGCTACACTGTAACACGCTAGGTGATGCTACACCGTGACACAATTGGCGATGCTACACTGTGACACGCTAAGTGATGCTACACTGTGACTCTCTCTGTGATGCTACACTGTAACACGCTAGGTGATGCTACACTGTGATGCGCTAGGTGATGCTACACTGTGATGCGCTAGGTGATGCTACACTGTGACTCTCTCTGCGATGCTACACTGTAACACGCTAGGTGATGCTACACTGTGATGCGCTAGGTGATGCTACACTTTGATGCGCTAGGTGATGCTACACTGTGACTCGCTAGGTGATGCTACACTGTGATGCGCTAGGTGATGCTACACTGTGACTCTCTCTGCGATGCTACACTGTAACACGCTAGGTGATGCTACACTGTGATGCGCTAGGTGATGCTACACTGTGACTCTCTGCGATGCTACACTGTAACACGCTAGGTGATGCTACACTGTGATGCGCTAGGTGATGCTACACTTTGATGCGCTAGGTGATGCTACACTGTGACTCGCTAGGTGATGCTACACTGTGATGCGCTAGGTGATGCTACACTGTGACTCTCTCTGCGATGCTACACTGTGACTCTCTAGGTGATGCTACACTGTGATGCGCTAGGTGATGCTACACTGTGACGCGCTAGCAGTGACGTGCGGTGAAGTCATTGGCTGGGGAGGCACTGGCTAGTATGAGAGCCAGATTTACTCAGATATAAGCCGCTACTATAGTACATGACAGGCAGGCCGCCTGCCCAATAAAGCAATACAACAACATATTGTTAGGCAATTAGAACTATAGCGTGCACGCTGAAACCACAGCGCTGTAAATAGAAATCCTCGTTCACTATCAAGACGCTCATCGCTTGTTGGTATGCTAAAACATACCTCAGCTTAATTTCACTTTTTCATTGACAGAAATACAAATACTTGTAGCTTGGTCTTACCTTTACTTAAAAATGAAGTCCATTCGCCTATCCTTCTGAACAAATATATCGGTTACTAAGACGTCACTTGGTTGTAGAAGTCTTGTTTATTTTCTTTCAGTTTTAGAAGTCTCTCGGTCTCAATAGAGATGATTGCCAGGGAGGAAAGTCGGGCTTGATCAGTCAGATTCCGAATGTATGTTTTGAGTCGTTTTAACGCAGAGAACGACCTTGTCATTTTTTGTCCTTGTGTTTGAATAAGGTTTTTGAGCTCAGGCGTTGGTCTTCCATTGTGAATTATTTCATGTTTTGCTCCAAAATTTAGCAAAACTCTTTAGGTTAGCAATGACGGTTGCCATTTTGCTGCCACTTTCTAGGATCAAGCTAGCCGAGAGACAGCTCGAGCGTTATAGACGTGGTTTCAAGACGCGCGCCCCCGCAGTGAGGCAGACCCAAAAGCTGCCTCTCCTGCTTACTTTTCATCGCAATTAAAATATCTAAGACAGCAAGCGCACACTGCCAACCACTAACATGTACATATAGGCCTACATTTAATAAGTTACGTGGATAATATAAGTCGTTGATATGTAGTACAAACAAAGTAGTACAAACATTACATTGGCGATGTAGTGAGAGATTGAAACAGGTACGCGCGTATTGCCCGCGCTTCATTCATTTTCTGATGGGTTGCGCAATCACAGGGGAGGCAGAGCTGATCGCTGCCTCACCGCTCTCTCCAGTGTAGTCTACTTGCTGCGGAGCGAGTGATCGAAACAGGCACGCGCTTATTGCCCGCGCTTCATTCATTTTCTGATGGGTTGCGCAATGACAGGGGAGGCTGAGCTGATCACTGCCTCACCTCTCTCTCCCTGTGCTTTTTGCAGCCGACCACCGCAAATTTCGATCATTTTTGAGAATTGTCTTTATAAAAACGATTGGAATTATACTGCAATTGAATTTCTAATAATAATAATTATTATTATATTCGTTTAGTTTCTTTCAGATAATTATTTTTAATCCGATTATGACAGGTGAGGCAGTGCCTCACCTGCCTCCCCTGACCGCACATCACTGCGCGCTAGGTGATGCTACACTGTGACACTTTAGGTGATGCTACACTGTGATGCGCTAGGTGATGCTACACTGTGATGCGCTAGGTGATGCTACACTGTGACTCTCTCTGCGATGCTACACTGTGACACTCTAGGTGCTGCTACACTGTGACACTCTAGGTCATGCTACACTGTAGTTGTTTCTCAATGTCAAGGATGCTTCCTTGGTAGGACTGTTCCTTCCAAGTCATTTCCTTCAGAGGCTAGGCGAGGCTCCTCTTTAGGATTCGAAGAACACGTAAATGGAACAGGCTAGCAAGTGCACGTCATTGCGTCATTACATTAGTAAAAAGGTCTGGTTTTTTTCCGCTGTGGAGGTGGAAAAATAATTACAGACGGATGGGTCTTAAATCAGCCTGTATTTGCTGTAACAACCGCCCGCTATACATTATCCCGCTTATTACATGGCTACCTACTAAATAAATAAAGAATTTTACACACAAAAAATATTTAAAAACGATTATATTGCCTGAGTGAACTGAACTGCGTCCGCCGTCCATAGTTTTTCATGGCAACACTGTGTTATAGGCTACTTAGCAGCGGTCTGCTATCAAGAAATAACAGACCGGACCGGAATTCAACCAAGACATTTAATAATATTTGATTTTTAAATATATTTATAATTTAAGAGCTATTTGTTAAAGACTTGTCCTCTCACAAACACGTTTTTTTATTTCCCTAACTAAGTTATTTTTTACCCTATTGAGCAAAATTATCCCTTCAGTCTTTCTCTCTAACTTACATTCTGAAATGTGTTTTTTGCATAAGTATTTATTACTCCGCTAACGTCCGACTTGTATTTTTAACAAGATAGCAAAGAAGCGCATAGGATTGTGGGTGATATGAGAGCGCGAAGGCTACACATATGCATCCTTTCGTGTACATGGCATATTTTCCGAACGAAGGACTCGTCCTTGGTTGAAATTCCGAGGATCCTCGACATTGGAACAGTCCTTCGACGGATGTTGATGACGTAGCATCCTCGAAATTCTGGCTTCTGAGGATCCTTCCTTGACATTGAGAAACGGCTTGTGACTCGCTAGGTGATGCTACACTGTGACGCGCTAGGTGATGCTACACTGTGACACTCTAGGTGATGCTACACTGTGACACTCTAGGTGATGCTACACTGTGACGCGCTAGGTGATGCTACACTGTGACACTCTAGGTGATGCTACACTGTGACACTCTAGGTGATGCTACACTGTGACGCGCTAAGTGATGCTACACTCTGACTCTCTAGGTGATGCTACACTGTGACGCGCTAGGTGATGCTACACTGTGACTCGCTAGGTGATGCTACACTGTGACGCGCTAGGTGATGCTACACTGTGACTCGCTAGGTGATGCTACACTGTGACGTGCTAGGTGATGCTACACTGTGACTCGCTAGGTGATGCTACACTGTGACGCTGTAGGTGATGCTACATTTACTGCCTGTATTGTCCACTCTCAATCACAAGGGCACACACACACTCACACCCAATGTCATCTGCAATATTTGTCCATCCGAGGTAGTTATGTCATGGAAGATTAGAGGCTATATATCGTACACACACTCACACACACAAACACACACTAACCAAGTGGTCTGTTGCCATGTCCACAGGTTAATGAAACCTTGATTGAGATCAAAGGCAACCAGCTGGTAACATCATTACCGGTAATGGAAAACCCAGGTCCATGTTTCTGCATTAGACTTGCGTCATTTATACAATGACGACCACGTCATTACAAGGATTATAACGACCGCTATTCCAATACATAGTTTATTTGTCAACAGCGGCACGGTGCTTTTCTATTTAAAGGATACAGACACAGACTGTTGACCTGCTTCAGTTAGACATAACAAGGTCCTTGAACTTCTGTGGTTTCACCTTCCATCAGATTGATGAGGTTCGGTGTGCTGGGTCAGATAGTGGACCCTTTAAAACCTGTTCCATTAAACTTTAATTTGACCCGTTTTCCCCATTTATTCCCCTGTCTAGAACACTAAAACAGCCCGGGGGCTGGAGGTGCACACACAAAGAAGATATATCTGTCTTATCTTTCCCCCAGTTCCGTTTCTCCTCAATGATAAAGGTTTGGGTTAGGATTCCTAAAATGATCTAGGTGAGAAAACCCTTGTTTGTTATTATAAGCATGGTATAGGACATTGTATCAATGTGCAGAATACACCAATGTGTGACTATACATCATTAATTGAAGGACAGTGAATAGATGTGCCAGTGACATGAATAGGTAGATGTGTAATTCACATGGATAGGTAGATGTGCAAGTGACATGGATAGGTAGATGTGTAAGTGACATGGATAGGTAGATGTGTAAGTGACATGGATAGGTAGATGTGTAAGTGACATGGATAGGTAGATGTGTAAGTGACATGGATAGGTAGATGTGTAAGTGACATGGATAGGTAGATGTGTAAGTGACATGGATAGGTAGATGTGTAAGTGACATGGATAGGTAGATGTGTAAGTGACATGGATAGGTAGATGTGTAAGTGACATGGATAGGTAGATGTGTAAGTGACATGGATAGGTAGATGTGTAATTCACATGGATAGGTAGATGTGTAAGTGACATGGATAGGTAGATGTGTAATTCACATGGATAGGTAGATGTGTAAGTGACATGAATAGGTAGATGTGTAATTCAGATGAATAGGTAGATGTGTAAGTGACATGGATAGGTAGATGTGCAAGTGACATGGATAGGTAGATGTGTAAGTGACATGGATAGGTAGATGTGTAAGTGACATGAATAGGTAGATGTGTAAGTGACATGGATAGGTAGATGTGTAAGTGACATGGATAGGTAGATGTGTAAGTGACATGGATAGGTAGATGTGTAAGTGACATGGATAGGTAGATGTGTAATTCACATGGATAGGTAGATGTGTAAGTGACATGGATAGGTAGATGTGTAATTCACATGGATAGGTAGATGTGTAATTGACATGGATAGGTAGATGTGTAATTCAGATGAATAGGTAGATGTGTAAGTGACATGGATAGGTAGATGTGCAAGTGACATGGATAGGTAGATGTGTAAGTGACATGGATAGGTAGATGTGTAAGTGACATGAATAGGTAGATGTGTAAGTGACATGGATAGGTAGATGTGTAAGTGACATGAATAGGTAGATGTGTAATTCAGATGAATAGGTAGATGTGTAAGTGACATGGATAGGTAGATGTGTAAGTGACATGAATAGGTAGATGTGTAATTCAGATGAATAGGTAGATGTGTAAGTGACATGGATAGGTAGATGTGTAATTTACATGGATAGGTAGATGTGCCTTCTGGGCCTCTGGGAAGCTCACCGGATCCTTCTGGAACTCTGGAATAGTTTTAACATCACGATCATCCCAAACATAATACTTGTGTTTTCATTATATCATGAGACAGTTTGAAGCTGGTGGATTATTAATCTCTCCGCAATAATTAATCTTCCTAAAAGATTTAAAAATGCTTGTCAAAAGAAATGCTTAGGGGGGTCTTGTAAGTGATGCTGATTTATTTGCAGGGAAATGGGAATGAATCAAACGGTACTGTAACTTAACATGGCAGCTTCTGAGATGCTGTTATGTAGGATCGTTGGTTCACAGAGTAATCAAGCAGTAAACTGATGTATTAGCCTTCATGTTCATTTGAGATCATCGGCATGTTCAACGGCGTTACTTACACCCTTTGTCTATAAGAACGTTGATTCCCTTTCTGTCCTTTATTTCCTCATATTGGCTATAATGCCGTGAGCTTGTTAAGCCAGTCCTGGGGGCTTTCATCACACACGTAGATATGAACTGGGCTTAGCATATTATGTTTTAGCGCCACATTAGCATATTATTTATTATCGCCATTGTATCTGTGTGTTTCAAACAACGTTCACATTCTAATTGGTTTTTGAGCCGCGTGTTAACGTCCTGTTTGTTATAATATAATGGCGGTATCGTCACAAGTCGACAGGGCTGTCCTGGGCCACATCGTTTGTCATCGAGTACGCAGCTCCCTGTCACCCCAAAATGAACAGTCATTTCTTTTGAACGCCTGTGTTTCCCCGGGTGTTTCCCAAGGTTTTATCTTCAATCATTGCATTGGACTTGTGAGCTTTCAGGCGGCCCAGCGCTTAGACCGTCTGAGTGGTAACCGAAAGGTCACTAGATTCAATGCCTAAGATGGCGAATCTGTCGTTAATGGTGAATCAGTTGTTAATGGTGAATCTGTCGTTAATGGTGAATCAGTTGTTAATAGTGAATCTGTCGTTCAAGTTGAATCTGTCGTTGAAAATGATTCTGTCGTTCAAAGTGAATTTGTAAAAACTACACTGCCGCTAGTCTGGGCGTCCTTTCTAGAACTTGCCAATTTGTAAGGGTTTGTTAAAATGCAGCACACTAATGCAGCACACAAATGCAGCACACAGCATTCAGACTGGAGAACCAAGAAAAAACGAAACCCTTAAACCCTAAAACCCTGATATTTATATGGTAGATTTGCGAATGAACTTATTTAGATGTAATAACATACCAACTAGAGATATACAAATCATTTTAGAAGAGATATGCCGAATATGCTATAGCTTTCATGTTCTGCCTCCTCGGTTTTGTGAAGACATATTAGTGACCTAGGTCAGGTAAACCATTTGACGTTATACCACTGGTAGATCCACTTTTAGGCTGCTTTCAGCAAACATCTAAACAGCATTACAAGCATAAGAGAACCCCAAAATACTGTTAGCATTTTTTTTATTTGGACAAATATCTTTTTTTATTTGGACAAATATCATAATGCAGTATGAATCAAGACACTACTGTATGTAATATGGGTGCCCATGATAATGGTAGTTCTTCCTACACATCTGTTTCCACAAATAACACATATGTGAGTCCGACTGTCTGGCTGTGTATTGCGTCATACGGAACCTGAAGGTCCGTCCATCTGGTGCGTTTACACAAAAAGCACGCAAAACCCCTTTGCTTTTACACATGAAAAATGTATGATCATGTATGATCGCCGTCTCACGTTGAGATAACGAGGAGCGCCACCAAAGAGTTTGTTCATTTAATAGCCTCTCAGTCTTCATTAGCCGGCGATACGCAGCCGAGTTCTATTGGAAACAACAGGCGGAGAGATGTCAGCCTCAGGGTCACGCACAGACACACACACACACACACACACACACACGCACGCACGCACACACACACACACACACACACACACACACACACACACGCACGCACACACACACACACACACACACACACACACAAACACAAACACACACACTGCTCACTAGCCATTAACACAACAACCCCATTCTATTAGCGGCAGCCTGGTTTAAAATGGAGGACATTTATTTTTAGATTAAGGGGATATGTCAAAGAAGTCCTTAATTAAAGTGAATGTCAAGATAGAGGAGGCTTACTGGATACCTTGTGTCATTGGGCTTCAGTGGAGGGTTTAGGAGAACAACACAGAGATGTGTTTAAATGGGATTCGTCACACACACACATACACACACACACACACATACACACACACACACACAGACACACACAGACACACACACACACACACACACACACACACACACACACACACACACACACACACACACACACACACACACACACATACACACACACACACAGACACACAGACACACACACATACACACACACACACACACAGACACACACACACACACACAGACACACACAGACACACACACATACACACACACACACACATACACACATACACACACACACACACCTCTGACAGATATCTGTGAACTCCAATTAATTACACAGACAAATGGAGCAAGCTTGATTCAGCAGCTATGTAAGGTCTAGTTGGCTGAGTCATTTCTTTCTTTCCAAATGACACCCTATTTTATTCTGTTGACGTCCAGATAAAACCGAAGCTGCCAGGACGAATTGGAACAGGCATTTTTATTTCCAATGCCACTCCTCTATTCAGCCCACCCAGAACATGAATAACTGCTTGTAGTGAAAATTGACAAAACGACATGTTCTAATCTCATCAATCGTAAGTCTCGGTCCAAAAAAAGTCAAACAAAATAACTGCTCCAATGAACTGCTACTGACATTTTATGGTGATTTGAATATTTTTTTTCACATTGCAGACATTTTTTCAAGACATTACAGACATATAATACAACATAATACATTATATATTATTATGTATTTTATAATACATTTATTGCAAACATAGAAACAAAAAAGAATAGCAGCAATATTTAAAATTACACAAGTCAATAGAATTAGGGATATTTGTGTGTATGTTTGGAGTGTTAGTGTTTTAGCAAATGTTAATTAGTTGCAAGATCTAAATAAAAAACGTGAAACAAATAATATTTGTGAACTGGCGGTGTCATGCTAGGCTTTGGTAATTACATTTTGCCGCAATGTGTTGCTGTCTAAGTGGGAGACAGTACAAGCAAGACAGAAATGAGAGATTTTGTTGCCACTAGCAGTATGAGGGTTGTTAAGATTTTGTGCTCTGTGTCAGCGAGATACTTAGTTAGCTAGCTGAGGAGGTGTTGTTGAGATATGAAATAGCTGTGTGAGTGTTGTTGAGAAACTGTACGTCATTAGCTAGCTGTGTGGGTGTTGTTGAGATACTGTACGTCATTAGCTAGCTGTGTGGGTGTTGTTGAGATACTGTACGTCATTAGCTAGCTGTGTGAGTGTTGTTGAGAAACTGTACGTTATTAGCTAGCTGTGTGAGTGTTGTTGAGAAACTGTACGTTATTAGCTAGCTGTGTGGGTGTTGTTGAGATACTGTACGTCATTAGCTAGCTGTGTGGGTGTTGTTGAGAAACTGTACGTCATTAGCTAGCTGTGTGGGTGTTGTTGAGATACTGTACGTCATTAGCTAGCTGTGTGGGTGTTGTTGAGAAACTGTACGTCATTAGCTAGCTGTGTGGGTGTTGTTGAGAAACTGTACGTCATTAGCTAGCTGTGTGAGTGTTGTTGAGAAACTGTACGTTATTAGCTAGCTGTGTGAGTGTTGTTGAGAAACTGTACGTCATTAGCTAGCTGTGTGGGTGTTGTTGAGAAACTGTACGTCATTAGCTAGCTGTGTGAGTGTTGTTGAGAAACTGTACGTTATTAGCTAGCTGTGTGAGTGTTTTTGAGAAACTGTACGTCATTAGCTAGCTGTGTGAGTGCTGTTGAGATACTGTACGTCATTAGCTACCTGTATTGTTACTTGTAGTGCATTTCTAATGTGGACCGGAATTACATATTGTCCTCACAAAAATGTTTACTTAAAATTGGTCATGATGAGAATTTGGATTACATTTTAGATTTACTGGTGAGGTTTGGGGTTAGACGTGAGGTTTTGTTTTAGTTTAATCATAACAAGTTTTTTATGTTAGGGCTAGGTTAGGATTACATTTAGGTTTTACAATAGGGACAATTTATTTCTGGCTCTAAGTTAGGTCGTAGGTCCCCACAAGGATAGAAAAAGAAATGTGTGTTTGTGTGTGAAGGGAGATAAGCAGTTAGCTTGCTGTGTGTTGACTGTTGGAGATGCTCAGAGAACATGCTAGTTAACTATGTTGGTCTGTAAACTGGAGAGCAAAGTCTAAAGAATTCCTCCTGGGGTCCAGAAATTCCCCTCTAATGAGAGTCGTTGCCTCATGTTCCTCGGTTCCTGTGTGGAGGCCGGTAATTAAATGCCCCCCCTCAACACACTCTCACACACACACACACACACATTACCGCATTACATGTAGTAGAGGTTCAGGAGTATTCAAAAGTTTCTCCCTGGCAGGGTGCTATTGACATCATGGAAGCCTGTAGCGTGAGACCATTACAACCAAGCATTAAAAAGGAAGTTGTGTAGGTGTTGGGGTCGAAACAATACGCTGTTTAGCTGACCTTTGGTAAAGATGCAACCTTTGACCCCTGCAGTAGGCAAACAAAACATGCTGCAGTCAATGCAGCCTCCCAGAGAAGTCCCTGAAGGAAACGCTACAGAATCTGTGACTACAGCTGTCTCCTTTGATCTGATATTTAATTATTCAAGCTGCTGAAGCGGGTTCTGCTTGTTTACTTCCTTTGTTTACTCTGCCGGTTTAAACACATTTTCAAGGTGCAATGTATCCAGCACGGTGGAGTTTTCTGATCGAGCATTAAGAAACCTGCTCCCAAATCTTTGCGCCTGTCAAAACCAATGACGATTGACGTGACTAAGAGTGGCAGGGGGGCTGGCCTGACGGCGACAACCAACTCGCCACTAGAACCACGATCGGTTACAGTCCTCACCGAAAGTTTGCCCATATCCGTGTTCATATAGCCAGCTCGGCATTCAAAGGTCCGTCCGGACAGCCTCATTTGGCACTGCCTTGCTGCTCCAGCTCTGTCACCTTCACCTCAGCTAGCCTGCTTTCAAATACTGTCTCAGTTTTGTGAAATCCTTAATAACATCCGTAATTGGACAGGATGTGGTATTTTATCGGGTTCCTCATTGACATTCCGCCGGCAGAATGAATCCGTACACTCAGAATATTCTACAGCGTCTTCGTAAGATTGTCTCGATACGAGGCATTCACACGACACTCCGTAGAAGCTCTTAAACTGTCGGGAAATAATAGCCACGCGTACAACGGCACACTAACATGAAATATGTCACCGGAATAAGAAACTATGTATGTCCGTTTGTTTGGTTATATCCATGTTCTGTGTGGTTGCTAAATTCGTCCCAAAGCGAACGATAAAAGTGCTTTTTATTCTTCCATCTTCTGAAGTCCATCTGCAGTGCATTGCTTTCGATTGAGTCTAAATAGCGGTTTTACGTTCTGTGCCTCCATCAAATTGCCGCTCTGGTGGATCAAGGAGAAGACACTGCAGTAGAGGAAACAGACATTTGCTTATTTTACTGAATATTTAACAGCTGGGAGGCAGATCTTTGTACCTGCTGGAATAGGTAACGGTGGCTTGATCAAACGGCCTGATCTTCTCTCCGCCCGCATGTGGCGGTCGACGCGACTAGCGTGCCAACGAGATAGTGGGCCGACGTGTCGAGTCTCAGGTCACCCAGAATTCCGACCTGCCAAAAGATCAACAGCCATCTCAGGCGTCAGCCACAATGTTTGACATGAATCCTTCTGGAAGGTTTGCAAAGAGCCTGAGGAACCACTAGATAGGACTGATTGACAGGGGCCTCGCATATGCATTCCAAATGGCTCCCTATGTCCTACATGGAACACTACTTAATGAACACTACTTTTAACTGGTGTCTATTGCAGAGGGCAGTTGGAACATGGCCACACACAGTGCAGACAGCGAGCCTTATCCATTAGCAGCTCTTTATAGTACGTATCTGAAGGGTTGCGATGTTGCAATGGGAGGTTAATTACTAAAAACGTTTGCCTGCATCCTGAGATCTGATTATAAAGGTTAGAACAGAATCGTGTCTGGCTCGTACGAATCTAGACGAGATTTAACTCCAGGCCAGGTTGCATTTGGATTGGACGGTGGAAATACTGGACACTTCTTTTACACTTTTACACTTTTTTGTTTAAAGTTCTGGTGTTATGTGTTCAAGCTATTACGTTTGGGTTGACCTGTGCTTTTTCTCATTTGTTGCAGTGGTTCGGGGACCTGGTGACCCCAGTATGGTGGGAGGATGTCTGGCTGAAGGAAGGCTTCGCTCACTACTTTGAATACGTTGGAACGGACTTCCTCTTTCCCAAATGGAACATGGTAAGACATCATTTGTGTTTTCTGAACTCTGAATGAATACTCATCATCTATATTCCCAGTACATCAGTAACAACTCGTCATGTCTTACCTATCGATAGTGTCTAACCAACCACGGATACAGTTTCACGTGGCTGTGTTGTTTTTTATTCGCAGAACACAAAACAAAGGATTCTCTCTGTTTGCAAACCGAATGACACTATTCCATCGTGCAGTTGGTTGCCACTCTAAACCAATGATTTTCAGCTTTAACCTTTTCACTTAAAAATTTGAGCTTTTTTATTTTGTATTCATCATTGTTTCAGAGTCGTGTGTGCACGCATCTACGACTGGGAGAGCGTAATGTGTCACGGAGAGTCTGCTCTGTGGAACTAACAGACAAAGTGGTGCTTGTTGAAAGTCACTTTAGGTTCCCTCCAAGTTTCCAGACAGAGATTTGTTAATGCTGATGTGAAATACTCCGTTTTTCCCATACTTTTCCAATTTATTTCTGTGTTGTTAACTAAACAGTGACAGGCCACATAAATCTTGCGTTGGGGTTGTAATTTACACTGATTCCATCTCAGTAGATCTGGCAGCAGGATTTGAATAGAAAGTGGCTCCGTTCTCTGGGTGTGGGGCTCTTTGAACACTGTGTGTGTGTGTGTTTATGTGTGTGTGTGTGTGGTAGAGGCTCTTTGAAGACCCATTTTTCACATCCTGTCCAAGAAGCCACTTGACACGCTGGACTGTGCTTCACTGTTAATGTATTCGCTGTATTCCCTGTATACGCAGTATTGCCTGTATTCCCGGTATTCCCTGTATTCCCTGTTCATTTGCTCCCTCCTCCCATGTAGCGTGACACTAACACTGTCGATGGATGCCCCCGTCACATCACACATCCTGGCTAACCAACCAAAACCCTCTCCCAGTATCTCCCCCAGTGTGAACAGTCCAGTCTGGCGTAGCGCTTAGCTTAGCATCAGGACACGTATTGGATATTGGACGTGGGTAATACGTGGTGTGTTTCAGTTGAGCATTGGTCTATGTTGCCACATAATGGCACTTTATCATTTGTTATGTTAAGTATTCATTAAATTAAAAGACAGTATTGTGTTGGATCTTAACTGTCAGAAGGCACTGTGTTCAGAGCTGGAAGATAGTTGGCAAACTCCTGAAGCATTTGAATCAAAATGATGTTGTTTCCAACAACTGTAGTAGTTTTTAAATAGCATCTTATCAATTATGTATTGACTTGAACAGTGAATAGATTTGGCTATTGCTTTTGCATTCCTGGTCTGCAACAATGAACCAATCACAGTGCTAATGTTTTTATAGGCCGCTTGATGACCTTCTGGAATTAAATAGTCTTTAATAAAAAGACTGTGTAGAGAACTAGTAATCATTAAATCACTGCTAGATGTCTAGCTTTTGTTTAAACGTACTGGTATTGTCCAGGAAAAACAGCCAATTTAAATGAGAAAAAAGCCATGAATGTATAATCACACTTGAAAACAGACAGATGGAGAACATGGACCAACGCAGACCAGATCTCTAGATGTTACACCTCTTCACAGCAAATAAGGGCTCATACAAGTGTTCAGTTTACAACAAGGCTTCATTTGCATATCAAAGCAGGACATAGAATTATCCCAGGTTTCCAACTGGAGCACGTTTCTGAGGCACTATGACTGTAATGTTGTGATTATGGCAGAAGTAGTTTGAGTTAAAGTGGCATATTGTGTGACACTGAAGATGTGGCCAGGAGGACACCCTCTTACAGTTAAGTCTTACTCTATTGGTGCTCTACACAGAGATGAGAGTGTGGTCTGAACTAGTGCTCTACACAGAGACAAGAGTGTGGTCTGAACTAGTGCTCTACACAGAGAGATGAGAGTGTGGTCTGAACTAGTGCTCTACACAGAGATGAGAGTGTGGTCTGAACTAGTGCTCTACACAGAGAGATGAGAGTGTGGTCTGAACTAGTGCTCTACACAGAGAGATGAGAGTGTGGTCTGAACTAGTGCTCTACACAGAGAGATGAGAGTGTGGTCTGAACTAGTGCTCTACACAGAGAGATGAGAGTGTGGTCTGAACTAGTGCTCTACACAGAGATGAGAGTGTGGTCTGAACTAGTGCTCTACACAGAGAGATGAGAGTGTGGTCTGAACTAGTGCTCTACACAGAGATGAGAGTGTGGTCTGAACTAGTGCTCTACACAGAGAGATGAGAGTGTGGTCAGAACTAGTGCTCTACACAGAGAGAAGAGTGTGGTCTGAACTAGTGCTCTACACAGAGAGATGAGAGTGTGGTCTGAACTAGTGCTCTACACAGAGATGAGAGTGTGGTCTGAACTAGTGCTCTACACAGAGAGATGAGAGTGTGGTCTGAACTAGTGCTCTACACAGAGATGAGAGTGTGGTCTGAACTAGTGCTCTACACAGAGAGATGAGAGTGTGGTCAGAACTAGTGCTCTACACAGAGAGAAGAGTGTGGTCTGAACTAGTGCTCTACACAGAGACAAGAGTGTGGTCTGAACTAGTGCTCTACACAGAGACAAGAGTGTGGTCTGAACTAGTGCTCTACACAGAGATGAGAGTGTGGTCTGAACTAGTGCTCTACACAGAGACAAGAGTGTGGTCTGAACTAGTGCTCTACACAGAGACAAGAGTGTGGTCTGAACTAGTGCTCTACACAGAGATGAGAGTGTGGTCTGAACTAGTGCTCTACACAGAGACAAGAGTGTGGTCTGAACTAGTGCTCTACACAGAGAGATGAGAGTGTGGTCTGAACTAGTGCTCTACACAGAGATGAGAGTGTGGTCTGAACTAGTGCTCTACACAGAGAGATGAGAGTGTGGTCTGAACTAGTGCTCTACACAGAGACAAGAGTGTGGTCTGAACTAGTGCTCTACACAGAGACAAGAGTGTGGTCTGAACTAGTGCTCTACACAGAGAGAAGAGTGTGGTCTGAACTAGTGCTCTACACAGAGAGATGAGAGTGTGGTCTGAACTAGTGTGATCAGGTGTAGCGCTCCTGTAGAGGGTCCATATGATCCAGATGGAGAGGCTCTGTTAATGGAGCTCCAGTTAAATGTGATCAGGTGTACTGCTCCTGTAGAGGGTCCATATGATCCAGATGGAGAGAGGCTCTGTTAATGGAGCTCCAATTAAATGTGATCAGGTGTACTGCTCCTGTAGAGGGTCCAGATGGTGAGAGGCTCTGTTAATGGAGCTCCAATTAAATGTGATCAGGTGTACTGCTCCTGTATAGAGTCCAGATGGTGAGAGGCTCTGTTAATGGAGCTCCAATTAAATGTGATCAGGTGTACTGCTCCTGTAGAGGGTCCAGATGGTGAGAGGCTCTGTTAATGGAGCTCCAATTAAATGTGATCAGGTGTACTGCTCCTGTAGAGGGTCCAGATGGTGAGAGGCTCTGTTAATGGAGCTCCAATTAAATGTGATCAGGTGTACTGCTCCTGTAGAGGGTCCAGATGGTGAGAGGCTCTGTTAATGGAGCTCCAATTAAATGTGATCAGGTGTACTGCTCCTGTAGAGGGTCCATATGGTGAGAGGCTCTGTTAATGGAGCTCCAATTAAATGTGATCAGGTGTACTGCTCCTGTAGAGGGTCCATATGGTGAGAGGCTCTGTTAATGGAGCTCCAATTAAATGTGATCAGGTGTACTGCTCCTGTAGAGGGTCCATATGGTGAGAGGCTCTGTTAATGGAGCTCCAATTAAATGTGATCAGGTGTACTGCTCCTGTAGAGGGTCCAGATGGTGAGAGGCTCTGTTAATGGAGCTCCAATTAAATGTGATCAGGTGTACTGCTCCTGTAGAGGGTCCATATGGTGAGAGGCTCTGTTAATGGAGCTCCAATTAAATGTGATCAGGTGTACTGCTCCTGTAGAGGGTCCATATGGTGAGAGGCTCTGTTAATGGAGCTCCAATTAAATGTGATCAGGTGTACTGCTCCTGTAGAGGGTCCATATGGTGAGAGGCTCTGTTAATGGAGCTCCAATTAAATGTGATCAGGTGTACTGCTCCTGTAGAGGGTCCAGATGGAGAGAGGCTCTGTTAATGGAGCTCCAATTAAATGTGATCAGGTGTACTGCTCCTGTAGAGGGTCCAGATGGTGAGAGGCTCTGTTAATGGAGCTCCAATTAAATGTGATCAGGTGTACTGCTCCTGTAGAGGGTCCATATGGTGAGAGGCTCTGTTAATGGCCGTCGTTTAATTGTGCAGTTATGGGACTCACATGGCATCTGCACTTCCTCACCAGCTGTTCATGTCTATCACTCTCGGTTTCTCTCTCTGTCTCTCTCTCTCTGTTTGTCTGTACCTCTTACATCCCTCTCTCTTAATCTCGCTATTTCTTTCAGTCTCACTTTCGATCCATCTCCCCCTTTCCCCGTGCTCTTCGCCTCTCTGTTTCTTTATCTCTCTCTCTCTCCCTCCCTCTCACTTCTCTCTCTCCCTCTCTCTCACTTCCTACCTATCCCGTTTCAAACAAGAATATAGGCATCATTGAAATGCAGTAAGTACTCCCAAGCTGAACATTACCGCCGTTTGGTCATAATGGTTCATTGTCATAATTAGTCAGCAGACATGCATAAACCAACTTACCTTGTTTTCGTCCCAAATCCCGTTCCCAATATAACGTGCTACTGTTATGTAGTGCTCTAACGGGCCTTTGGGACACGAACATTGCTGTTATCCCATCAAGTCACAGCTTCCCCTTCAATATCGTTCTCAGAAGAATATTGATTACTTTAGCAAATGGCTCTTAAGGATCGCAGGACAATTTGTTTTCCTGCAGTGTACATTATACTGGTAACTGGGAACCTTCCTATTGGATGGCATGCCTGCCAAATATTTGGTTACTGTGGCTTGCAATAATCATTAAATCCCGTATCGAAACGAGCTTACTTGTTTACACCCGAGCCGTTGGAAAGATGTTTTATTCAGATATTGTTCCGTTGAGACTCGGTTGCATGGTACTCGGTGGTTATCTTTGAGTCCTCAACGTTTTCTTTGGTAAATGTGTTTATTCCAACATCTGCGTTTTGCCTAAGTGTTTGCATTCTGTGCTAATCAGTATAGTACAAGCCGACATCATTACGGTTTGTAATTTATGTTTTTATAGACTTAGCCATTCTCTGTTAGCTTACGTTGGCATTATGAGGTGATGTCTTTGTAATCCCATGGTAATTCTACATTTGAACCATTTATGATCAGAACTACACGGAAGAATACGTCAATTGATCCTGTTGAAACGAGAAGAAACTGCGGAGAGACAGGAAATGGTGTTCAGTGAAGCCGTGAACTGGTCTGTTACAGACATGAACTACAATCGAACAGTTGGAATGAGCAATATCAGTATCCTGTCTCTTTAGCCGCACCAAGCTAATGACATGAAGACGCTCAGGCATGAAAAAGACAGCAATCCACTGTGATCTACTGCACATTTTAATGTAACTCCCATTAAGAGGAATATGAGGTTTTGCCAGAAAAAAGGATTAAAAAGGGCAGAGATATACTCTGAGGTTTCATTATATCATGTGAAAACTCATTTTCTGGCCTTAGAGTCTTTAATTTCCTGAAGAGATTAAAAGTACTAACCCGGCTGTCGGATGTTTTATTATACAACACTGAAGTTGTGATTAACGGGCAATTTGTTTGTTACTAATCCTCTTTCAGGATGATTTTGCATTTGTAACCAGCAGCTCCTAGAAAGCACACACCTCTTCCTGTCATGGTCTGGGGGAGGGCTTATGGAACCATCATGCACCTCTCTTCCTATCATGGTCTGGAGGAGGGCTTATGGAACCATCATGCACCTCTCTTCCTATCATGGTCTGGGGGAGGGCTTATGGAACCATCATGTACCTCTCTTCCTATCATGGTCTGGAGGAGGGCTTATGGAACCATCATGCACCTCTCTTCCTATCATGGTCTGGGGGAGGGCTTATGGAACCATCATGCACCTCTCTTCCTATCATGGTCTGGGGGAGGGCTTATGGAACCATCATGCACCTCTCTTCCTATCATGGTCTGGGGGAGGGCTTATGGAACCATCATGCACCTCTCTTCCTATCATGGTCTGGGGGAGGGCTTATGGAACCATCATGCACCTCTCTTCCTATCATGGTCTGGGGGAACATATTCATGTATCCATCCTTTTCAGTCCCTGTGTTTGTTTCTCTACTCCTATAACTTCCCATCTAGAAGGCAAACATTGACATATTTCTCACGGTTTTCCTGACATGTTTTCCTTCTCCAGTTCTGAACTCTGACCATTCCACTTTGATTCCCAGGAGAAGCAGCGGTTCCTGACCGATGTCCTCCATGAGGTGATGCTACTGGACGGTCTAGCAAGCTCACATCCCATATCCCAAGAGGTCTACCAGGCCACGGACATAGACAGAGTTTTTGACTGGATCGCATACAAAAAGGTTTGCTAACACAATGCTCATAACGCACACACACACACACACACACACACATACACATCTAAACACACACACATCAGCACACGCAACAGCTGGACAACAATCAGAACAACAGCTTCACCAAGGTTTATTTAACTTCATCCTCATAGAGGAATTATACACTTGTGACCTAAGTAAACATTATATAGCAAATAGCATATATATAGCAAAAATTTACACGGCCGTCCAGGCGATGTAAAATAAAACAGGACTCCTAGTACCAGGTGAACCTCTCCTACTGCTCCAAAGGGGACCTCTCCCACTGCTCCAAGGTGAACCTCTCCCACTGCTCCAAGGTGAACCTCTCCCACTGCTCCAAGGTGAACCTCTCCCACTGCTCCAAGGTGAACCTCTCCCACTGCTCCAAGGTGAACCTCTCCCACTGCTCCAAGGTGAACCTCTCCCACTGCTCCAAGGTGAACCTCTCCCACTGCTCCAAGGGGAACCTCTCCCACTGCTCCAAGGGGAACCTCTCCCACTGCTCCAAGGGGAACC
>CM055734.1:4722820-4822820 GCA_029465975.1 Dallia pectoralis
GTCATTATATATATGTTATACAGTCATTATATCTATGTTATACAGTCATTATATATATGTTATACAGTCATTATATATATGTTATACAGTCATTATATCTATGTTATACAGTCATTATATATATGTTATACAGTCATTATATATATGTTATAGGGTCTGAAATACCGGGTTCAACCAATAGTAGTTCATACCATGAACCACCCATCCTATAACGAGCATTCTATAACTAGCATTCTAACGAGCATTATATATAACAAGCATTCTATAACGAGCATTCTATATTGAGCATTATATAACGAGCATTCTATAACGAGCATTATATAACGAGCATTCTATAACGAGCATTCTATATTGAGCATTATATAACGAGCATTCTATAACGAGCATTATATAACGAGCATTCTATAACGAGCATTCTATAACGAGCATTATATAACGAGCATTTTAGTTTCCTTGATGCTGAGTGCAGCGCTCTATGATACCACCTGTGTGCTATGTGCCAGTATGTGTGGCATATTACATCTTTAGACTGTATCCAACTCTGTGTAGTCTGTAAACCAGCTCTTAGCTGTGGTGTATAACCTCCTTACCATGGTCCCTAGTGCCTTATTGCATAATTACACAACCAGTGTTGAGAAAGAGAAAAGCAACATCTCTAGAGTAATATTGCTAGTTCTAGCAGGATGAGGGCGGCATCAATCCTATTATGTTGATGTTGTGAGCATCAGTTGTCTTGTCTGGGCTGGATCCAGGAGGCATCTCTCTCTCGCTCCAAATCTCTGAGTCATCCGATAGTAGACAGCCAGAACCAGAGAGAGACAAGGTGAGGGTTTATCTCTGCTCTATGTGTGGAGCAGACATCCAGAACCAGAGAGAGACAAGGTGAGGGTTTATCTCTGCTCTATGTGTGGAGCAGACATCCAGAACCAGAGAGAGAAAAGGTGAGGGTTTATCTCTGCTCTATGTGTGAAGCAGACAGCCAGAACCAGAGAGAGACAAGGTGAGGGTTTATCTCTGCTCTATGTGTGGAGCAGACATCCAGAACCAGAGAGAGACAAGGTGAGGGTTTATCTCTGCTCTATGTGTGTAGCAGACAGCCTGCATATCTCTAGTGTTGGATGTACTGTGCAGCCTGCATATCTCTAGTGTTGGATGTACTGTGCAGCCTGCATATCACTAGTGTTGGATGTACTGTACAGCCTGCAGATCACTAGTGTTGGATGTACTGTACAGCCTGCATATCACTAGTGTTGGATGTACTGTACAGCCTGCAGATCACTAGTGTTGGGTGTACTGTACAGCCTGCATATCACTAGTGTTGGATGTACTGTACAGCCTGCAGATCACTAGTGTTGGGTGTACTGTACAGCCTGCACATCACTAGTGTTGGATGTACTGTACAGCCTGCAGATCACTAGTGTTGGGTGTACTGTACAGCCTGCACATCACTAGTGTTGGATGTACTGTGCAGCCTGCATATCATTGCGTTACATGGCATATCGCTGCTATGCTATTGATTATTGAACAAGTGTGTTTTTCTTCTGTTTAACTCCGTCCTCAGGGAGCTGCTCTGATCCGGATGCTTGCCAATGTTATGGGACAGCAGGTGTTTCAGAGAGGACTCAATGTAAGTCAAATTACTCTTTCATCTCTGTTTCTCTCTTTATCTTTTGCTTTGTCTTGCTGTAGTTATTATGGGCTTTCGAAACATGCCAATGCAAGGGGTAAATTTTGATATTTTAAAGGATGAATGCATTTTGAATGTTACTTTTAGTACAGTGTTGTGCAATAATGTACAGTTAAAATATGAAGGACATGGTAAAATCAATATAGAGACGAATATTTGCGATACTTACTATGTTCTTTGTGCGATACTCTTTGCTCTGTATTATTGGCATTCGAATCTCATTACGGTTCTCCTCCTAATAGATGTGATAGTTCATCCATGTTGTGTTGTGGTACTCCTCCTAATAGATGTGATAGTTCATCCATGTTTTGTTGTGGTATTCCTCCTAATAGATGTGATAGTTCATCCATGTTTTGTTGTGGTATTCCTCCTAATAGATGTGATAGTTCTTCCATGTTGTGTTGTGGTACTCCTCCTAATAGATGTGATAGTTCATCCATGTTTTGTTGTGGTATTCCTCCTAATAGATGTGATAGTTCATCCATGTTTTGTTGTGGTATTCCTCCTAATAGATGTGATAGTTCATCCATTTTTTGTTGTGGTATTCCTCCTAATAGATGTAATAGTTCATCCATGTTGTGTTGCGGTATTCCTCCTAATAGATGTGATAGTTAATCCATGTTGTGTTGTGGTATTCCTCCTAATAGATGTGATAGTTCATCCATGTTTTGTTGTGGTATTCCTCCTAATAGATGTGATAGTTCATCCATGTTGTGTTGCGGTATTCCTCCTAATAGATGTGATAGTTCATCCATGTTGTGTTGCGGTATTCCTCCTAATAGATGTGATAGTTCATCCATGTTTTGTTGTGGTATTCCTCCTAATAGATGTGATAGTTCATCCATGTTTTGTTGCGGTATTCCACCTAATAGATGTGATAGTTCATCCATGTTGTGTTGCGGTATTCCTCCTAATAGATGTGATAGTTCATCCATGTTGTGTTGCGGTATTCCTCCTAATAGATGTGATAGTTCATCCATGTTGTGTTGCGGTATTCCTCCTAATAGATGTGATAGTTCATCCATGTTTTGTTGCGGTACTCCTCCTAATAGATGTGATAGTTCATCCATGTTTTGTTGCGGTATTCCTCCTAATAGATGTGATAGTTCATCCATGTTTTGTTGCGGTACTCCTCCTAATAGATGTGATAGTTCATCCATGTTTTGTTGTGGTATTCCTCCTAATAGAAGTGATAGTTCATCCATGTTTTGTTGCGGTATTCCTCCTAATAGATGTGATAGTTCATCCATGTTTTGTTGTGGTATTCCTCCTAATAGATGTAATAGTTCTTCCATGTTTTGTTGCGGTATTCCACCTAATAGATGTGATAGTTCTTCCATGTTGTGTTGCGGTATTCCTCCTAATAGATGTGATAGTTCATCCATGTTGTGTTGTGGTATTCCTCCTAATAGATGTGATAGTTCATCCATGTTTTGTTGTGGTATTCCTCCTAATAGATCTAATAGTTCATCCATGTTGTGTTGCGGTATTCCTCCTAATAGATCTAATAGTTCATCCATGTTGTGTTGCGGTATTCCTCCTAATAGATGTGATAGTTCATCCATGTTTTCTTGTGGTATTCCTCCTCATAGATGTGATAGTTCATCCATGTTTTGTTGTGGTACTCCTCCTAATAGATGTGATAGTTCATCCATGTTGTATTGCGGTATTCCTCCTAATAGATATGATAGTTCATCCATTTTTTGTTGTGGTATTCCTCCTAATAGATGTGATAGTTCATCCATGGTTTGTTGTGGTATTCCTCCTAATAGATGTGATAGTTCATCCATTTTTTGTTGTGGTATTCCTCCTAATAGATGTAATAGTTCATCCATGTTGTGTTGCGGTATTCCTCCTAATAGATGTGATAGTTAATCCATGTTGTGTTGTGGTATTCCTCCTAATAGATGTGATAGTTCATCCATGTTTTGTTGTGGTATTCCTCCTAATAGATGTGATAGTTCATCCATGTTGTGTTGCGGTATTCCTCCTAATAGATGTGATAGTTCATCCATGTTGTGTTGCGGTATTCCTCCTAATAGATGTGATAGTTCATCCATGTTTTGTTGTGGTATTCCTCCTAATAGATGTGATAGTTCATCCATGTTTTGTTGCGGTATTCCACCTAATAGATGTGATAGTTCATCCATGTTGTGTTGCGGTATTCCTCCTAATAGATGTGATAGTTCATCCATGTTGTGTTGCGGTATTCCTCCTAATAGATGTGATAGTTCATCCATGTTGTGTTGCGGTATTCCTCCTAATAGATGTGATAGTTCATCCATGTTTTGTTGCGGTACTCCTCCTAATAGATGTGATAGTTCATCCATGTTTTGTTGTGGTATTCCTCCTAATAGATCTGATAGTTCATCCATGTTGTGTTGCGGTATTCCTCCTAATAGATGTGATAGTTCTTCCATGTTGTGTTGCGGTATTCCTCCTAATAGATGTGATAGTTCATCCATGTTTTGTTGTGGTATTCCTCCTAATAGATGTGATAGTTCATCCATGTTTTGTTGCGGTATTCCACCTAATAGATGTGATAGTTCATCCATGTTGTGTTGCGGTATTCCTCCTAATAGATGTGATAGTTCATCCGTGTTGTGTTGCGGTATTCCTCCTAATAGATGTGATAGTTCATCCATGTTGTGTTGCGGTATTCCTCCTAATAGATGTGATAGTTCATCCATGTTTTGTTGCGGTACTCCTCCTAATAGATGTGATAGTTCATCCATGTTTTGTTGCGGTATTCCTCCTAATAGATGTGATAGTTCATCCATGTTTTGTTGCGGTACTCCTCCTAATAGATGTGATAGTTCATCCATGTTTTGTTGTGGTATTCCTCCTAATAGAAGTGATAGTTCTTCCATGTTTTGTTGCGGTATTCCTCCTAATAGATGTGATAGTTCATCCATGTTTTGTTGTGGTATTCCTCCTAATAGATGTAATAGTTCTTCCATGTTTTGTTGCGGTATTCCACCTAATAGATGTGATAGTTCTTCCATGTTGTGTTGCGGTATTCCTCCTAATAGATGTGATAGTTCATCCATGTTGTGTTGTGGTATTCCTCCTAATAGATGTGATAGTTAATCCATGTTGTGTTGTGGTATTCCTCCTAATAGATGTGATAGTTCATCCATGTTTTGTTGTGGTATTCCTCCTAATAGATGTGATAGTTCATCCATGTTGTGTTGCGGTATTCCTCCTAATAGATGTGATAGTTCATCCATGTTGTGTTGCGGTATTCCTCCTAATAGATGTGATAGTTCATCCATGTTTTGTTGTGGTATTCCTCCTAATAGATGTGATAGTTCATCCATGTTTTGTTGCGGTATTCCACCTAATAGATGTGATAGTTCATCCATGTTGTGTTGCGGTATTCCTCCTAATAGATGTGATAGTTCATCCATGTTGTGTTGCGGTATTCCTCCTAATAGATGTGATAGTTCATCCATGTTGTGTTGCGGTATTCCTCCTAATAGATGTGATAGTTCATCCATGTTTTGTTGCGGTACTCCTCCTAATAGATGTGATAGTTCATCCATGTTTTGTTGCGGTATTCCTCCTAATAGATGTGATAGTTCATCCATGTTTTGTTGCGGTACTCCTCCTAATAGATGTGATAGTTCATCCATGTTTTGTTGTGGTATTCCTCCTAATAGAAGTGATAGTTCTTCCATGTTTTGTTGCGGTATTCCTCCTAATAGATGTGATAGTTCATCCATGTTTTGTTGTGGTATTCCTCCTAATAGATGTAATAGTTCTTCCATGTTTTGTTGCGGTATTCCACCTAATAGATGTGATAGTTCTTCCATGTTGTGTTGCGGTATTCCTCCTAATAGATGTGATAGTTCATCCATGTTGTGTTGTGGTATTCCTCCTAATAGATGTGATAGTTCATCCATGTTTTGTTGTGGTATTCCTCCTAATAGATCTAATAGTTCATCCATGTTGTGTTGCGGTATTCCTCCTAATAGATCTAATAGTTCATCCATGTTGTGTTGCGGTATTCCTCCTAATAGATGTGATAGTTCATCCATGTTTTCTTGTGGTATTCCTCCTCATAGATGTGATAGTTCATCCATGTTTTGTTGTGGTACTCCTCCTAATAGATGTGATAGTTCATCCATGTTGTATTGCGGTATTCCTCCTAATAGATATGATAGTTCATCCATTTTTTGTTGTGGTATTCCTCCTAATAGATGTGATAGTTCATCCATGGTTTGTTGTGGTATTCCTCCTAATAGATGTGATAGTTCATCCATTTTTTGTTGTGGTATTCCTCCTAATAGATGTAATAGTTCATCCATGTTGTGTTGCGGTATTCCTCCTAATAGATGTGATAGTTAATCCATGTTGTGTTGTGGTATTCCTCCTAATAGATGTGATAGTTCATCCATGTTTTGTTGTGGTATTCCTCCTAATAGATGTGATAGTTCATCCATGTTGTGTTGCGGTATTCCTCCTAATAGATGTGATAGTTCATCCATGTTGTGTTGCGGTATTCCTCCTAATAGATGTGATAGTTCATCCATGTTTTCTTGTGGTATTCCTCCTCATAGATGTGATAGTTCATCCATGTTTTGTTGTGGTACTCCTCCTAATAGATGTGATAGTTCATCCATGTTGTATTGCGGTATTCCTCCTAATAGATATGATAGTTCATCCATTTTTTGTTGTGGTATTCCTCCTAATAGATGTGATAGTTCATCCATGGTTTGTTGTGGTATTCCTCCTAATAGATGTGATAGTTCATCCATTTTTTGTTGTGGTATTCCTCCTAATAGATGTAATAGTTCATCCATGTTGTGTTGCGGTATTCCTCCTAATAGATGTGATAGTTAATCCATGTTGTGTTGTGGTATTCCTCCTAATAGATGTGATAGTTCATCCATGTTTTGTTGTGGTATTCCTCCTAATAGATGTGATAGTTCATCCATGTTGTGTTGCGGTATTCCTCCTAATAGATGTGATAGTTCATCCATGTTGTGTTGCGGTATTCCTCCTAATAGATGTGATAGTTCATCCATGTTTTGTTGTGGTATTCCTCCTAATAGATGTGATAGTTCATCCATGTTTTGTTGCGGTATTCCTCCTAATAGATGTGATAGTTCATCCATGTTTTGTTGCGGTATTCCTCCTAATAGATGTGATAGTTCATCCATGTTTTGTTGTGGTATTCCTCCTAATAGATGTAATAGTTCATCCATGTTGTGTTGCGGTATTCCTCCTAATAGATGTGATAGTTCTTCCATGTTGTGTTGCGGTATTCCTCCTAATAGATGTGATAGTTCATCCATGTTTTCTTGTGGTATTCCTCCTAATAGATGTGATAGTTCATCCATGTTTTGTTGTGGTACTCCTCCTAATAGATGTGATAGTTCATCCATGTTGTATTGCGGTATTCCTCCTAATAGATATGATAGTTCATCCATTTTTTGTTGTGGTATTCCTCCTAATAGATGTGATAGTTCATCCATGGTTTGTTGTGGTATTCCTCCTAATATATATATATATATATATATATATATATATATATACACAATGTATGCAGTATATTATTAATGGGATGTAATAATATACTATATATATATCATATTTTAACCAGAGATTTGTGTAGTTTGATAGCTGCCTGTGTAGCTGCCTGCAAACTCAGATAGTCTTACTATGTATCTGATTGTTCTGACAGTAGTTTCTTATTTATACCTGTCCATCAATGTTTAGAGGGATGTTTTATTCAATGGTGAGACTACCATATTGGCAACGAGATCTCTCCATTTATATTCTGTACCTAAAATGTGTCCTTAAAAGACACGTTTCAACTGTAAAAGAGTTGCTATTCATTTTGTCAAGTAGAATCACAAGCGTACCTTAGTTAGCCACGAGTTTAACGTGTGTGGTTTTGGTGAGTGACTAAGTCAGGTTTATGTTATGAATGATGACAGTGTCTGTCAGGCCACCAGCATGTGTGCCAGGTGCTCACCACTTCCTCTACAGCCCAGAATACTAAGGCCCGGCTTTAAACCCGTTAGATCGGGACACATGTTGGACAAGATCTCGGATCTAGTGTGATCTCTCCGATACTCAGTTCCCGGGGATGTTGGATTGTCGATATCACGTCGAGGCAGCAGTGTGTTTGCGCTGTTGGGTTTTTGGTGAAGGGGAAAATTGTGTAAAGCGTACACGAGCAGCACTTGGCTGCTTGGACAGATCCAACAAAGGATTATGGTTCTAATCTTGGAGCGCACAAACTTCAAACCATGTCTCAGACTTTTAACCAGGTTCTGTGCAAATCCGCCGTCTTCATAATTCAGAATGCAAATATCAATTACTGAGAAGGATGACCCATCAGGCGACACACGGTCTTCTCTGTTGAGAGTATGTCAGTGGTTGCCAGTTGGTTAGCAGCTGGTAGATTCCAAATCACGGCTATATCCTTGATCAGTAAACCAAACATATTTAGACATTAGCAGAGAGCGATTTAGACATTTGAACATTCGTTTGAGTTGATTAAATTGATGTTTCCCCACCGAATATCACACATCTCTACGTTAAAAGTAACCCGGCCAATTTACTGTACCTCCTATGATCCTCTATGAATTGTTGATCTCCCAGAACATCATACGAAGACCCGGTAGCTTTTAGACTTCAATATGTTTGCTGAACCCTGCCTTTCAAAGGGGAGGGATTCTGCTTCAGCAAAGAGCCACAGTAAACGTTTGAGCAGAGAGGTGACCAGTTATGTCTGTGGAGTGGAACAATATAATTGCAGCCTAAAGCACTGTGGAGGATGTTCATGTTGCAACGTCTGTTTACAGGTTTATTCTCTACATTTGTGTCTTATTGTTATTATAGACACTCATTCTCAATTTGAACAAATTTGAACGCACAGCAATGAAAGAAGGCCTTGCTGAAACACACCTTGTTGTATCACCCACTGCAAAACTAGAAACCCACAGAACCTCACACATCTCCAACTCTATATCTCCCTCTTTCTCTCTCTCTCTGTCTCGTTGTCTTTTTCATGTGCTTTTTTCTTTAATTTATTTACTCTGTCACTCCTCACTCTTTCACACATTTTCTTTCCATGTCTGTCTGTCTCTCTCTCTCACTTTTTATTCCTTCTCCCAACAAAAAACACAGCGTGGGCTTCTGAGGTGACTGATGTTACTGTTGCTGTGGTAACAGATGTTACTGTTTGCTGAGGTAACTGATGTTACTGTTGCTGTGGTAACTGATGTAACTGTTGCTGTGGTAACTGATGTTACTGTTTGCTGAGGTAACTGATGTTACTGTTTGCTGAGGTAACTGATGTTACTGTTGCTTTGGTAACTGATGTAACTGTTGCTGAGGTGACTGATGTTACTGTTGCTGTGGTAACAGATGTTACTGTTGCTGTGGTAACTGATGTTACTGTTTGCTGAGGTAACTGATGTTACTGTTGCTGTGCTAACTGATTTAACTGTTGCTTTGGTAACTGATGAAACTGTTGCTGAGGTAACTGATGTTACTGTTGCTGTGGTAACTAATGTTACTGTTGCTGTGGTAACTGATGTTACTGTTGCTGTGGTAACTGAGGTAACTGGCAGACCGACCTCCACTGAGTGGCCTCGATACACCTGGTGGACGTCCGTCGCTGGTTGATCAGGTGCTTTGTATCAGTCTGCCACTGCTTAGACGCACACATACACACATACACACACACACACAGAGGAACAGTACCCTTCGCCAAGACACCACAGACGACGAGGCAACGTGCCAAATGACTGCTAGGTGGCGTCCTGTTCATTGAAGGAAGAGACAGGAGGCCCATTAAATATTCTCATTCTATCTTTTTCAATGGCTCCTCTGCCAAGACAGTGAGATAAGCCGTGTTAGGCTACAATAAAAATTAAATGTGCGTGTTTCTGGAACAGGCTATTGGTCGAAGCAGCCAGGGATGTGGGGAAGGTTGGTTATCCAATCTGGTGTTATTGACGGTATTAAAAAACCCTGAAGCCGTCAAGGCATGAATGAAAACGTCATTACATGAAAAGTAGCAGCATATTATTATAAAGACCAATTCCTAGTGATTATCTGTCATGTAGGATGGATCTTGTTGGTCCCTCTCTGCCATGTGTTCACGTATGTTTTACTTATTTCGGAGACACTCTCGGTCAGGATGACTTATGTGAGTACTGTCCGGGTTAACTGCCTTGCTCAAGGACGGAAGCACAGATTGTGCAACTCGTTGGCTTGCGGATCTGGCAACCGTTTATGTAATTCCCACCTGTCTATCTGCCTGTCAGATTTTTCTCTCTCTCATCGTTTGCTTTTCTTTCTATCCATCCTTTTTTCTCTCATCTGTTTTTTCCCATCTTTCTGTGTCGACCATACTAGACCTGTCAGATCTTTCTAAAGACTTTCACAGTAGTCCCTCTGCTGTAGACAGTGTTTTACAGTAGTCCCACTCCTGTAGACAGTGTTTTACAGTAGTCCCACTCCTGTAGACAGTGTTTTACAGTAGTCCCACTCCTGTAGACAGTGTTTTACAGTAGTCCCACTCCTGTAGACAGTGTTTTACAGTAGTCCCACTCCTGTAGACAGTGTTTTACAGTAGTCCCTCTGCTGTAGACAGTGTTTTACAGTAGTCCTGTAGACAGTGTTTTACTCCTGTAGACAGTGTTTTACAGTAGTCCCACTCCTGTAGACAGTGTTTTACAGTAGTCCCTCTGCTGTAGACAGTAGTCCCAGTGTTTTTACAGTAGTCCCACTCCTGTAGACAGTGTTTTACAGTAGTCCCACTCCTGTAGACAGTGTTTTACAGTAGTCCCACTCCTGACAGTGTTTTAGACAGTGTTTTACAGTAGTCCCACTCCTGTAGACAGTGTTTTACAGTAGTCCCACTCCTGTAGACAGTGTTTTACAGTAGTCCCACTTCTGTAGACAGTGTTTTACAGTAGTCCCACTCCTGTAGACAGTGTTTTACAGTAGTCCCACTCCTGTAGACAGTGTTTTACAGTAGTCCCTCTGCTGTAGACAGTGTTTTACAGTAGTCCCACTCCTGTAGACAGTGTTTTACAGTAGTCCCACTCCTGTAGACAGTGTTTTACAGTAGCCCCACTCCTGTAGACAGTGTTTTACAGTAGCCCCACTCCTGTAGACAGTGTTTTACAGTAGTCCCAGTAGTCTCCTGTAGACAGTGTTTTACAGTAGTCCCACTCCTGTAGACAGTGTTTTACAGTAGTCCCACTCCTGTAGACAGTGTTTTACAGTAGTCCCACTCAGTGTTTTACAGTAGCCCCACTCCTGTAGACAGTGTTTCAGTAGTCCCAGACAGTGTTTTAGTCCCACTCCTGTAGACAGTGTTTTACAGTAGTCCCACTCCTGTAGACAGTGTTTTACAGTAGTCCCTCTGCTGTAGACAGTGTTTTACAGTAGTCCCACTCCTGTAGACAGTGTTTTACAGTAGTCCCACTCCTGTAGACAGTGGTTTACAGTAGTCCCTCTGCTGTAGACAGTGTTTTACAGTAGTCCCACTCCTGTAGACAGTGTCCCACTTTACAGTAGTCCCAGTCAGTGTTTTACAGTAGTCCCACTCTGTAGACAGTGTTTTACAGTAGTCCCACTCCTGTAGACAGTGTTTTTACAGTAGTCCCACTCCTGTAGACAGTGTTTTACAGTAGTCCCACTCCTGTAGACAGTGTTTTACAGTAGTCCCACTCCTGTAGACAGTGTTTTACAGTAGTCCCCACTCCTGTAGACAGTGTAGACAGTGTTTTACAGTAGTCCCACTCCTGTAGACAGTGTTTTACAGTAGTCCCACTCCTGTAGACAGTGTTTTACAGTAGTCCAGTAGTCCCACTCCTGTAGACAGTGTTTTACAGTAGTCCCAGACAGTGTTTTACAGTAGTCCCACTGTAGACAGTGTTTTACAGTAGTCCCACTCTGCTGTAGACAGTGTTTTACAGTAGTCCCACTCCTGTAGACAGTGTTTTACAGTAGTCCCACTCCTGTAGACAGTGTTTTACAGTAGTCCCACTCCTGTAGACAGTGTTTTACAGTAGTCCCACTCCTGTAGACAGTGTTTTACAGTAGTCCCACTCCTGTAGACAGTCCTGTAGACAGTGTTTTACAGTAGTCCCACTCCTGTAGACAGTGTTTTACAGTGTCCCACTTGTAGACAGTGTTTTAGTCCCACTCCTGTAGACAGTGTTTTACAGTAGTCCCTCTGCTGTAGACAGTGTTTTACAGTAGTCCCACTCCTGTAGACAGTGTTTTACAGTAGTCCCACTCCTGTAGACAGTGTTTTACAGTAGTCCCAGTAGTCCCACTCCTGTAGACAGTGTTTTACAGTAGTCCCAGACAGTGTTTTACCCCACTCCTGTAGACAGTGTTTTACAGTAGTCCCACTCCTGTAGACAGTGTTTTACAGTAGTCCCACTCCTGTAGACAGTGTTTTACAGTAGTCCCTCCTGTAGACAGTGTTTTACAGTAGTCCCACTGTAGACAGTGTTTTACAGTAGTCCCACTCCTGTAGACAGTGTTTTACAGTAGTCCTGTAGACTCAGTAGTCCCACTGTAGACAGTGTTTTACAGTAGTCCCACTGCTGTAGACAGTGTTTTACAGTAGTCCCTCTGCTGTAGACAGTGTTTTACAGTAGTCCCACTCCTGTAGACAGTGTTTTACAGTAGTCCCACTCCTGTAGACAGTGTTTTACAGTAGTCCCACTCCTGTAGACAGTGTTTAGACAGTGTTTTACAGTAGTCCCACTCCTGTAGACAGTGTTTTACAGTAGTCCCACTCCTGTAGACAGTGTTTTACAGTAGTCCCACTCCTGTAGACAGTGTTTTACAGTAGTCCCACTCCTGTAGACAGTGTTTTACAGTAGTCCCACTCCTGTAGACAGTGTTTTACAGTAGTCCCACTCCTGTAGACAGTGTTTTACAGTAGTCCCTCTGTTTTACAGTAGTCCCAGAGACAGTGTTTTACAGTAGTCCCACTCCTGTAGACAGTGTTTTACAGTAGTCCCACTCCTGTAGACAGTGTTTTACAGTAGTCCCACTCCTGTAGACAGTGTTTTACAGTAGTCCCACTCCTGTAGACAGTGTTTTACAGTAGTCCCACTCCTGTAGACAGTGTTTTACAGTAGTCCCACTCCTGTAGACAGTGTTTTACAGTAGTCCCACTCCTGTAGACAGTGTTTTACAGTAGTCCCACTCCTGTAGACAGTGTTTTACAGTAGTCCCACTCCTGACAGTGTTTTACAGTAGTCCCACTCCTGTAGACAGTGTTTTACAGTAGTCCCACTCCTGTAGACAGTGTTTTACAGTAGTCCCACTCCTGTAGACAGTGTTTTACAGTAGTCCCACTCCTGTCCCAGACAGTGTTTTACAGTAGTCCCTGTAGACTGTTTTACCTGTGTTTTAGACAGTGTTTTTACAGTAGTCCCACTCCTGTAGACAGTGTTTTACAGTAGTCCCACTGCTGTAGACAGTGTTTTAGACCCAGTGTGTTTACAGTAGTCCCACTCCTGTAGACAGTGTTTTACAGTAGTCCCACTCCTGTAGACAGTGTTTTACAGTAGTCCCTCTGCTGTAGACAGTGTTTTACAGTAGTCCCACTCCTGTAGACAGTGTTTTACAGTAGTCCCTGCTGTAGACAGTGTTTTACAGTAGTCCCACTCCTGTAGACAGTGTTTTACAGTAGTGTTTTACCCTCAGTGTTTTACAGTAGTCCCACTCCTGTAGACAGTGTTTTACAGTAGTCCCACTCCTGTAGACAGTGTTTTAGTCCCAGTAGACAGTGTTTTACAGTAGTCCCACTCCTGTAGACAGTGTTTTACAGTAGTCCCAGTAGACAGTGTTTTACAGTAGTCCCACTGTAGACAGTGTTTTACTGTAGACAGTGTTTTACAGTAGTCCCACTCCTGTAGACAGTGTTTTACAGTAGTCCCACTCCTGTAGACAGTGTTTTACAGTAGTCCCACTCCTGTAGACAGTGTTTTACAGTAGTCCCACTCCTGTAGACAGTGTTTTACAGTAGTCCCACTCCTGTAGACAGTGTTTTACAGTAGTCCCACTCCTGTAGACAGTGTTTTACAGTGTCCCACTTGTAGACAGTGTTTTACAGTAGTCCCACTCCTGTAGACAGTGTTTTACAGTAGTCCCACTCAGTAGTCCCTGCTGTAGACAGTGTTTTACAGTAGTCCCACTCCTGTCCCACTGCTGTAGACAGTGTTTTACAGTAGTCCCACTCCTGTAGACAGTGTTTTACAGTAGTCCCACTCTGCTGTAGTACTCCTGTAGTCCCACTCCTGTAGACAGTGTTTTACAGTAGTCCCTCTGCTGTAGACAGTGTTTTAGAGTCAGTGTTTTACAGTAGTCCCACTCCTGTAGACAGTGTTTTACAGTAGTCCCACAGTGTTTTACCTGTAGACAGTGTTTTACAGTAGTGTTTTACCCCACTCCTGTAGACAGTGTTTTACAGTAGTCCCACTCCTGTAGACAGTGTTTTACAGTAGTCTGTAGACAGTGTTTTACAGTAGTCCCTCTGCTGTAGACAGTGTTTTACAGTAGTCCCACTCCTGTAGACAGTGTTTTACAGTAGTCCCTCTGCTGTAGACAGTGTTTTACAGTAGTCCCACTCCTGTAGACAGTGTTTTACAGTAGTCCCACTCCTGTAGACAGTGTTTTACAGTAGTCCCACTCCTGTAGACAGTGTTTTACAGTTTCCCACTGCTGTAGACAGTGTTTTACAGTCCCACTCCAGTGTTTTAGACAGTGTTTTACAGTAGTCCCACTCCTGTAGACAGTGTTTTAGTCAGACAGTGTTTTACAGTAGTCCCACTCCTGTAGACAGTCCCACTGTAGACAGTGTTTTACAGTAGTCCCACTCCTGTAGACAGTGTTTTACAGTCCCAGTTTGTAGACAGTGTTTTACAGTAGTCCCACTCCTGTAGACAGTGTTTTACAGTAGTCCCAGACTCCTGTAGACAGTGTTTTACAGTAGTCCCACTCCTGTAGACAGTGTTTTACAGTAGTCCCAGTAGACAGTGTTTTACAGTAGTCCCACTCCTGTAGACAGTGTTTTACAGTAGTCCCTCTGCTGTAGACAGTGTTTTACAGTAGTCCCACTCCTGTAGACAGTGTTTTACAGTAGTCCCTCTGCTGTTTTAGACAGTGTTTTACAGTAGTCCCACTCCTGTAGACAGTGTTTTACAGTAGTCCCTCTGCTGTAGACAGTGTTTTACAGTAGTCCCACTCCTGTAGACAGTGTTTTACAGTAGTCCCACTCCTGTAGACAGTGTTTTACAGTAGTCCCACTCCTGTAGACAGTGTTTTACAGTAGTCCCACTCCTGTAGACAGTGTTTTACAGTAGTCCCACTCCTGTAGACAGTGTTTTACAGTAGTCCCACTCCTGTAGACAGTGTTTTACAGTAGTCCCACTCCTGTAGACAGTGTTTTACAGTAGTCCCACTCTGCTGTTTTAGTAGTCCCAGTGTGTTTTACAGTAGTCCCACTCCTGTAGACAGTGTTTTACAGTAGTCCCACTCCTGTAGACAGTGTTTTACAGTAGTCCCACTCCTGTAGACAGTGTTTTACAGTAGTCCCACTCCTGTAGACAGTGTTTTACAGTAGTCCCACTCCTGTAGACAGTGTTTTACAGTAGTCCCACTCCTGTAGACAGTGTTTTACAGTAGTCCCTCTGCTGTAGACAGTGTTTTACAGTAGTCCCACTCCTGTAGACAGTGTTTTACAGTAGTCCCACTCCTGTAGACAGTGTTTTACAGTAGTCCCTCTGCTGTAGACAGTGTTTTACAGTAGTCCCACTCCTGTAGACAGTGTTTTACAGTAGTCCCACTCCTGTAGACAGTGTTTTACAGTAGTCCCTCTGCTGTAGACAGTGTTTTACAGTAGTCCCACTCCTGTAGACAGTGTTTTACAGTAGTCCCTCTGCTGTAGACAGTGTTTTACAGTAGTCCCACTCCTGTAGACAGTGTTTTAGTCCCAGTAGACAGTGTTTTACAGTAGTCCCACTGCTGTAGACAGTGTTTTACAGTAGTCCCTCTGCTGTAGACAGTGTTTTACAGTAGTCCCACTCCTGTAGACAGTGTTTTACCCTCTGCTGTAGACAGTGTTTTACAGTAGTCCCACTCCTGTAGACAGTGTTTTACAGTAGTCCTCCTGTAGACAGTGTTTTACAGTAGTCCCACTCCTGTAGACAGTGTTTTACAGTAGTCCCACCCACTCCTGTAGACAGTGTTTTACAGTAGTCCCACTCCTGTAGACAGTGTTTTACAGTAGTCCCACTCCTGTAGACAGTGTTTTACAGTAGTCCCACTCCTGTAGACAGTGTTTTACAGTAGTCCCACTCCTGTAGACAGTGTTTTACAGTAGTCTGTAGACAGTGTTTTACAGTAGTCCCACTCCTGTAGACAGTGTTTTACAGTAGTCCCACTCCTGTAGACAGTGTTTTACAGTAGTCCCACTCCTGTAGACAGTGTTTTACAGTAGTCCCACTCCTGTAGACAGTGTTTTACAGTAGTCCCACTCCTGTAGACAGTGTTTTACAGTAGTCCCCACTCCTGTAGACAGTGTTTTACAGTAGTCCTGTAGACAGTGTTTTACAGTAGTCCCACTCCTGTAGACAGTGTTTTACAGTAGTCCCACTCCTGTAGACAGTGTTTTACAGTAGTCCCTCTGCTGTAGACAGTGTTTTACAGTAGTCCCACTCCTGTAGACAGTGTTTTACAGTAGTCCCACTCCTGTAGACAGTGTTTTACAGTAGTCCCACTCCTGTAGACAGTGTTTTACAGTAGTCCCACTCCTGTAGACAGTGTTTTACAGTAGTCCCACTCCTGTAGACAGTGTTTTACAGTAGTCCCACTCCTGTAGACAGTGTTTTACAGTAGTCCCTCTGCTGTAGACAGTGTTTTACAGTAGTCCCACTCCTGTAGACAGTGTTTTACAGTAGTCCCACTCCTGTAGACAGTGTTTTACAGTAGTCCCTCTGCAGTGTTTTACAGACAGTAGACAGTGGTTTTACAGTGTCCCTTTGTAGACAGTGTTTTTACCCAGTAGTGTTTTACAGTAGTCCCACTCCTGTAGACAGTGTTTTACAGTAGTCCCACTCCTGTAGACAGTGTTTTACAGTAGTCCCACTCCTGTAGACAGTGTTTTACAGTAGTCCCTCTGCTGTAGACAGTGTTTTTACAGTAGTCCCACTCCTGTAGACAGTGTTTTACAGTGTTTGTTTTACAGTAGTCCCACTCCTGTAGACAGTGTTTTACAGTAGTCCCACTCCTGTAGACAGTGTTTTACAGTAGTCCCTCCTGTAGACAGTGTTTTACCCCACTCCTGTAGACAGTGTTTTACAGTAGTCCCACTCCTGTAGTCCCCTCTGCTGTAGACAGTGTTTTACAGTAGTCCCACCTGTAGACAGTGTTTTACAGTAGTCCCACTCCTGTAGACAGTGTTTTACAGTAGTCCCACTCCTGTAGACAGTGTTTTACAGTAGTCCCACTCCTGTAGACAGTGTTTTACAGTAGTCCCCACTCCTGTAGACAGTGTTTTACAGTAGTCCCACTCTGTTTTACTGTAGACAGTGTTTTACAGTAGTCCCAGTGTTTTACTCCTGTAGACAGTGTTTTACAGTAGTCCCACTCCTGTAGACAGTGTTTTACAGTAGTCCCACTCCTGTAGACAGTGTTTTACAGTAGTCCCACTCCTGTAGACAGTGTTTTACAGTAGTCCCACTCCTGTAGACAGTGTTTTACAGTAGTCCCACTCCTGTAGACAGTGTTTTACAGTAGTCCCACTCCTGTAGACAGTGTTTTACAGTAGTCCCACTCCTGTAGACAGTGTTTTACAGTAGTCCCACTCCTGTAGACAGTGTTTTACAGTAGTCCCACTCCTGTAGACAGTGTTTTACAGTAGTCCCACTCCTGTAGACAGTGTTTTACAGTAGTCCCACTCTGTAGACAGTGTTTTACAGTAGTCCCACTCCTGTAGACAGTGTTTTACAGTAGTCCCACTGTAGTGTTTTACAGTAGTCCCACTCCTGTAGACAGTGTTTTACAGTAGTCCCACTCCTGTAGACAGTGTTTTACAGTAGTCCCACTCCTGTAGACAGTGTTTTACAGTAGTCCCACTCCTGTAGACAGTGTTTTACAGTAGTCCCACTCCTGTAGACAGTGTTTTACAGTAGTCCCACTCCTGTAGACAGTGTTTTACAGTAGTCCCTCTGCTGTTTTACAGTAGTCCCACTCCTGTAGACAGTGTTTTACAGTAGTCCCTCTCCTGTAGACAGTGTTTTACAGTAGTCCCACTCCTGTTTTACAGTAGACAGTGTTTTTACAGTAGTCCCACTCCTGTAGACAGTGTTTTACAGTAGTCCCTCTGCTGTAGACAGTGTTTTACAGTAGTCCCACTCCTGTAGACAGTGTTTTACAGTAGTCCCACTCCTGTAGACAGTGTTTTACAGTAGTCCCACTCCTGTAGACAGTGTTTTACAGTAGTCCCACTCCTGTAGACAGTGTTTTACAGTAGTCCCACTCCTGTAGACAGTGTTTTACAGTAGTCCCTCTGCTGTAGACAGTGTTTTACAGTAGTCCCACTCCTGTAGACAGTGTTTTACAGTAGTAGTGTTTTACAGTAGTCCCACTCCTGTAGTAGTCCCCCTCTCCTGTAGACAGTGTTTTACAGTAGTCCCACTCCTGTAGACAGTGTTTTACAGTAGTCCCACTCCTGTAGACAGTGTTTTACAGTAGTCCCACCCTGCAGACAGTCTGCAGTGTTTTACAGAGTCAGTGTTTTACAGTAGTCCCACTCCTGTAGACAGTGTTTTACAGTAGTCCCACTCCTGTAGACAGTGTTTTAGTCCCTCTGCTGTAGACAGTGTTTTACCCCACTCCTGTAGACAGTGTTTTACAGTAGTCCCTCTCCTGTAGACAGTGTTTTACAGTAGTCCCACTCCTGTAGACAGTGTTTTACAGTAGTCCCTCTGCTGTAGACAGTGTTTTACAGTAGTCCCACTCCTGTAGACAGTGTTTTACAGTAGTCCCACTCCTGTAGACAGTGTTTTACAGTAGTCCCACTCCTGTAGACAGTGTTTTACAGTAGTCCCACTCCTGTAGACAGTGTTTTACAGTAGTCCCACTCCTGTAGACAGTGTTTTACAGTAGTCCCACTCCTGTAGACAGTGTTTTACAGTAGTCCCAGACAGTGTTTTACCTGTAGACAGTGTTTTACAGTAGTCCCACTCCTGTAGACAGTGTTTTAGTAGTCCCACTGTTGTGTTTTAGACAGTGTTTTACAGTAGTCCCAGACTGTAGACAGTGTTTTACAGTAGTCCCACTCCTGTAGACAGTGTTTTACAGTAGTCCCACTGCTGTAGACAGTGTTTTACAGTAGTCCCACTCCTGTAGACAGTGTTTTACAGTAGTCCCTCTGCTGTAGACAGTGTTTTAGTAGTCCCACTCTGCTGTAGACAGTGTTTTACAGTAGTCCCTCTGCTGTAGACAGTGTTTTACAGTAGTCCCTCCTGCTGTAGACAGTGTTTTACAGTAGTCCCACTCCTGTAGACAGTGTTTTACAGTAGTCCCTCTGCTGTAGACAGTGTTTTACAGTAGTCCCACTCCTGTAGACAGTGTTTTACAGTAGTCCCTCTGCTGTAGACAGTGTTTTACAGTAGTCCTCTGCTGTAGACAGTGTTTTACAGTAGTCCCTCAGACAGTGTTTTACAGTAGTCCCTCTCTGTAGACAGTGTTTTACAGTAGTCCCACTCCTGTAGACAGTGTTTTACAGTAGTCCCACTCCTGTAGACAGTGTTTTACAGTAGTCCCTCTGCTGTAGACAGTGTTTTACAGTAGTCCCACTCCTGTAGACAGTGTTTTACAGTAGTCCCACTCCTGTAGACAGTGTTTTACAGTAGTCCCACTCCTGTAGACAGTGTTTTACAGTAGTCCCAGTGACAGTGTTTTACAGTAGTCCCACTCCTGTAGACAGTGTTTTACAGTAGTCCCACTCCTGTTTTACAGTAGTCCCACTCCTGTAGACAGTGTTTTACAGTGTTTTACAGTAGTCCCACTCCTGTAGACAGTGTTTTACAGTAGTCCCACTGCTGTAGACAGTGTTTTAGAGTCCCAGTGTGTTTTACAGTAGTCCCACTCCTGTAGACAGTGTTTTACAGTAGTCCCACTCCTGTAGACAGTGTTTTACAGTAGTCCCACTCCTGTAGACAGTGTTTTACAGTAGTCCCACAGTGTTTTACAGTAGTCCCACTGTAGACAGTGTTTTACAGTAGTCCCACTCCTGTAGACAGTGTTTTACAGTAGTCCCTCCTGTAGACAGTGTTTTACAGTAGTCCCACTCTGTAGACAGTGTTTTACAGTAGTCCCACTCCTGTAGACAGTGTTTTACAGTAGTCCCACTCCTGTAGACAGTGTTTTACAGTAGTCCCTCTGCTGTAGACAGTGTTTTACAGTAGTCCCACTCCTGTAGACAGTGTTTTACAGTAGTCCCACTCTGTAGACAGTGTTTTACAGACAGTGACAGTGTTTTACAGTAGTCCCACTCCTGTAGACAGTGTTTTACAGTAGTCCCACTCCTGTAGACAGTGTTTTACAGTAGTCCCACTCCTGTAGACAGTGTTTTACAGTAGTCCCACTCCTGTAGACAGTGTTTTACAGTAGTCCCACTCCTGTAGACAGTGTTTTACAGTAGTCCCACTCCTGTAGACAGTGTTTTACAGTAGTCCCACTCCTGTAGACAGTGTTTTACAGTAGTCCCTCTGCTGTAGACAGTGTTTTACAGTAGTCCCACTCCTGTAGACAGTGTTTTACAGTAGTCCCACTCCTGTAGACAGTGTTTTACAGTAGTCCCACTCCTGTAGACAGTGTTTTACAGTAGTCCCACTCCTGTAGACAGTGTTTTACAGTAGTCCCACTCCTGTAGACAGTGTTTTACAGTAGTCCCACTGTAGACAGTGTTTTACTGTAGACAGTGTTTTACAGTAGTCCCTCTGCTGTAGACAGTGTTTTACAGTAGTCCCACTCCTGTAGACAGTGTTTTACAGTAGTCCCACTCCTGTAGACAGTGTTTTACAGTAGTCCCACTCCTGTAGACAGTGTTTTACAGTAGTCCCTCTGCTGTAGACAGTGTTTTACAGTAGTCCCACTCCTGTAGACAGTGTTTTACAGTAGTCCCACTCCTGTAGACAGTGTTTTTACAGTAGTCCCAGACAGTGTTTTACAGTAGTCCCACTGTAGACAGTGTTTTACAGTAGTCCCACTCCTGTAGACAGTGTTTTACAGTAGTCCCACTCCTGTAGACAGTGTTTTACAGTAGTCCCTCTGCTGTAGACAGTGTTTTACAGTAGTCCCACTCCTGTAGACAGTGTTTTACAGTAGTCCCACTCCTGTAGACAGTGTTTTACAGTAGTCCCTCTGCTGTAGACAGTGTTTTACAGTAGTCCCACTCCTGTAGACAGTGTTTTACAGTAGTCCCTCTGCTGTAGACAGTGTTTTACAGTAGTCCCACTCCTGTAGACAGTGTTTTACAGTAGTCCCACTCCTGTAGACAGTGTTTTACAGTAGTCCCACTCCTGTAGACAGTGTTTTACAGTAGTCCCACTCCTGTAGACTGTAGACCCAGTGACAGTGTTTTACAGTAGTCCCACTCCTGTAGACAGTGTTTTACAGTAGTCCCACTCTTGTAGACAGTGTTTTACAGTAGTCCCACTCTTGTAGACAGTGTTTTACAGTAGTCCCACTCCTGTAGACAGTGTTTTACAGTAGTTCCACTCCTGTAGACAGTGTTTTACAGTAGTCCCACTCCTGTAGACAGTGTTTTACAGTAGTCCCACTCCTGTAGACAGTGTTTTACAGTAGTCCCTCTGCTGTAGACAGTGTTTTACAGTAGTCCCACTCCTGTAGACAGTGTTTTACAGTAGTCCCACTCCTGTAGACAGTGTTTTACAGTAGTCCCACTCCTGTAGACAGTGTTTTACAGTAGCCCCACTCCTGTAGACAGTGTTTTACAGTAGTCCCACTCCTGTAGACAGTGTTTTACAGTAGTCCCACTCCTGTAGACAGTGTTTTACAGTAGTCCCACTCCTGTAGACAGTGTTTTACAGTAGTCCCACTCCTGTAGACAGTGTTTTACAGTAGTCCCTCTGCTGTAGACAGTGTTTTACAGTAGTCCCACTCCTGTAGACAGTGTTTTACAGTAGTCCCACTCCTGTAGACAGTGTTTTACAGTAGTCCCTCTGCTGTAGACAGTGATTTACAGTAGTCCCACTCCTGTAGACAGTGTTTTACAGTAGTCCCAAGAAGCAGAAGTAGAAAACGGAAGTGACTAGTGACCACCTTCACTAGAGAAGTTTTATTTCTCCATTTCATCCAAATCTTTTCTTCTTTTCCAGTTTATAAACCATTAATCCCTGGAATCATATTGGGTTTTCTGGGATTCTGACTCCTCACAATTCCTCCCATACTATCTGTTGGCTGCAGACCTTGGCAGATCCTGTCTTAGAGCAAGTCAGACAGACAGACAGACAGACAGACAACCCGGCAGACAGACAGACAACCCGACAGACAGACATCGCAGCAGACAGACCGACACACAACCCTGCAGACACACAGGCTGTATTGTGCCTTTCACTGCATTGTGGAGCTGTAATGTAATTTCAACACCGATTATATTGACAGATACTCCATAAATTGAATTTACAAACATAATTACAGCTGTAATAGGCCGTGTATTGCTCAAAAAGGGAACTTATTAACATCCTTCACTTCTCTATCTCTTTTTCTCCATCTCCCTCTTTTCTTTCTCGTTAGTAAACCCGACAGTGAAGAACACATACACTACATACATGTTCTTCACCTCATAATTTTTTTCAGTGTAACACCATCTTCTAAATGCTGAGAGATTATGAGAGATTGTCCTGTTTTCTTTCCTTGTTTATCAAGCTAAATACGCTGTGTCATGGAATAAATTATTAGGACGATTGCAAATGTGGATGTAACGTCTGATTGAAATACGCCCTCCAGGCAATATCCTGTGTGTGTTGTTGAGATTGCAATAACGATGCAAATTAATTTGACTTTAAGTCGTCCCTGCGGAATCAAAACTGTCTCGCCTGTCCTTAGAGTCTAGTTGATTAATGAAAAAGGAACAGTTTGGAAAAGTAAATGTGTTTTGATACGGACCGCTAGGCCAGAGTAACGGTAAATACAGGAGTTGTTCTCATTGCTACGGCACTATTACTGTATATGGGTCTAATCAAATGACCTAGCTTTTTATATAATATCTACATATGTTATACCATTACCATTTTCTCTGTAGTCCTGCCAGGCCTAGTCATGATTTGTCACTCAGTTGGTCTGATATCATGCTGTATCACCTGAAGTTGTGGCATAAAAACACCCAACAGGGATGTTTTAATGATTTATAAAAAGACAAATTCCACCAGGTTCTCCTCGAATTGACTGCCACCAGACAGCTTTCACTCATACGTTCAGTATTAGTGCAATCTAACAGTTCTCTGTGCACCGAGATGAATGGAAGGCGGTTAAATCGGTTTCAACGAAACGCAAATGCGGAGGTGTTTAGTGCTGGCGTAATTGCCTCTGGTTTTCTTGCCCTTTTATAGTGGCTATTATGGTCTGGTCCAACCCTCCTGTGTAAAGTAACATCAACATGATCATAAATACAGTGTTGACATGTTGTTGTGGTAAATGACAATTGTAGCAAGAAACGAGTGAGTTGTATTGGAATATCTACACACAGGCGTACAGCAACCATCCTTCCTGGGTTCCAGTGGCAAGCTGTGTTTGCGAATCAAAGTTCATAATTTCAACGAGCTAATTGATCATTAGAAAACCCATTTTGGAATTATGTTAGCACAGCTGATAACGTTAATGTTGATTAAAGAAGCAATAATACTGTCTGTCGAGTTTAGTATTTGGAGCATCAGCAACAATGGGTTTGATAACAGGCTCAAAACAGTGACTCTCTTTGATAATACTACAAAGGGCAGTGACTCTGTCTGATAATACTACAAAGAGCAGTGACTCTGTCTGATAATACTACAAAGGGCAGTGACTCTGTCTGATAATACTACAAAGGGCAGTGACTCTGTCTGATAATACTACAAAGGGCAGTGACTCTGTCTCATAATACTACAAAGGGCAGTGACTCTGTCTCATAATACTACAAAGGGCAGTGACTCTGTCTGATAATACTACAAAGGGCAGTGACTCTGTCTCATAATACTACAAAGGGCAGTGACTCTGTCTCATAATACTACAAAGGGCAGTGACTCTGTCTGATAATACTACAAAGGGCAGTGAGTCAGGCAGAAATCTAAAACAACCACGTTGACGGGCAGCACTGGTGTTCCTAAGGGATTATCCCCCCCCAAACACCCAGACAATAACATTGCTTTGGTTAATCTCTTTCAATAGAATATCAATTTGATTTATGCAAATGATGCCCAGCTGCTTGGTCGAGATTTGCTGCCAATTGTCCTTACGTATCATTTCCTGTTGCATACCGCTGAAATGAAAACTACATAAATCAAAACAAACACTGTCACATTGTTTTTAAAGAACTGTAGTTCAGCTAATTAAAACTCTTTAAACCCCGATTGATGGAGCAGTTTTGGAATTCAGTACCTCAGTCTCCACAGAGTGAAACACTCCTCGCCATTCCTGATTATAGCCCAGAGTCAGTTGGCACGCCTTAGAACAACTCCACATAGATAACACCACATAAAGGAGCAGTGACTCTCTGATAACACCACATAAAGGAGCAGTGACTCTCTGATAACACCACATAAAGGAGCAGTGGCTCTCTGATAACACCACATAAAGGAGCAGTGGCTCTCTGATAACACCACATAAAGGAGCAGTGACTCTCTGATAACACCACATAAAGGAGCAGTGACTCTCTGATAACACCACCTAAAGGAGCAGTGACTCTCTGATAACACCACATAAAGGAGCAGTGACTCTCTGATAACACCACATAAAGGAGCAGTGACTCTCTGATAACACCACATAAAGGAGCAGTGACTCTCTGATAACACCACATAAAGGAGCAGTGACTCTCTGATAACACCACATAAAGGAGCAGTGACTCTCTGATAACACCACATATAGGAGCAGTGACTCTCTGATAACACCACATATAGGAGCAGCTACTCATTGAAAACTAGGGTAATACTAATGTATTTTCAGTACTTGTGTACCCTGGCATAAAATAAAATAACTGCATCAGATAATGCTTATATGTTCTAAAAAAGCAAAATCAATTGTACTTCAATAACTTGTTAAATATTATATAACTACAAAACATTTACTGTGAAGTGAAATGTTACACATTATACGACAATAAGACAATGCACATTATCTTTCTGTAATTACAATTAGAAGTACGGTTTAGCATTTAACACGGGTGATTGAAACAGAACATAGATACATACCAACTAGAACTAAAATACACTGAGCAGACATTCTCCCTGCCAAACTCTAATGAACTTTTGAGTGTAATTAGTGTGTATTTTTTCCACAGTGATGATCAGACATGTTGCCAGGAATGCTTCTGTTAATATATTTTACCTCACTAGGTGTAAGTGAAGTGGGTTTTCCATTAAAAGTTATTTAACTATAGAAGAAACAGCTGAAGGCCTGCTGTGGAAAAGCCCAGGCATTCGTTTAATCGGCTTCACTAAATAGTGGTTTTCTTAGATTGACTTCCGAGCTGTTTACATAAATTTGTATTTTTGCGACTTGAATGGTGATATAAACAAAAAAACATAAATGTCTAAACAGTTGTGATGTGAGGTGACATTTAGTTCACCACCAGACCACAGGATTTAATCCGTTATGGTTCAACCCCCCTGAGGTGGTTACTCTGAAGGTTGGGTGGAGTGACAGACTAAAGAGGGAGAGAGAGAGGGAAAGTGAGAGAGAGGAAGAGAGAGAGAGAGACGGAGAGAAGGAGAGAGAGAGGGAGAAAGAGGGGGAGAGAGAGAGAGAAAGAGAGGGAGGGAGAGTGAGAGAGAGGAAGAGAGAGAGGGAGAGTGAGAGAGAGAAAGACAGAGGGGGAGAGAGTGAGAGTGGGAGAGAGAGAGGGGGGGGGAGTGAGAGAGAGAAACGTCCCAGATACCAGAACCACTAGCATATATGGTACTTAAACACTATTCCCTCAGAATGTTTCCTGTCTATACAGCAATTGCACAGGTAACTTCAACGAGGCTATAAATTATCTAAAACAAGGCAAGAGTAGTTCTACATCAGGACACAACAACATCATTAGTTAAAAATACATTGTCCTCTGTGGTTATAAGGCCTGGAGTCATTAGACTTCACAAAATGGAATATTGCGTAACGAGACTATCAAATTCATGCCAAATGTAACACCTAGTCTTAATCCATGCAGAGAAGAACTGTTACATACACAACTGTTCCACAACCCCCTGAAGGAAAATGATTCCCAACTCAAAGCAGAGAGATTAATCTAGCAAAGAGCTCCGCTAAAGAAAGAATCCCTCGAAACCACACAAATCATCAGAAAACAAAGGAGAACACTAGATAGAAACAATGTAAAATACATTTCAATGCTACAGAAAACCAGTCCTTATAGTGATCCAAATAATATTCAAAATAATAGTTGAAATGCAGTCTTTGTAAGTGTAACAGTGCATTTTTCTTAATACTTCATTTGTTGTTCCTAATTAGAACAATTAAGATGCAGACAACAGTGGGATGGTGATCTCTGAAGAGGAAGAGAGAGGAAGAGACGGAGCGTGGTAGAGACAGGAGAGACAGGGGGAGGGACAGGGGGAGGGACAGAGGGAGTGACAGAGGGAGGGACAGGGGGAGGGACAGAGGGAGGGACAGATGGAGGGACAGAGGGAGGGACAGAGGGAGGGACAGAGGGAGGGACAGGGGGAGGGACAGGGGGATGGACAGGGGGATGGACAGAGGGAGTGACAGAGGGAGGGACCATGGGAGGGACAGGGGGAGGGACAGTGGGAGGGAGAGAGGGTGGGACAGAGTGTTAGGGTTAGTGGGGAGGACAGATGGAGGCGGGGAGATCCAAAAAGAGGGATGGAGCAGGGGTGTTTGGCATCCTGCAAAATGTCTGTCTGGGTCCTTTCCGAGGTAATTTCCCACATTCTCTGTTATCTTCCACTTCTCCACTCCTCCACCCCTCCACCTCTCCACTCCTTCACTCCTCCATCTCTCCACCCATCCACTCCTCCATCCCTCCACTTCTCCACTCCTTCACTCTTCCACCTCTCCATTCCTCCACCCCTCCACTCATCTAGCCCTCCTGACTGTCTGGGCACTGTGTGGGTATCTTGAGGGCAGTGGAGTCTGAACAGGACAGCAGCCCAGCTGGCTCCGGTGTTGAGTATGGATGCCACAGCCACTCAGACTGAAGCCTGCTACCAGTGCAGTGTGTGTGTGTGTGTGTGTGTGTGTGTGTGTGTGTGTGTGTGTGTGTGTGTGTGTGTGTGTGTGTGTGTGTGTGTGTGTGTGTGTGTGTGTGTGTGTGTGTGTGTGTGTGTGGGGGGGTGTGTGTGTGTGTGTCTGTGTGTGTGTGTGTGTGTGTGTGTGGGTGTGGGGGTGTGTCTGTGGGCAGGCCTGTGTGTGTGTGTACAGTATGTGTGTGTGAGAGGGTATGTGTGTATGCATGTGTGTGTGTGTGTGTGTGTGTGTGTGTGTGTGTGTGTGTGTGTGTGTGTGTGTGTGTGGACATTTGGGCAGGCGTGTGTGTGTGTGTGGGGGGGGATTCAAACATTTCAATGGAATCAGGTCCAGAGGGTGCATCATAAGTACTCTGGGGATCTCTCCAGTTTATATCACCATACTACCTCAGAGGGATCTCTCCAGTTTACATCACCATACTACCTCAGAGGGATCTCTCCAGTTTATATCACCATACTACCTCAGAGGGATCTCTCCAGTTTATATCACCATACTACCTCAGAGGGATCTCTCCAGTTTACATCACCATACTACCTCAGAGGGATCTCTCCAGTTTATATCACCATACTACCTCAGAGGGATCTCTCCAGTTTATATCACCATACTACCTCAGAGGGATCTCTCCAGTTTACATCACCATACTACCTCAGAGGGATCTCTCCAGTTTATATCACCATACTACCTCAGAGGGATCTCTCCAGTTTATATCACCATACTACCTCAGAGGGATCTCTCCAGTTTACATCACCATACTACCTCAGAGGGATCTCTCCAGTTTATATCACCATACTACCTCAGAGGGATCTCTCCAGTTTACATCACCATACTACCTCAGAGGGATCTCTCCAGTTTATATCACCATACTACCTCAGAGGGATCTCTCCAGTTTACATCACCATACTACCTCAGAGGGATCTCTCCAGTTTATATCACCATACTACCTCAGAGGGATCTCTCCAGTTTATATCACCATACTACCTCAGAGGGATCTCTCCAGTTTATATCACCATACTACCTCAGAGGGATCTCTCCAGTTTACATCACCATACTACCTCAGAGGGATCTCTCCAGTTTATATCACCATACTACCTCAGAGGGATCTCTCCAGTTTATATCACCATACTACCTCAGAGGGATCTCTCCAGTTTATATCACCATACTACCTCAGAGGGATCTCTCCAGTTTACATCACCATACTACCTCAGAGGGATCTCTCCAGTTTATATCACCATACTACCTCAGAGGGATCTCTCCAGTTTACATCACCATACTACCTCAGAGGGATCTCTCCAGTTTATATCACCATACTACCTCAGAGGGATCTCTCCAGTTTATATCACCATACTACCTCAGAGGGATCTCTCCAGTTTATATCACCATACTACCTCAGAGGGATCTCTCCAGTTTATATCACCATACTACCTCAGAGGGATCTCTCCAGTTTATATCACCATACTACCTCAGAGGGATCTCTCCAGTTTATATCACCATACTACCTCAGAGGGATCTCTCCAGTTTACATCACCATACTACCTCAGAGGGATCTCTCCAGTTTATATCACCATACTACCTCAGAGGGATCTCTCCAGTTTATATCACCATACTACCTCAGAGGGATCTCTCCAGTTTATATCACCATACTACCTCAGAGGGATCTCTCCAGTTTATATCACCATACTACCTCAGAGGGATCTCTCCAGTTTATATCACCATACTACCTCAGAGGGATCTCTCCAGTTTATATCACCATACTACCTCAGAGGGATCTCTCCAGTTTATATCACCATACTACCTCAGAGGGATCTCTCCAGTTTATATCACCATACTACCTCAGCTCACAGTGGTTTGATTTGGAGACAATGGTTTGTTTAGTTCACTGCAGGGGGTTTGGTCTGTGACCTCAATGGTCATTTGTCTATCGCTCAGAGTGACATGTAATGGCTGGAACATACCCCACAAAGCCATTTGTTTTTACGACTACGATTCACAGTCTTAAGTTTATATCTGTGTACACATGCCGGACGACTCTGCCAGATGTTAAGCAAACACTTTACAGGGAAATTACCAGAGCTGTTTATAAGATGCAAATTTTTGGTCTCATGCTTCACTTCTGTCATTAACTTTCCCGATTTATTAAAATATATTTCTTCTATCCATCTCAAAAGCTGGGAGTTTTTTGAACCACGCAAGAACTGTTCGTTACTTTTTATTGTATTATTGTTTCGATTCATTCCAATGTTCAGATATTTTGGGAGCCATACAGACCGCATTATCTATTTGTGTCCAAGCGGAACAGATCTTAATGTAATCTTTTTTGCGCTTTAGCTTCAATCTTGAACCGATTTTCTCAGGTGGTCGAAGACTTTTCCCGAGTACTGCATAAACACAGCTGGATGATGTGCTGGTGTGTTTTGGTTGGGGTCAGTTGTGTGGGTGGAGTTCTCTTCTTATTTTATAACATCCACCATCGGCATAAAGCGTCGCCTTCTGATCGGAGGTTATTTGAAGCAATAGAATCTGAAGTGAATTGTTTGCAATGTTTTGTTGGCTGTACAAATTGTTGTACTTTCTATTATCTGTGGGGGTGGTGTGGGGTTCTGGGACGTAACCGGTGTGTGTGTGTAGTGTGTGTGCGTGTGTATCCCGGCAGCGCTGTGTGATGAGCTAAAGATACCTGTGAGGGCCTATCTTACATTAATCTCCTCCTTATCCAGATCACAGCTGGGGGTTTAAAGGTAATGGTGGTGTGGAGAAATTGGGTCTCATATTAAAAGAGCTTTACAGTCTTATCTGTCAGCCCCAAATGTGGTGTGTGATGTTATCAGACAGAGAGTCACTGCCCTTTGTAGTTTTATTAGAGTCACTGCCCTGTTTAGTTTTATCAGAATCACTGTGCACTGCCTTTTGGGTTCTGTTATTAAAACCTGTGTCACCGTTTCTTTATGTGGTGTTATCAGAGAGTCACTGCTCCTTTATGAGGTGTTATCAGAGAGTCACTGCTCCTTTATGTGATGTTATCAGAGAGTCACTGCTCCTTTATGTGGTGTAATCAGAGAGTCACTGCTCCTTTATGTGGTGTTATCAGAGAGTCACTGCTCCTTTATGTGGTGTTATCAGAGAGTCACAGCTCCTTTATGTGGTGTTATCAGAGAGCCACTGCTCCTTTATGTGGTGTTATCAGAGAGTCACTGCTCCTTTATGTGGTGTTATCAGAGAGCCACTGCTCCTTTATGTGGTGTTATCAGAGAGTCACTGCTCCTTTATGTGGTGTTATCAGAGAGTCACTGCTCCTTTATGTGGTGTTATCAGAGAGTCACTGCTCCTTTATGTGGTGTTATCAGAGAGTCACTGCTCCTTTATGTGGTGTTATCAGAGAGTCACTGCTCCTTTATGTGGTGTTATCAGAGAGCCACTGCTCCTTTATGTGGTGTTATCAGAGAGTCACTGCTCCTTTATGTGGTGTTATCTATGTGGAGTTGTTCTAAGGCGTGCCAACTGACTCTGGGCTATAATCAGGAATGGTGAGGAGCGTTTCACTCTGTGGAGACTGAGGTACTGAATTCCAAAACTGCTCCATCAATCGGGGTTTAAAGAGTTCTGTACTACATTTTTGTGGGTGTTTTTTTTTTACAATTTGACAGTGTTCATTATGATTTATGTAGTTTTCATTTCAGCGGTATGCAACAGGAAATGATACGTAAGGACAATTGGCAGCAAATCTCGACCAAGCAGCTGGGCATCATTTGCATAAATCAAATTGATATTCTATTGAAAGAGATTAACCAAAGCAATGTGATTGTCTGGGTGTTTGGGGGGGGGGATAATCCCTCAGGAACACCAGTGCTGCCCGTCAACGTGGTTGTTTTAGATTTCTGCCTGACATTAAAAAACCGTGGAACTAAAATGTCTCATTGTTGTCTTACAGGATTACCTGATGACACACATGTACAGCAACGCAGCTCAGGACGACTTGTGGAACAAACTTACTGAGGTAATGTTCATTACATGATCTGTCTGCCTCTCTGTCTCTCTCTGTCACCCTGTCTGTCTGTCTCCCTGCCTCTCTGTCTGTCTGCCTCTCTCTCCCTGCCTCTCTGTCTCTCTGTCCCCCTGTCTGTCTGCCTCTCTGTCCCCCTGTCTGTCTGCCTCTCTCTGTCCCCCTGTCTGTCTGTCTCTCTCTGTCTCCCTGCCTCTCTGTCTGTCTGTCTCTCTGTCTGTCTGCCTCTCTGTCTGTCTGCCTCTCTGTCTCTCTGTCCCCCTGTCTGTCTGTCTGCCTCTCTCTGTCTCCCTGTCTGTCTGCCTCTCTGTCCCCCTGTCTGTCTGTCTCTCTCTGTCTCCCTGCCTCTCTGTCTGTCTGTCTCTCTGTCTGTCTGCCTCTCTGTCTGTCTGCCTCTCTGTCTCTCTGTCCCCCTGTCTGTCTGCCTCTCTCTGTCTCCCTGTCTGTCTGCCTTTCTGTCCCCCTGTCTGTCTGTCTGCCTCTGTTCCCCTGTCTGTCTCTCTCTGTCTCCCTGTCTGTCTCTCTCTGTCTCCCTGTCTGCCTCTCTCTGTCTCCCTGTCTGTCTCTCTCTGTCTCCCTGTCTGCCTCTCTCTGTTCCCCTGTCTGCCTCTCTCTGTGTCCCTGTCTGTCTCTCTCTGTCTCCCTGTCTGCCTCTCTCTGTCCCCCTGTCTGTCTGCCTCTCTCTGTCCCCTTTGTCTTCCTCTCTCTCCCCCTGTCTGTCTCTCATTCTTTTCCCATGTCCATCTCCCCTCTCTTTCTCTCTCTTTCTCTCTCTTCGCCATCTCTCTTTCTTTTGCCCCAGGGGTACAGAAAACACAACACCGTGGAACATGGCAAGCTGGAAAGTAAGGAAATGTGTTTGTTGTTTGTCGGATGAAACTATTTATATTCTCTCACATTGCATCTCCCGCTAGCACAGCTGCAGCAACAGCCTCTGGCCTGTGTGTGTGTGTGTGTGTGTGTATTTGCACTCGAGCAGGGTTGTATGTATGTGTGTGTGTGTGTGTGTGTATGCACGTCGAAGACTCTGGTGCAAAACGGAACATGAAACAACACACAGGTCAAAGGCTATTATGTATCTCTTCAGCCCAAATCTCTTCAATAGGGGACTATATTCCAATGTCAACTGGGGGTAATCACTTAGTCCTGCCTCAAATACTTTCTTTCAGGAAATAGTATTTCTTTATAAGGCTCTCTAGCAGATCCTCCACCGGACATTATGTTCTAGTTGTCACAATAATACGAAATAATAATTAAGATACACTGTTGACAGGAGATTTTGTCCTACATCAGTGATGTTTGTTGTGTATCGTGTCTTCTCACATGCTGCCGTGTGGCATTCTGAGGTGGCATCAGGTTAAAATGCCACCAGTGTGCTTCGGAGTGAGATTCACCATGGTGGGCAATTCCTTCTCTTGTCTGGTTATCTCTGATCTATAGATCATGTCTGTCTGGTGTTGATTAAACATGGGACTCTATTCCTAGTTCTCACGTGACGTCGCGTGACATGTTGATACCACCCGCCTGACGGGGAAAACAGTGTCTGCCGTTGATAGACAACGTATCTTTATTTCAAAATACCAAATAGTTGCTGTTTTATTGGATGCTCTAACAGAAGAGCAGACAAGACTGGGTTGTCTTCATACAGAATCCAGTCTTCAAGGAGAGTCCAGAGCAGGAGGTTATGGATTTGTGTATTTAGACGTACCGCTGTCCCTCGCATGATGGCCATTGAATGGCAGCTATAAAACTAGTACACTCGTATTTGTAGCAAACGTTTAAGTGCAGGTTAGTTATCAAATATCCACATTAGTGTTAAAATTATATTATCAATCATTATATCTACATGTAATAATTGTAATGTTTGACCAGGTATATTTTTGTCCAGGTTAACTCCAGGTTTGTGCAGCTAGCTAAATCCCAGGTTTAAGTTATGTGGTGTGGTTTACCTGACATTGGGTAAAACATTGATATTACCAGTACATTTATGTCACATGAGTCTGTGTTACACTGGCTGCACTAAACTACACCGACCACCCGTTGAACCAAAAGTAATTTAGATAAATTAGCAACTCACCTTCGCTTGGACAATGAAGAATGTCTGGTCCTTCACCTCTCAAACGACCCGATAATTGACCCACCAGGATCCTGGCAGCTAGCTGTCTCTACTTTTATATGCCTATATATATACACACATCACCAAAGTTCAAGGATGGAGTAAATATTTCCGACTTTTTGTTCAGACACACACGGGCGTCACGTGACATCTGGAAGAATAATATCTCCCAAGATTTCCACAACAATCCACTGAAATATTTCCCAGCCCTTGTCATCACTTCGATAACTCAAGATTACACTCGGTCCGTGTGCATGTATGACAATGGATACTTCAGGATTTTGGCAACGGTTTCTGTATCTAATTCCCCAGAGTCACATTTTCCAGTTGATGCCATTTGTATGTGCCTGCATCCAGTGTGAGAGGCTGGAGATTAATTATTTCTGCCCGCAGATAACATACACTCATCTACTGGCATGCCAGCAGATATAATTCAATTCCGGTCACTGCATTAATGCTAATTAGCAGTTGCTCGGGCGCTATTTAGCTACTTTTGTGTGCTAAGGCTCACACTTGGTTTCCCCAAACCACCTGACTCCAAAAGACATGATTGGAGAAATCCTGAACTGGCCTTTCATTCTGGCAGTCAGTCCAGCGAGGCTCAACACCAAACTGTGAGTAGCTCAGAATCTGCAGAAATGCAATCGGAGCACCTTTGACCGATTAAGTGGAGTTCACTTCTCGCCAAGTCTTTCTGTCTGACTGACACGTGAGATAAATCTTCCGTAACAGTCAATCAATTCAACAAATGCTGATATTCATAGCTTTTTAGCTATTTAGGAGATCCAATTTGCCAGCGTAATCTACACCGGAAACGCGAACAAAGCCTTTTGTGAAAGCAGGACCGCGGCTCCACAGCTGGCCTATCCAGGCTTTACTTCTTTGTTATTATGTCTTTGAAGCTGTAGAGAGATTGAGGGAGGTTTTGTTGTGCGAGCATGTGTGTCTGTGTGTGTGTGTGTGTGTGTGTGTGTGTGTGTGTATGGGGGGGGTCTTCATATTAGTTTTCTTTAAAAGGCCTGATTTTGCGGATATCAATTAAAAATAAGCCAATGAGGTGCTGGCACACATATTATATGCACAGAGGGAGTTGTACAAAGGATGCCGTTTTATTTCCAGCTTTAGTAACGATCCTGTACAAATCTCCTTCTACAGGACCCCTTTAACTCTGTACAAATCTCCTCCTACAGGACCCATTTAACTCTGTACAAATCTCCTTCTACAGGACCCATTTAACTCTGTACAAATCTCCTTCCTCAGGACCCCTTTAACCACATACAAATCTTCTACTTTACAACCACCAGAGCATCCATGCACAAAGAAACTGCCAGTTGAGCCGTTGTGAGGCGTCCGTTTCTCAAACTGAACACTAAACAGCTCAGTTGTGCACCGGGGCCTCCCACTCCGCTGTCTCTTCTGGTTAGAAGCTCAGATGCCCTATTTTAGGGGTGCCCCTCCATTGTTTGCTGTAACTGTGTTAAGACTAGTGAGTAATGGTTGCCCGTCAGATTTCTTCTTTTGTTTCTTTCAACTGACAGAGTTGTCAGGGAGGTAATGCTGAAGTCTCTTGCTACCCAGACAACAACATCTGCCATAAAGGCGAATGTGACAGGGTAAACTTTTTCGATTGTTCCCTTCCCGCTAAGGCATCGACCCTGAGAGAAACATCTCACTGGCCATTTTGTTATTCGCGAACAATAGCGACAACAAACAGAAAAAATAGAGGGTTGGAAAAAAGGTAAAAGCCCTGAAGGTGTGCAGAGAGGACAAAAGCAGATCTGCTCCAGAGTCGGAGAATGGCAGCCTGTGTGCAAACAGTAGAGAATTAGACAAAAAGAAATATACAAACTACCGGTAATTTATACATTAATTATGAGCGCCATTGTTTACAGGGATGGTAAAATAATGTCAGACAGGCAATTAACCAGTGTGCATTTAGAAGAAGTGACTGTAAATAAGTGTCATCAAGTCAAGCCAGACCAGGACATTGCAAGAGGCAGTTGAAAAAAGAAACCCATGGAGAGGTTGTGTGGCAGCAAATGATAAAACAACAGGAACGATTAGTGTGTCTGTGATGGTGGAGGCTTTCAGTTCTTCAACTATGTGTATTTTTGGCTTTGACTTAAGCATCGATTCCTTGGACCAATTAGACACAACCAACAATCTGAACATTTTGAGTCCAGGAGTCAACAGGGAGGTGTGTGTGTGTGTTGTGTGTGTGTGTGTGTTGTGTGTGTGTGTGTTGTGTGTGTGTGTTGTGTGTGTGTGTGTGTGTGTGTTGTGTGTGTGTTTTGTGTGTGTGTGTGTGTGTGTGTGTGTGTGTGTGTGTGTGTGTGTGTGTGTGTGTGTGTGTGTGTGTGTGTGTGTGTGTGTGTGTGTGTGTGTGTGTGTGTGTGTGTGTAGCAAATCAAATGACCGCTTATTCTCCATTTCTCTGAGCTTCATTCAGATAATGTTGTCAACCTTAAAGTGCGGCATAAAATAATCATTAGGAAAAGAGGCTGAGAAGCATTAATAGTAAACCTCGCTTTCTATTTCACATGTGTTTATCACAGTCCTTCTGAGTCACAGAAGAGATAGTAGGCAACTGAATGACAAATAAACATTAGGTGCCATTCATCTATTATCTAACCACTGCAGATTCACTTACACAAACGGAGTTCAACACGCAGGAGTGGAGGCTTGCAAAGGGTTAATTCTAATTTTCCTTTCCTCGCTCACACGCTTACATCCCTGTAAAAAACAAAACAATCTTTGATGTATTGGTTTTCTTATTTATTTTTTTACACAGCGGACATCACAGACGTTTTATAACCTAGCAGTTTTTTTTGTATTCACTTTGTATAGTTCCTCTTGTTAACGATTTCTTTATTCTTTCAGAATTACCACTCTCCACTTTGTACTTCTCGCGCTACTTTAAATATCTGTTAATTAGCCACCCACATAGGGCTAGCTTAAAACATTTCAGGAATATAGAGGGAACAAGAAACAGGGGTGATGTGTTTTTTTCCCGTTTATGTCTATGTGAGAGTTACAACAGGGAGAGAGAAACAGAAAAAGATAGAAAGTGGGAGAGAAAGAGAGAATCCAACAGCCAATACAGTAGCCTCAGGAATGTATTAAGAGTTATGAGGAAGTGGGCTGTGGTTAGTTTCTGTGCTCAGGTCATTTTCCTCCTCTACCGCTCCTTTCTCTTTCCCTCTCCATTACATCTCCTCCCCCCTGCTCTCCCTTCCATCTCCTCCCCCCTCCTCTCCCTTTCATCTCCTCTCTCCCATCCTCTCCCATCTCCTCCCATCTCCTCCCATCTCCTCCCATCTCCTCTCCAGTCCCTTCTCACCTTCTCAAATCTCCCCTCCTCTCCCATCTCCTCCCATCTCCTCTCCAGTCCCTTCTCACCTTCTCAAATCTCCCCTCCTCTCCCATCTCCTCCCATCTCCTCTCCAGTCCCTTCTCACCTTCTCAAATCTCCCCTCCTCCCCCATCTCCTCCCATCTCCTCTCCAGTCCCTTCTCACCTTCTCAAATCTCCCCTCCTCTCCCATCTCCTCCCATCTCCTCTCCAGTCCTTTCTCACCTTCTCAAATCTCCCCTCCTCTCCCATCTCCTCCCATCTCCTCTCCAGTCCCTTCTCACCTTCTCAAATCTCCCCTCCTCTCCCATCTCCTCCCATCTCCTCTCCAGTCCCTTCTCACCTTCTCAAATCTCCCCTCCTCTCCCATCTCCTCCCATTTCTTCCCATCTCCATCTCTACAGGTTAGTGGCAATCAGCTCTCTCAGACACAAAACACACACGCACACACACACACGCACACACGCGCACACACACACAGTAAGTGATCACCTATCTAACCCCAAAGCCCTCGTCAGAATACCACTTTATTGACACGGAGTCGGAATTAAAACTCAGTTTGTCTATTCGGGTGTGTCCGGTGGATTTATAGACAGATAATCAGCCAATACATTAGCTAAGTGGACACCAGGGCTTGGGATCAATTCCATTTAAAATACGACTCATTTCCATAATTGAATTGCATTGCTGTGGGGAAATTCCATGTCAAATTCCGCTGACAGAAATTAAACAGGAATTAATGCCACTCCCAAACACAAAGGCTGTCTTTGTATCGCCAACCTGATTCTGAGATGTTTGCCAAATCTATAAGATGTTTGCCAAATCTATAAGATGTTTGCCAAATACATGGGCCTCCAGTCAGAAGTGGGCAGCTAGTGAGAATGCCGTGTTGGACTAACTCTCATCCAGTTGACTCACTTTTACCTGAACAAATGATTCAGTGATGGACTAACTGGGCAATAACATGATCAACCAGTTGACTCACTGTCAGCTGAACAAATGATTCAGTGATGGACTAACTGGGCAATAACATGATCAACCAGTTGACTCACTGTCAGCTGAACAAATGATTCAGTGATGGACTAACTGGGCAATAACATGATCAACCAGTTGACTCACTCTCAGCTGAACAAATGATTCAGTGATGGACTAACTGGGCAATAACATGATCAACCCGTTGACTCACAGTCAGTTGAATGATTCCTTGTTTCTATTTGCTTTCAGGCCATGCAGAAGGAGGGCAAGGACATCAACATTAAGGAGGTGATGGACCACTGGACCCTTCAGATGGGCTACCCAGTAGTGACCATCTGTAAGAACGACAGTCTGGGTCACAGTGTCACCATCGCACAGGAACACTTCATCTACGACCAGGACGCCAAGACCAGGAACCCAGACCTCTTCAACAAAAGGTAAATGTCCGGTCTGTGCTCAGAACAGCAGGGTTTTTGTTCGTGTAAATCCCCCGTAAATAATGTAAAACCTGATATCCCTCAAGAAAAAGTCCAGCTTATGGGTTAGGTTTAGGATAGAGTTGGGGTTACGTTTAGGTTAAGGCATTATCAGTTCAAGGTTAGGTTAGGTTATGGCTAGAAATAGTTTGGGCGTTAGGGTTATGTCATTGAGGTTAAAGCTAGGGTTAGGGGGTTAGGGTCAGGGGGTTAGGGTTAGGGTCCGGGGGTTAGGGTTAAGGGGATAGGGAATGGGTTTCTGTCAGGTTTGTGTGTCTGTTACTTCAATGAATAAAACAGAGTTAATGACTGACTAATTGAGTAAGACAGAATTGAGAAACAATGTCAGGAATGTACAAGCAAGGTGATTTTAACAGACAGCAATTGATCAGATCTACTTCAGTATTTATCTCTGACAAATTGACTCTGTTCAGACAGCCATTTTATTTAGTTATTTTCTGTTGACACAGTAACATCGGATGGGATGTAAAAAACATCTGTTCTGATAGGTTAATAGGGTTAGGGTCTGTTGTGATTGGTTAATAGGGTTAGGGTCTGTTGTGATTGGTCAATATTGTTAGGGTCTGTTGTGATTGGTTAATATGGTTAGGGTCTGTTGTGATTGGTTAATAGGGTTAGGGTCTGTTGTGATTGGTCAATATTGTTAGGGTCTGTTGTGATTGGTTAATATGGTTAGGGTCTGTTGTGATTGGTTAATAGGGTTAGGGTCTGTTGTGATTGGTCAATATTGTTAGGGTCTGTTGTGATTGGTTAATATGGTTAGGGTCTGTTGTGATTGGTTAATAGGGTTAGGGTCTGTTGTGATTGGTTATTAGGTTAATAGACTTGGTTGTTTTTGTGAAATCCATATTTCTCCTCCGTGTTTCCCATCTCTAGTGGTCACATTCCATATTGGTCCTCCGTGTTTCCCATATCTCGTGGTCAAATTCCATATTGGGCTCCGTGTTTCCAATCTCTCGTGGTCACATTCCATATTGGTCCTCCGTGTTTCCCATCTCTCGTGGACACATTCCATATTGGTCCTCCGTGTTTCCCATCTCTCGTGGACACATTCCATATTGGTCCTCCGTGTTTCCCATCTCTCGTGGTCACATTCCATATTGGTCCTCCGTGTTTCCCATCTCTCTTGGTCACATTCCATATTGGTCCTCCATGTTTCCAATCTCTCGTGGTCACATTCCATATTGGTGCCCCGTGTTTCCCATCTCTCGTGGTCACATTTCATATTGGTCCTCCGTGTTTCCCATCTCTAGTGGTCACATTCCATATTGGTCCTCCGTGTTTCCCATCTCTCGTGGTCAAATTCCATATTGGGCTCCGTGTTTCCAATCTCTCGTGGTCACATTCCATATTGGTCCTCCGTGTTTCCCATCTCTCGTGGACACATTCCATATTGGTCCTCCGTGTTTCCCATCTCTCGTGGACACATTCCATATTGGTCCTCCGTGTTTCCCATCTCTCGTGGTCACATTCCATATTGGTCCTCCGTGTTTCCCATCTCTCTTGGTCACATTCCATATTGGTCCTCCATGTTTCCAATCTCTCGTGGTCACATTCCATATTGGTGCCCCGTGTTTCCCATCTCTCGTGGTCACATTTCATATTCGTCCTCCGTGTTTCCCATCTCTCGTGGTCACATTTCATATTGGTCCTCCGTGTTTCCCATCTCTCGTGGTCACATTTCATATTGGTCCTCCGTGTTTCCCATCTCTCGTGGTCACCTCAGGGTTATATTTGAAGCTAGCAGTGTTCCCCCTGCTGGGATACACTGATACGGTATTCCTGTCAGGAGGCCGTGTGTTCGGGAACAGTGGAGTGGCGTTCCAGTCAAGCAGTGGTCAGGGAACGTTTGTGAAGCTCTGAGAAGCCGAGTTCAGGGCCTCTGGAACGGTGTCCTGAGAGAGACGTCTTTGGTTAAGCTGTGTTCTGAAGTCAGGCCCGACAACGTGTGAATAGGTCGGTTTAATCCTCCATAAGGGTTAGATGAATAATTCAACCTCTGAGCTAATCTGGTTCCCTCCCAGTCGTTCCTCTGATTTGGGCCAACAGAGCACAGCTGGAAGGCAGGAGAGGCGAAGAGCGACGGACGTGTTCTCTGCATCCTGGTCCGATTCTTCTTGTCATGCTTTACCTGGACCCGGGTCAAGGAGTTACCCACCCACAGTCCCCCGTGTTACCTAGGCAATAACTATCGGTTAACCCCTGTGATGAAAGGTCTCCAGGCAATGTGGACCATGAAGCAACATTGATTGGTTTACACATCCTTAAAGCCCTGGTTCTCCCGGTTCAAGCAGACCCACGACGCCGGGAATCAGTTCTGCGCGGAGGGAGCAACGTGTCACGGTTTTGGGACTATTGGTATCAACAGCATGTTAATGGGAATATAGCACACGCGTGAACCAGAACGGTTATGCAGACACGCACAATTGTCTAATCATGAGATAATACAGAATAAAATGTCTCTTTTCTCTTGGAAACTTATTGTCAAAATAGTTGTTTTTCTTCACATTGAACGAATGGCACTAATTAAACTCACCTCACATGTCATTTAACCCATTGTTGGGCTACGGGCAGTCTAGTGCTAGAGGCATATTCCTTAGACTCACCACCGTGGGGAATAAGCTGTTCTTGGTATTGATAGACTTCAGCGGTCTGCCAGAGGGGAAAGTCTGTTCCCCGGATGAGAGGGTCTTCCTCAATCTGTGTTTGTTACATTAGAGGCTAAGAGACGTCTCCAAATGCCTAACAACCAGGTGTAAATGGGAGGGGCGTCTCAAAATGCCTAACAACCAGGTGTAAATGGGAGGGGCGTCTCCAAATGCCTAACAACCAGGTGTAAATGGGAGGGGCGTCTCCAAATGCCTAACAACCAGGTGTAAATGGGAGGGGCGTCTCCAAATGCCTAACAACCAGGTGTAAATGGGAGGGGCGTCTCCAAATGCCTAACAACCAGGTGTAAATGGGAGGGGATCCGTTTCTTTGCCAACCACGGGTTTGGAAATCGGATGAAGTCAAAACGATGTTAGGTGTTGTTGATCATTGTTGATCGATTATCCTTCTGAACAGATATAAACAACAGCGGGCGAAGACAAACGTGTCTGAATTTGTCTGTGGTGGACGGCTGAGAGGTTTTTGGAACTGGTACAGCGATGGATTTCTGTTGGCACAGAGATGAAATATCCATTGTATTTTCGGACTGCGGTAAGAGATAACAGAAGCCCCTGCTAAGCTGAAAGATGTAGGTTCATTTAGACACAGCCGGGGGCCTAACCAGGGCCTGGGGTCTGTTCTCCTTTTGAGAAGCTGTTTTACAACTGTTTATTATAACAAACACTAGTTGCCCTAACGTACAGGCAGGCTAGGAGCTGGTCAGGCCTCTGTCAGTGTATGAGAACGATGCGGAGATACAGTCAGAAACCACTGTGCCCCGGGAAGGAAAAACAGGTGCATTCACATTGACTGTAGGTTTTTATCAGGAGTACATTTTATTTTTCCAGCAATCATTGTTTTACCCCATCTGTCATTTATAAGCACACAGACTTCCTCTTTATGTTCTGCACCAGTGGTTTTCTTTGCTTATTCCAGACAAATCATGGCGAATCCGTCAGAAGGCTGGAGAACACTGCCCCCGATGGCCATAGTTGGTTAAAGTCCATCACACTAGCTCTCTATATTCCTATAGATACGGTGTGTTTGTCCATTTCTCTTTTACTGTAAATGATTGGATATTGGAGAGCAGGATGTTTTCAAGCATTGTCTCCTTCGGACTCCTCCTTTACCTCTGCCGCTTGTCACCTTTCCTTCCCGTTTCATTTACCTCTTTGATAGTTTGTCACCGGGGGTTGTTTTGTCTCGCGGTCCTCGACGTGATATCCCCATCGGTCCATTCTCCAAACTAATCAGAGTGTGGGATTCCTCCGGCTTTCTCTGCAGATTGCGTGCTATTTCGGATGCCTGCAACAGTGGAGGGAACATGACACGATGCACACTCCTTCAGGAACCCAATGCAACGTGGGGGAAAAAGATTCCAAACAAATGTGATGCACTCCCGGGCAACAGAACACGAGGCCCTCCGTGACATTTTAGAATCACTAACACAACCTGTCTGTTAAATGGCAATTAAGGGAATTCCACAAATTACCCGTGCACTATCTTTGCCAAAACCACGTTGGCCTCTGTCGGGAGAATTGCGCTTGGCTCCAGGTGAATATTCCGGCAAGACAATAACCCCGGGAAAATGGCACGTTTCACAAAGAAATTAATTTCCTGGAAACAATGTCAACAATTTTACAATAGCCATCTGAGCCTTCTGAATGAAAATTATATTTAACATTTTAGTTAGCGGGTGAGTATGCCCTGAGTAACCTAGAAGTTTTGTTTAGGCGTCGTGCTTGGAGCACAGTTGCATGTTTTAAACCTTCTTGGATTCGAACCAGCGACCTTTAGGATTGGAGTTAGAAATAGAAGGCCTTTCACCTTTGTGGCTTTTAACCAGCGACCTCAAGGTTAGATTTATGCTAACCGCTACTCCACCTGCTGGATGCAACGGCTTTAGACACACTGACAGGGCTGTAGATACAATGTGAGGGCTGTAGATACAATGTGAGGGCTGTAGATACAATGTGAGGGCTGTAGATACAATGTGAGGGCTGTAGATACATTGTGCGGGCTGTAGATACAATGTGAGGGCTGTAGATACAATGTGAGGGCTGTAGATACATTGTGCGGGCTGTAGATACAATGTGAGGGCTGTAGATACAATGACAGGGCTGTAGATACAATGACAGGGCTGTAGATACAATGTGAGGGCTGTAGATACAATGTGAGGGATGTAGATACAATGTGAGGGCTATAGATACAATGACAGGGCTGTAGATACAATGACAGGGCTGTAGATACAATGTGAGGGCTGTAGATACAATGTGAGGGCTGTAGATACAATGTGAGGGCTGTACATACAATGTGAGGGCTGTAGATACAATGACAGGGCTGTAGATACAATGACAGGGCTGTAGATACAATGTGAGGGCTGTAGATACAATGTGAAGGCTGTAGATGCAATGTGAGGGCTGTAGATACAATGTGAGGGCTGTAGAAACAATGTGAGCGCTGTAGATACAATGACAGGGCTTTAGATACAATGACAGGGCTGTAGATACCCTAACCCTAAGCCTGTGGACCCCCTAGTACTGCTGGTTACCTGGAATAAAAAACAACTCCGAGACCTGAGGCATTCTTTAACTAGTATTAGACAACGAGCCATTTCTCCAGCGATACAGTTACAGCTCGCTGAACCAAATCCCTCTGGGGCCGATTCATTCCTGTGGTGCTACATGATTTCACCTCAAAGACTGCATCCAAAATGGCACCCCAATTTCTATACAGTGTACTGCATTTGACCAGAGCTTACTAAGTGCACTATGCAAGGAATAAGGGTGCGATTTGGGACGTATCCCACAGGGTTCCCACCCGTCTATTAGTGTAATGAGGTAGCTTCACTTGCAGTCTCAGGAATTATTATTATGTTATGACCAGGAAAATGGTTGGGTGTGATTTCGCCACGTCCAGAGTGTCTGATTGGTCTCTATCCTTACATCTCCCCGTCTCTCAAACAGTTTGGAGACGTAGTGGACATTTAACCAAAAATCTGTTGAAAATGACAGTGGTTCTCAGCATCGAGACGTTTGTGCTTGTCAGAGAAAGACCCAATCAAGTGAATCACTATAAAAAAGACTGCCCACTTCATTAATCATATATTACTGGAATTATATCACTTTTCAGTTCCGTCAGGACTTTTACCTTAAGCCAACCCACGCTTTTTCCAAGTAAGGGAAATACTGTACATTTGAGGACATGTTTAGAACTGAAAACTTGAGGATGACAATATAATTTATACCGCTTTCATTTAAAGCATAAATATACGTTATGTTTGAGATTGCTGTTTGAGCTCCAGTGGTCGTTGTGTTCTCACAGTGGTTTACATAAATATTGGTTATGTTTGAGCTCCAGTGGTCGTTGTGTTCACACAGTGGTTTACATAAATATTGGTTATGTTTGAGCTCCAGTGGTCGTTGTGTTCACACAGTGGTTTACATAAATATTGGTTATGTTTGAGCTCCAGTGGTCGTTGTGTTCACACAGTGGTTTACATAAATTTTGGTTATGTTTGAGCTCCAGTGGTCATCGTGTTCTCACAGTGGTTTACATAAATATTGGTTATGTTTGAGCTCCAGTGGTCGTTGTGTTTACACAGTGGCTTTCATATCGTAGTGTTGTGATTTCACATTTCCATGATGGATTTCTCTATAGCAAGGCCATGCTCCGTACTCAGCCAAGGTCTTTCCTGTTTTTGGGGCACAGTGGTATTTCTACGTAGTGTTCTCTATTAAGGACAAGGTCGTACTCCCAGTTGATTACTTTTCGTCTTGTTTTCTGGTGATTTTGTTGGCTCTGTGTTGACTCTTCTCCGTGTGTATATTGGAACACATCTGTTTTGTTTGTATTTACACTGAAACCTGACAAAGGAAAACTGAATTCTTTGAGGGGGGGAAATAAAAACCCTACATTAACCTGGTTGCATATGTGTGCACACCTTTACACTAATAATTTGTGGAAGCACCTTTTGATTTCATTACAGCACTCAGTCATTTTGGGTGGCAGTCTATTTGCATGGCACATCTTGACTTCTTTGCAAAAGCGCTCTAATCTGTCAGATTGCGAGGACATCTCCTGTGCACAGACCTTTACAGAACACCCCACAGATGTTCAATTGTATTCATGGATAGTCTGATTGGATTCAGGTGTCTATCTTGCCACCCTACCACATAGCTCATACATATGAAAAATACGGGAGATTGTTGTCACATGTAGCACACAGCCAGTTACTTGCCAGAAATCAAACGTGCTTGCTTGTCCTCACTTGATTGCCCAATAGAGACCAGTTGATTCCTCAATAGAGACCAGTTGATTCCACCCTACGGACCTGTTGATTCCACCATACAGACCAGTTGATTCCACCATACAGGCCAGTTGATTCCTCAATAAAGACCAGTTGATTCCACCACACCGACCAGTTGTGATGAAAAATCTGCTCTGGAAAATAATCCGAAAAAGATCAATCAATAAGAAAGCCAGTAGGGTAAAATATCTCCCTCTATTACCTCCTCCTCTCCTCCTCCCTCCTCTCCTCACTCCTCCTCTCCTCACTCCTCCCTCCTCCTCTCCTCACTCCTCCCTCCTCCTCTCCTCACTCCTCCCTCCTCCCTCTCCTCACTCCTCCCTCCTCCTCTCCTCACTCCTCCCTCCTCCTCTCCTCACTCCTCCCTCCTCCTCTCCTCACTCCTCCCTCCTCCTCTCCTCACTCCTCCCTCCTCCTCTCCTCACTCCTCCCTCCTCCTCTCCTCACTCCTCCCTCCGCTGCTCCTCACTCCTCCCTCTGCTGCTCCTCACTCCTCCCTCCGCTGCTCCTCACTTCTCGCTCTTCTAGTCCGTTTTCCAGGTGTGATTTTCAGCTGCTGTAGCCGTTGTGTTCAGCCTGCCAGCAGCAGTCAGGGTGTGGGCTGAGGTGACGCTATAGGATGAACCAACCAGGCCTCTATCTGATAGAGGCCAGGTGACGCTATAGGATGAACCAACCAGGCCTCTATCTGATAGAGGCCAGGTGACGCTATAGGATGAACCAACCAGGCCTCTATCTGATAGAGGCCAGGTGACGCTATAGGATGAACCAACCAGGCCTCTATCTGATAGAGGCCAGATGACGCTATAGGATGAACCAACCAGGGCTCTATCTGATAGAGGCCAGGTGACGCTATAGGATGAACCAACCAGGCCTCTATCTGATAGAGGCCAGGTGACGCTATAGGATGAACCAACCAGGCCTCTATCTGATAGAGGCCAGGTGACGCTATAGGATGAACCAACCAGGCCTCTATCTGATAGAGGCCAGGTGACGCTATAGGATGAACCAACCAGGCCTCTATCTGATAGAGGCCAGGTGACGCTATAGGATGAGCCAACCAGGCCTCTATCTGATAGAGGCCAGGTGACGCTATAGGATGAACCAACCAGGCCTCTATCTGATAGAGGCCAGGTGACGCTATAGGATGAACCAACCAGGCCTCTATCTGATAGAGGCCAGGTGACGCTATAGGATGTGCCAACCAGGCCTCTATCTGATAGAGGCCAGGTGACGCTATAGGATGAACCAACCAGGCCTCTATCTGATACGTCTAAATCAGTGTGATTTGTACAAAAGTCAAACGTTGTTTGAATCATTTTGCAGAGATGCAGGAGAGCAAGTTGCCTCTGCATGGACATCATTTGATCTGTTTTTGTCTTTACTGGAGGGTATATATATATATATTCTGTTCAACAATATAAATATATATATATATATTAATTCCATGTAAACAGTCAGTTATATATCAGTCAACCAGTCCATGTTCATTTCACAGCTGAGAGAAACACTACATTATAGGACCACTGGGCTGTCAGTCTCGTGCCTGGAGCGTGACTTTCAATATATCATATATGATGTTAAAGCACCTTTGCCATATGCAACTTCATATCCAACTTCTGCTCATAGTTTAAATTCAATCTGCTGCAGAAACTTGGCATTTTAAAGTACCAGTTTTGGAAGGTGGGAACAAGGGGGGAATCAGAAAAAAGGGGGAATGAGAGAAAGAAATGACACACAGAAGGAGTGAGACACAAAAAAAGAGAAGACACAAATCATGAGACTGGCGGAAAGAGAATCAGAAATATACAGACAAAAAGAGAGAGATCCGACGAAAGGAAGAGAGACAGAGATATAGAGACAAAGAGAGAGAGAGAGAGAGAGAGAGAGAGAGAGAGAGAGACAGAGACACACACAGACAAAGAGAGTAAGAGAGACAGTGAGAATACAATAATGAATGCCCTCCTATTGGGCGTGATGAAATGGATAGTATGAACCGTTAATTATATACCTTTGAAACGGCAGTGGGAGTTTTGTGTGGGAAGTCATGTTAAGAGAGACTGTATGTAGCAGCTTGTTGTTATCCAAGCAACTTCTAGAAGTCTCGTATGTGACATTTTTGTCAAGGTAGGCGGAGGAGGTTCAGCCATCCATAACTCAGTAATTGAAGAGAAGTTGTCAGCACATCTTGTTGTGTCTGCAAGACCATTTCAGTCTCAGACATCCATAGAAATGCTTGTGGCATGGAGCTTCGCTTGGCCCGAAGGAGAAGGTACAAATACCCTAAAGTAATGTAACTTGGTTACGTCGCGAGCCGAGATTGAAAGATTCAAATATCTCGGTAAACACTGTATATTGGTTTGAATGAATTCATTTGCATGGCATTACTGCCTGGCGTTCCAAACTGACATCACTTATGTTAAAATCTCTTGGCTCGTGTTGATTATAGAAACGTACATTATTTCCACAGTGACTGTCACACTGTATAAGACTTAGGCCGTTATCAAGCATTTGCACATTGCATTAAAACGGGCTACAAGACGTGTTTGTTTTATAGCCGTGTGAGCAACCAAAAAAAAATGTCCGCATGAAAAATTCTTGAATTTTCATTCGATTTGTGAGATCAGATTTCATCTCCGGTTGCCAATTACCTTACCCAAAATGTGTCTTTTGACAGAACCGAAAATCCCAGTAGTGAGAAGCAAATGTTTTAAACAAGCTTCAAAAGGGACATTTAAAGGTTGTAAACCCCCATAACCGAATCGTATAGTTGTTAAATATCCCCCAGTGTTCTGAAACTCCAATTAAATGTACTAAGTGATCCATTTAATGATAATTTTAAAACATTTGTTTATATCAGTTGTGAACAGATCGTAAATGAAGGGAACATATTTTTCCGGGCGTAATCTCGCGCTTTAATTATTCTGCTCGAGGCCGTGAACATCGCTGCTGGTTATGGGTGGATAAACAACAGAACCCCACTACAAGGCAAATATCGATCAGTCCGGTAGTTAGACAGAAGGAGAGCGAGAGAGAGAGAAGGTAGGAGGAGGAAAGAAAGAGAGTGAGAGAAGGATAATGAGAGAGAGAGAGAGAGAGAGACAGTGGGGGCCATCGCTTTAGACTCCTCGGGGTCTCTTATGTCCTCCTCCTGGTTCCTGCAGATGAGCATAAAAATAGAATACGATGACGCAGCAAGAAAAACTTGGAGACATCCTCCTGTAACACTAAGCCTTTTTGGAACGTGGAGATATTATATAATTAAATCCTGGAATTGGTTTGTGCCGGCGATGTTTCATTTATGAAATAAAGTTCCGTTTCTCCGTGGGCTACTGGTGAAGTGCTGAGCCATCAGTTGTGGGTCGTTTGTTCTGCAGCCGAGGCTTAACCCTCCGTCGAAACGGCACGATTATTCCTCCGTGCACTTCTTACCGTACAGTAGTATAGTAGGAGGATAATGGAAGACGCGTGGGAGACACACACAAAATGTGAGGCTTTTGAGTCTCCGATTATAACGCAGACGGCAGAGGCATATTTACCACTGTTAGCATTAGCAACACGCTAAACGGTTGTCACGAGAAATACAGTTGTGATAAATGCAACAGCTGTATAATGGAATACGATACATCCCGATACGTTTAAGAAAATCCATCCGATATTGACTGTTATAAAGCGCACGCAGTAAATCATTGCATAACGAGAGACAGATCGTCAATGTAATACACACATTCAGTCGGCCCTTCAGGTATTCAATGTCAAACGTCAATATTCTTCTAAACGTTTGGAAATTATTCCGTACACGGCCGTTTTATGTGTTTCGTTATTATGTTGATTGAATTATAAGGTTTGAACAGAGCACACCCTTGAAATTCCTCTCTTTGCAAAATTCTCTTCAAAGGTTTTGCTGAAAATGATCTCCTGTCAACATTCCTTGTAACTTGATCCAAAATCCCAAATGATATGTGGTTAAATAAATTAAAAATGTATAATCATTGCTTTTAAGTCATCTCAAATATTTTTTGGCCACCTGTTATCAGTCTTGAAATGTAATTAATATTGTTATTTCAAAACGTCTCTGGTTGGTGTGCGCACCTTCAAGATATAGTTTCAAACCAGTGTATGAACATTATCAGTTTTTAGTTTGAAAGCAATCGTTAAAGCGACCAATTGTTGAAATATAGAACGGCTACTTCTTTTCAACTGTTTTCATCTGAGCTGAGAGCGAGTGAAGGCAGTAGGGGAGGTGAAGAGATGTGCTGAAACCAGCAGTGAGATGGAAACGAACCACAACTCCCACCAGCCCATGGGTTCAATAGGTCACATGTTCAATGTGCTGTACTTATATTTACCCATAATGCACCAAAACACATTAAAAAGCCTTGTTTCAGGCCGGAGATGAGTGTGGATGAATGTTGGGTTTCTGACCAGCACTTTCAATAAACTGTGTGTCTGTTGTGTTTGTGTGTCAGTGTGTGTCTGTTGTGTTTGTGTGTCAGTGTGTGTTAATGTGTGTTGATGTTAAATAAATAAAATTAGGGGATCTGCTAAAGTAGAGTAAATCCTGCAATGAGTTTAACTAACTTTATCTATGTCTGGCTTAATAAGAGCTTTTCCTACCCAATCACTGCATCTAAAGAACAAACTTGTTAAAAAGGGCGTGAGCATTAATACTGAAAGTGTTTAGTTGACAGCAGGCAGCATCCCCAGTTCTGGATACAATAGCTGGTAAATCCTACTGGGAGTAATTAAACAACAGACTTAACCAAAGGCACACACCTGATTTGCTTTTCTTCTTTCTTTCTTTTCTTCTTTCTTATTTTCAAGTGTAGAAAGAGTCCATGTTGGCCTTCATATGAACACACAATGAAAAAACGTTATTCACACCGCAGAACCCTGACGTCAGTTACGCCGAGTAGTACTGAAATACTGAATGAAATTAACGATCGCAGGGGCCACATGGATTTCCTGGCCACCTGTGGATGGATGTGATATGTGACTATAACATGGTATTGCAATTACTCCCGCATGTGACTGCGGTGTGTTTTCAGAACCTACACTGAGGCACGCGTCCCAACCGGCAACCTACGTTACATGGATCATGGTGCAGTGTGTAGTGGACGGGGTGGCATTTGGGACGTCACCCGTGGTGGGGTTATTTGGTGCCTCTGGTGTGGCTGTGCTGGAGGCTGCAGGGGCCTGCCAGGTCGCCAGAGTGCATCATGGGCAGTTATCGACGTACAATTGACTGGAAATGTCAGTGCCGAAATAAATCACAGAAATGAATCATAATGATGAGGTTGTGCTTTAGGGGGTTGCCCTCACATTTGGAACCTGAAAGCAGAGATCTAAGCCTCACACAAGCAGAGGGTGGGGGGGGGGGTTAGAGAGGGTATTGGATTTGGAGCTGGTATAATTAGTTGTAGGTCTTTAATCAGTGTTCGTCTGCAGCGGCATTTTGAACTTGATGAATCTACCACCTCCGTTTGGTTGCTGTAGGTGTTCTTGTTGTACGGCCAAGCGAGAAACAAAACAATACCTACAACTGTAAAACCGTCAATATAATATGCCTATACACACAGCGCAGGCTGTATTTCAGCGTTCCCTGGTTCTTGTTCTGTTTGCTTGAGCGGAGGTTGTTATTTATAACTCAAGGTGGTGTTAAAGTATTCTGTGTGAAATTGGACATCGAGTGAACGGTGCGGAGAGAAAGGAACGGACACTGTAGATATTAGCATGAACACACACATCACTAATGCATGCTTCCTGTCAGTTTGAGACGGTATGAGTATCTGGTCTGTCTGCACAGTCTGCAGAGTAGCTGACGGATAAATTACCAGTTCACCCGTCTGACTTCATTCCTATTGTGTTTGAGAAGAGACGACTCGCTGGCTGTAACAAATGCATAGTGGTGTTCCTGCTGCTCGGGAAACTACTGGAACATCGAAACACACGGGAGGTTTAGCCCTTATTTAGCTTTGTTTGTTAGCTTTGTTGGCTTGTATATGGAGCTGTTTATGAAGTCATCAGTTTAGTCTGGAGTTTTAGGACCTGTTCGAGTACACTAGAATAGAATGGAACTGTGGTGGACCAAAGCCAAGCGAATAAATCATCCACCAAAGTGTTTCTAGATCACATCCTTAAAGTCTGTCATTTCGAGTGTCTGCTTGAATTAACAAAAAATGAATCTGGTTAACGACAGAAAGGCTAACAAACCGGTGTAACCAACGCGTAAACAAGTGTCCAGGGCCTCGGTGAGACGGTTTACTAGCTGATAGAGCATTGCTGAGCTGTGCTGCGTTAATGGTTGCTGGGAGCGTATTGCTGGGAGCGCAGTGGACCAGTTCATTGTATCTTCTCCACCTTTTTCCTTTTCTCCCTCGGCCCGGACAGTTAATTTGGAGCCCTCTAATGCCCTGGTGAGGTTCTGATGGTAGCTAGCAGAGGATGGGCTGGTCACGCTGGCTACCCTCCGACAGTTTCCCTCTGGAGACGTTGGCATGGAGCTGGTGCAGCCTGGACGGGACACATTTACGTACATGTAGACGTGTGGTAATTGGATTGTAGCTCCAACCGCTACGTCCATAGATTCGTTCATGGGACCAGACGTCTTGTGGATAATGAGAGACAAAAAGAATACATTGGAAACCCAGACCACCGTGTGTGCAGCGTCAGATAACCACAGGATCACCGTGTTCCCTCTAGACTGTGTGTGGAACTTGTTTCTAGGTAAAACTGCTGCGCTGTTACCGCGGTGACACATGACTTATTGAGACAAAGAGGGAGGAAGTGATCGAAATTGAGTGACAGAGCCAAACGTTGTTCCAGTCTAGCTAGTCTAGATTGGCATCACCCTGGCAGATTGGCATCACCCTGGTAGATTGGCATCACCCTGGCAGATTGGCATCACCCTGGCAGATTGGCATCACCCTGGCAGATTGGCATCAGCCTGGCAGATTGGCATCACCCCGCTGGAACTTCAAAACATATTAACCCTAATTTAACCCCATAGACCCACGAGGCTCCAGCCACACCAGCTCACCTTGACCTAGTCAGCGTCCCAAATTACCCCATTTCCCCTGGTAGCTTTCCCTACTTTTTCACCTAAGCCTTAGTTTATACCACAGAGTAGTGGTGGACAATGGTCAAAGTGTCCACTATACAGGCTAGAGGTGCTCCATTTGGGGCACGTTCTCTCTCTCTCTCTTTCTCTCTCTGACCCGGGCCGAACATCGCCAGTGAAGTGGTGCTCACAGCGGGTTCACGGGTCGATCGATAGACCTGCGAATGCGGGGTGAAGACGGAGACGTGGCCTCTCCTACTGATCAGCACATTGGTCCCGGGAAGACGGAGGGAGGATACAGCGGCCTGCAGGTGGAGACAGGGGTCAGGGGGAATTAGGAGAGGGTGAGAGAGACTTGGGGGTGGGGGTCACCATGGATACCCAACCAGACAGGCAGCTCTGAGCCACAGCAGCTTACACAACGGGTGAGTATCAGAGAACTGTCTGTTTATGTGACAGGATGACAATTATCGGGAAATTGCATCTCTGCTAAAACGGTCGAGTAACATTTGACTCTCGTTTCCCTGCCACAACCTGTTGTTAAACCTGCCCCAGTAACTCTACGCTTAACGTGGCTGCTGAAACAAAATGTTTTCTGGGGGGAAGTTCTGTTATTCAGCTAGCTGCTTGAGGACAGAGTCTTTCCTGTTTTGGGAATCATGCATCAATCAAAGGAATGAGGAGGCCCTGAGGAAGACAAAACTAAAACCGTAGATCCATCCCTTCGGGGGGGAGGTTGGGCTTTTTGCCCAGATACACGTGTAAGTGGTTCGCCTTGTTCAACACTCATCGTTTGTTATAAACGCCCATTCATATTATTCCCCACATGTTCCAAGTGTTTGAACACGATATGTCAAGAGCGATGACAGTCTGAAAGTTGGCCGACATATAATTCTAACCATATCCTCATCCTCAGCTATATGATAAGCATGAGTGCTACTGCTGCTATGTTTAAGGTTTGGGTTTGGTATCAATGTTTTGGTGTTTGGGCCCGAGGGGTGCTTGTCTTCGAACGTGTCAGAGGGTCTCAAGCGCGGACTGTGTGTTTTTTTCTTTCACCGCTCTTGTGACTTCGGATCACTGATTCCCATTGGCACAAAATATATAAGCGGCGCTTTTAGGTGAACAAACCAGATTGTTAGTTTGACAGTGATCGACCAATCAGTTTCACCTCACTCCGATCATTCATGGGAAGTGTTTGCCGTTCAGGCGTTGGTCACGTTCGCTACGATGTGTGTGTGTTTGTGTGAGAAACCAGTTACTTGTTCAGGCGTTTGTCATGTTCACTACATGTGTGTGTGTGTTTGTGTGAGAAGGCAGTTACATGTTCAGTCTGTGGTCCCACCACTCTAAGCCTCACACAGCGATAGGATACCATTTGGAACTTTCTGGTGCTGAATATCTTGTGTCATTTTCTTTGACCTCAATCACCCTGGCATTCGAGTTAAAGGATTGGAGAACGAACAGACAGTTAAAACGAGTTTTCACATACCCTTGAGATTAAGCAAATCAAATGTTCATGTTGTAGAAACATTATACATAGAGAGAGAAGGAGATAGAGAGAGAGAGGTTGAGAGAGAGAGAGAGAGGTTGAGAGAGAGAGGAGGAGCTGTGGTGGTGTCATTTTTGTTCTACTGAATCGTTTCTCTGATCTACCGTAATACCGTAATACCGTAATACCCCTCTAATAGACCAACGAAATACTGAAATGTTTTATTTGATCTTGTTTTAAACCTCTCTTTTAGTTTCTTTCTCTGTCTATATCTCTCTATCTGTCTATATCTCTCTATCTGTCTGTATCTCTCTATCTGTCTATATCTCTCTATCTGTCTGTATCTCTCTATCTGTCTATATCTCTCTATCTGTCTATATCTCTCTATCTGTCTGTATCTCTCTATCTGTCTATATCTCTCTATCTGTCTATATCTCTCTATCTGTCTGTATCTCTCTATCTGTCTATATCTCTCTATCTGTCTATATCTCTCTATCTGTCTGTATCTCTCTATCTGTCTATATCTCTCTATCTGTCTATATCTCTCTATCTGTCTATATCTCTCTATCTGTCTGTATCTCTCTATCTGTCTACATCTCCCTTTCTTTCTCAGTCTCTATCTCTATCTCTCTCTCTCTCTATGTCTATATCTCTCTGTCTCTATGTCTCTATCTCTGTCTCTTTCTCTCCATCTCTCTTTCTCTCTATCTCTGTCTCTCTCTCTATATCTCTTTCTCTCTGTCTCTATCTCTCTCTCTGTCTCTATCTCTGGGCCTGGCTCTATCTCATGTCCCTTGGGTTTCCCCTACAGTTTCCAGTGGCAGATACCTCTGACATTAGCCATGGGGAACTCAACTCACAAATCACCTGAAGCCATCATCTGGATCTCCAATAAAACAGGTAACGTCCCAAACTAATCAACGTAACCACATGCTACAGGTATCCACATTCCATGTCACGTCAGGAAACCGAGAGCAACTGAGTAATAATTGCCTCTTAAATTAGACTTGCTATTTTCCAGCTACCTTCCCATTGTTATATTACAGTTCAATGTCTCTGATTGTCGCCTAATCTGTGTGTGTGTGTGTCTGTGTGTGTGTGTGTGTGTGTGTGTTTGTTGCACATTTTAAACGTCCCGTCTGATGTGACTATCGTCACTTCCTGTATCAGAATAGTGTCACACTCACCTGTCATTTTGTCCAATCACATGCCCAGAGAGGACAAACTGGTTCGCTGGCTGCTCCGATCCTTAACCATGTCCCAAATAACCCCCTATTTTTGACCATGATCACTACTTTTCACCGCCGCCAGATTGGCTTAAGTGTGACATGTGGGAGGGGAAGCACATTTTCACTGCCACTCCACGCCACTCCACCACCACCCCTGGGATTAGGATTTAGGGCTGGAATTTGCTTCGCTTTTTGTCAGCAAGAGCTTTTCCCCCCGGGTGCGACTAAGTTTCACTTTCCCACATTTTCCCCCAAACCCTCTGTGAGGTGGGATGTGTTGGTATGCTGGATGTGTTGGGATGCTGGATGCGTTGGTATGCTGGATGTGTTGGTATGCTGGATGTGTTGGGATGCTGGATGTGTTGGTATGCTGGATGTGTTGGGATGCTGGATGCGTTGGTATGCTGGATGTGTTGGGATGCTGGATGTGTTGGTATGCTGGATGTGTTGGTATGCTGGATGCGTTGGTATGCTGGATGTGTTGGTATGCTGGATGTTTTGGTATGCTGGATGTGTTGGTATGCTGGATGTGTTGGTATGCTGGATGCGTTGGTATGCTGGATGTGTTGGGATGCTGGATGTTTTGATATGCTGGATGTGTTGGTATGCTGGATGTTTTGGTATGCTGGATGTGTTGGTATGCTGGATGTGTTGGGATGCTGGATGCGTTGGTATGCTGGATGCGTTGGTATGCTGGATGTGTTGGTATGCTGGATGTGTTGGTATGCTGGATGCGTTGGTATGCTGGATGCGTTGGTATGCTGGATGTTTTGGTATGCTGGATGTGTTGGTATGCTGGATGTGTTGGTATGCTGGATGCGTTGGTATGCTGGATGCGTTGGTATGCTGGATGCGTTGGTATACTGGATGCGTTGGTATGCTGGATGTGTTGGGATGCTGGATGTGTTGGTATGCTGGATGTGTTGGGATGCTGGATGCGTTGGTATGATGGATGTGTTGGTATGCTGGATGCGTTGGTATGCTGGATGTGTTGGTATGCTGGGTGTGTTGGTATGCTGGATGTGTTGGTATGCTGGATGTGTTGGTATGCTGGATGTGTTGGTATGCTGGATGTGTTGGTATGCTGGATGCATTGGTATGCTACTCAGCGTTTCAGCTCACATCGGTCATGACTACAAATTTGCCCCGCTCCCAGCTAACAGCCACAAGCCTTCTACTACTCAGCTTTAATAGACACTCAACTGGAAGCACATGCACACATACAGACACACACACATAATTGTATTTATTTCTCTATTATTAAACTGTGTAACATGCACCTACTGCGTGAATTATTTGAAAGCCAAGGCGCAGTGTGCCCAGAAGCTCAGATTTCCTCCTCATACTGACTTCTCTCTATCGCTCATTCCCTTTCTCTCACACACACAAACAAACACACCCAAGCGCGCGTGTGTTCGCGCGCATCCCCGGACAGGCCGTCAGCAGGCCTATTCGTTATCCAAGTCTGTGGTCGAACCTCGCTGCACTGAACGCTTGGTTGCCCTGACATCTGCACACAGGGAACCACAGGGGCATACCGTGTGCAATTAGAGAAACACTGTGTGAGTGTGTGTGTGTGTGTGTGTGTGTGTGTGTGTGTGTGTGTGTGTGTGTGTGTGTGTGTGCGTGCGTGCGTGTGCGTGTGCGTGTGCGCGTGCGCGTGTGTGTGTGGTAGGGCGTGTGCGTGCGTGTGTGAGTGTGTGTGCGTGTGTGTGTGTGTGTGTGTGCGTGCGCCTGCGCGTGTGTGTGTGCGTGCGTGCGTGTGTCTACACTTGGGACGGGTGGACCATTAATATGCAGTATTCCCATCCTCTGTTTCCACACAAGTGGGCTTCATTATGTGAGTGTGTTTAGCTGTTATCCTAACCTCTACTCTATCACACTTAACCCACATAAGTACATGTTTGCTTACTAGTCAGCTGACAGCAGCATAGTATTAGCTCATAAGCCAATAGTGGAATGCATTAGAGTAGGACAATAATCGCTATGGCAACGTGGCCTCAGATCACATCACAGACACACGTGTGTGTGTGTCACCGACATATTGCGGACGTTGGTAGAATGGCGTTTTACATATCTGACCTGGGTTGGGTGAAATTTCACACCTAGACAGGTGTCTATAATACACACCTGTCTATAATATACACCTGTCTATAATACACACCTGTCTATAATACACACCTGTCTATAATATACACCTGTCTATAATACACACCTGTCTATAATACACACCTGTCTATAATACACACCTGTCTATAATACACACCTGTCTATAATATACACCTGTCTATAATACACACCTGTCTATAATACACACCTGTCTATAATACACACCTGTCTATAATACACACCTGTCTATAATACACACCTGTCTATAATACACACCTGTCTATAATACACACCTGTCTATAATACACACCTGTCTATAATACACACCTGTCTATAATACACACCTGTCTATAATACACACCTGTCTATAATATACACCTGTCTATAATACACACCTGTCTATAATACACACCTGTCTATAATATACACCTGTCTATAATACACACCTGTCTATAATACACACCTGTCTATAATACACACCTGTCTATAATACACACCTGTCTATAATACACACCTGTCTATAATACACACCTGTCTATAATACACACCTGTCTATAATACACACCTGTCTATAATACACACCTGTCTATAATACACACCTGTCTATAATACACACCTGTCTATAATACACACCTGTCTATAATATACACCTGTCTATAATACACACCTGTCTATAATACACACCTGTCTATAATATACACCTGTCTATAATACACACCTGTCTATAATATACACCTGTCTATAATACACACCTGTCTATAATACACACCTGTCTATAATACACACCTGTCTATAATACACACCTGTCTATAATACACACCTGTCTATAATATACACCTGTCTATAATACACACCTGTCTATAATACACACCTGTCTATATTACACACCTGTCTATAATACACACCTGTCTATAATACACACCTGTCTATAATATACACCTGTCTATAATATACACCTGTCTATAATACACACCTGTCTATAATACACACCTGTCATTAATACACACCTGTCTATAATACACACCTGTCTATAATATACACCTGTCTATAATACACACCTGTCTATAATACACACCTGTCTATAATACACACCTGTCTATAATATACACCTGTCTATAATACACACCTGTCTATAATACACACCTGTCTATAATATACACCTGTCTATAATACACACCTGTCTATAATACACACCTGTCTATAATATACACCTGTCTATAATACACACCTGTCTATAATACACACCTGTCTATAATACACACCTGTCTATAATACACACCTGTCTATAATACACACCTGTCTATAATACACACCTGTCTATAATATACACCTGTCTATAATACACACCTGTCTATAATACACACCTGTCTATAATATACACCTGTCTATAATACACACCTGGGTCCCAGATGTCATACTCATTCGCATACGCACACAATTAACTATTTGTGCTCTCAAACAGTATTTAAAAACGCAGTTAAGAATTGACAACAAAAATTCCCATGTGTCTTTGTTCACAGAGACACACAAAGTTGGCCTGATGGATGAGGACACGTGGTTGCTAGGCAACATCAACCAGACCGGGTACTTCCGGGTGAACTATGACCTCCATAACTGGAGACTCCTCATTGAACAACTGATGACCAATCCTGAGGTACAGTAGACTACTCTCCTCCTTTCTCTCTTGTCTTACTTCTCTCATATGAACTCTATTCTAACTTTGAACCAATGTTTCTGTGGGGGTGAACTTCTACCATCACAGACAGGAGAAAACCTAGCCGTTAGAGCATCTCACCTGTATCCAAAATGCAGTTGCATCGAGCCTGCAAGATGAAAAACTGGTCATTTGGTCCCAAAACTAGCCAGTTGACCCTAATGGCAGCCACGGCATATCTGAAAATGAGAACTTCTGGAAGGATAAACCGTATTTCCTCTTCAATCTCCACAGATTATATCCGTTGGCAACAGGGCGGGTCTCATCGATGACGTCTTTAACCTGGCCAGGTGAGTTTAACTACAAGTTTCTATTGGCTCCTGATGGTGCTCGTTCTCCCTGTGTTCTCCCTATGTTCTCCCTGTGTTCTCCCAGTGTTCTCCCTATGTTCTCCCTGTGTTCTCCCTATGTTCTCCTCGTGTTCTCCCTGTGTTCTCCCAGTGTTCTCCCTATGTTCTACTCGTGTTCTTCCTGTGTTCTCCCTATGTTCTCCCTATGTTCTCCCTGTGTTCTCCCAGTGTTCTCCCTATGTTCCCCCTATGTTCTCCCTGTGTTCTCCCTGTGTTCTCCCTGTGTTCTCCTATGTTCTACTCGTGTTCTCCCTGTGTTCTCCCTATGTTCTCCCTATGTTCTCCCTATGTTCTACTCGGGTTCTCCCTGTGTTCTCCCTATGTTCTCCCTATGTTCTCCCTGTGTTCTCCCAGTGTTCTCCCAGTGTTCTCCCTATGTTCTACTCGTGTTCTCCCTGTGTTCTCCCGGTGTTCTCCCTGTGTTCTCCCTGTGTTCTCCCTGTGTTCTCCCTATGTTCTACTCGTGTTCTCCCTGTGTTCTCCCGGTGTTCTCCCTGTGTTCTCCCTATGTTCTACCTGTGTTCTCCCTGTGTTTTATTCGTGCTCTCTCTGTGTTCTCCCTGTGTTCTCCCTATGTTCTCCCTATGTTCTCCCTGTGTTCTCCCAGTGTTCTCCCAGTGTTCTCCCTATGTTCTACTCGTGTTCTCCCTGTGTTCTCCCGGTGTTCTCCCTGTGTTCTCCCTATGTTCTACCTGTGTTCTCCCTGTGTTTTATTCGTGCTCTCCCTGTGTTCTACCTGTGTTTTCCCGGTGTTCTCCCTCTGTTCTCCCTGTGTTCTCACCACCACACATCGTTCTCAATACAGCCATTAGGATAAAGACACTACTTATACATTACGCTCTGTATAACATGTGGACTTCTCAAACACTCCTCAGTTCAGCAGTTAGGACGCCGTCTGCTTACGGGAATCCCTCTGGGGCCGATTCACTGTGGCGCTACATGATTTCACCTGTATCCAGGTGACTGTATCCAAAATGGCACCCCAGTTTCTATACAGTGTACTGCATTTGACCAGAGCTTACTAAGTGCACTATGTAAGGAATAAGGGTGCCATTTGGGACGTATCCCACAGGGTTCCCACCCGTCTATTAGTGTAATGAGGTAGCTTCACTTGCAGTCTCAGGAATTATTATTAGATAATGTCATGACCAGGAAAATGGTTGGTGGGATGGCTGATTGGTCTCTATCTCACTCACCTGTTCTCTCTCGCCCTCTCACTTTCCCCTCAAACTTTCTCTCTCTTCCGTCTTATCTCTCTTTCCCCCTGTCTCTCCCTCTATCTCTCTCTGTTCATGACAACAGTTTTGTGATTGATTCTCTGGTCGGCAACGCAGCTTGTAAGACAATTCGACGTTCATTTGTTAGTCACGGCAGGGCGGATAGTGGAAACACCTCACGCTGGCTAACTGAGAGAGAAAGAATCTCTGGCGCTTGTTGACAGCTTGCCTGCGGGGTGTCTTTGAACATATTGCACGCTTCATCCTGACTGCCTGCGTCTCCTTATGTATTTCCTTGCTCACTACGCACAGATGCTAACTCCTCGCTAAGTGGCTACGTGCGTTAGCCTCCTTCAACACACTGCCTGTCAGCCAGGTCCACGGTATCCACAATATCCACAGTATCCACGGTATCCACGGTACCCACGGTATCCACGGTATCCACAGTATCCACAATATCCACAGTATCCACTGTATCCACGGTACCCACGGTATCCACGGTATCCACGGTATCCATGGTATCCACAGTATCCACGGTATCCACGGTATCCACAGTATCCACGGTATCCACAGTATCCACAGTATCCACGGTATCCACAGTATCCACGGTATCCATGGTATCCACAGTATCCACGGTATCCACAGTATCCACAGTATCCACGGTATCCACAGTATCCACGGTATCCATGGTATCCACAGTATCCACGGTATCCACGGTATCCACAGTACCCACGGTATCCACGGTATCCACGGTATCCACAGTATCCACAGTATCCACGTGTGTGAATGTATGTGGGTGTGTGTTTTCACTCACACAGTAAGAACTTCTGAATGTACTAAGTGTTTCCATCTGTGGAAATCTTTGTGATACATTTGACGAAGAATCTTCTTTATACCACCACATTATTCTAACCGTTAATCAGGTATTAATTATTCTATCCGTTAATAAGGTATTAATTATTCTAATAGTTAATCAGGTATTAATTATTCTAACCGTTAATCAGGTATTACCTATTCTAATCGTTAATCAGGTATTAATTATTCTAACCGTTAATCAGGTATTAATTATTCTAACCGTTAATCAGGTATTAATTATTCTAACCGTTAATCAGGTATTAATTATTCTAACCGTTAATCAGGTATTAATTATTCTAACCGTTAATCAGGTATTAATTATTCTATCCGTTAATCAGGTATTAATTATTCTAACCGTTAATCAGGTATTAATTATTCTATCCGTTAATCAGGTATTAATTATTCTAACCGTTAATCAGGTATTAATTATTCTATCCGTTAATCAGGTATTCATTATTCTAACCGTTAATCAGGTATTAATTATTCTAATCGTTAATCAGGTATTAATTAACACACAGTTAAACTGTTAATAGCAGGTGCTAAGAATGCAAAGGGATCTTAATCAACCGTGGTGAACTCATGTTTATGTCGTAGAGTTTTTAAGAGAAATAACTTGCATAGAAAAGGGATGTGATTGAACATTACAAAATGGTAATATTTAATTAAATGTCAATATAAAGACACTGCTGAATTTTTGTGTGACTTTACCTGCACTAGGCGTTACTTTCCCTCTAGTCTCAGTCTGCTAGATGAACTGATGTCAATACTGGACTATATTGTTCTTTAGGAACAAGAGAGAGGGCGAGAGAGGGAGAGAAGAGAGGGAGAGGGTGAAAGAGAGGGGGGGGTGAGAAAGCAAGAGGGGGAGAAGGAGAGAGAAGAGAGAGAGAGAGAGAAGAGAGACATAAAGGCAGAGAAAGAAATAGACAGTCGTCATAATTGCAAGTTCTTTATTACATTTTGTGAGAGGTGCAGCGGTGCAGCTAATTTTAGCTCTGGCAAGAGTGTCGAGAGCCCAATTTCAGAGACGGAGAGAAGAGAGAGGAAGAGAGAAAGGAAAAGAGAGACAGGAGAGGCCAAATTGAAAGAAGGTTACAGGCTCTGTGTTTTAATGTGCCAGGACCAGAGACAATAGAGATCCTCATACTGACATGTTATTATTACATTACGTTTCTGCCTTCTTTCCAAGGACCTTTTGTCATGTTTTATGGATTTTATGCAAAAATAATTTCAGTGCAATTCTCACAAAGGCATGAACGCTAGGAGAGTGTTCGTTCTGGACTTTAGCATGTCACACTGGCAGAGGAAGGAAGCAGGTGAAACGGTGGAATCCAGCTGCTAACAGAATCTTGCCTGACGGGAACGCTCCAAAAACCGTGTTTATTATTAGTCAAAGGAATGATTTCTATTATTGTAGCCAACTTTAAATTGGCAATTTGAATCAAGCTCTCAAATCAGACGTATTTATACCAAATGACACCATTCCTGAGTGGGCGATTTTAGGGCTCAAAAGTAGCACAGCTGGCACTTAGGGCACACCCACTTAGTTAGTCAGATTTAAATGGGGTTTCTTCAACTCTAGAATCAATCAGTCAATCAAATGTATTTTCTAAAGCCTTTTTACATTGAAGTTTGTCACAAAGTGCTTTTACAAACACCCAGCCTGAAACCTAACAGGGCACACATCTACAAGTTGATACACAACGGCTAGTTAGCCGTAGTTCAGTTTTAACAGCCATTATACGTAAAAAAAAAAATTACGTAGGAAAATGGTGAAGTGTGCGCACAAGAAAAATATAGTGAAAAAGAGGTTTGATGGGACTTAAAATGTAATTTCAAACATTTAAAAACTCTCAAATGAGCTAAATACGTCCACCGGTTTTCAACAAGCTATAGTATATAATGGTTGTTCAAAACAAACAAAACTGTAGGAAACTTTGAGAGATTATCCTTTTTTTCAGTCTTTTTAATCTGGCGTATGTGAAGACAATTTTTCACATCACTAGAGCACGATTCAAATCGTCTCTGGGACAATGCCTCTCTAGAATCTTCTCTACAGGACCGTGGCTGCCAATGAAAAATAATATTGGCATACTTACCTTGTAAAAATAAAATGTGTAAAACTTGTTAGGTGTAAAAATGATTGCAATCTTGACAAAACACATCACACACATAATTTGACCAAATGCAGCATCCAGTTATAGATGTAAGTTGTCTAACATACAATACAATTGATTGACATCTGTATCTTTATGATCCTCATATAGGAATCTATTTGTTTTGACTCAAATTATTATGCGAGATCATTTTGGGGTTCACGATGGAATCAAGCGCAAACTGAAAGATACCAACTGAAATAGTCAGTCCTGAGTACTGCCTGTACAGTAAATTAATCCTGTCTCACCAACCTGCACTAAAAAGCTACAAATATTCTTATTTTTTTACCTTTCTGTAAGATGTAAAGTAGTAACTTCCATCTAAGTACTCTGAACGGTTCACGATTGTAGGAGCAGGAAGTGTGCATCACAATAAGATGCTTACTTCCGTATTGGGTAAATATGGTACATATTTCACTTTCCTGAAAGCTTCTGTTTTGTAGATGAGATTTTTTTCAGATTGCAACCTGGTAATGATCTGAATCCCCTGGTTGATCTTTATTATCTCGCCCGCTCTGTAGCTTGGCAATGATTTCAACCGTGCGTTTTATTTATTTATAATGTATATTAATTATCTCTCCCGTTTTGTCTGCAGGGCCGGATACCTGCCTCAGAACATCCCCCTCCAGATCATCTGCTACCTTCCTCAGGAGAAAGAGTTCCTTCCGTGGCACGCCGCCAGCCGATCGCTGTATCAGCTGGACAAGCTGCTGGACCGAACAGAGGACTACAACCTTTTTAGTGTAGGTCATGGCCTCTGACCTTTAACCCTGACTTCTAATCCAGTACCTTTAAATTCAGTCCCAGGTCTGCTGTGGAACTGAGGACGTTCAACACACACGGCCTGGACTGTAGATTCTATTCTATGTAACTCTATGATTATTGGGATCCAATCACAGGGGCTGTTGTCACATACGACCTGTGCTGTAGATTCTATTCTATGTGACTCTATGATTATTGGGATCCAATCACAGGGGCTGTTGTCACATACGACCTGTGCTGTAGATTCTATTCTATGTAACTCTATGATTATTGGGATCCAATCACAGGGGCTGTTGTCACATACGACCTGTGCTGTAGATTCTATTCTATGTAACTCTATGATTATTGGGATCCAATCAAAGGGGCTGTTGTCACATACGACCTGTGCTGTAGATTCTATTCTATGTAACTCTATGATTATTGGGATCCAATCACAGGGGCTGTTGTCACATACGACCTGTGCTGTAGATTCTATTCTATGTAACTCTATGATTATTGGGATCCAATCACAGGGGCTGTTGTCACATACGACCTGTGCTGTAGATTCTATTCTATGTGACTCTATGATTATTGGGATCCAATCACAGCGGCTGTTGTCACATACGACCTGTGCTGTAGATTCTATTCTATGTAACTCTATGATTATTGGGATCCAATCACAGGGGCTGTTGTCACATACGACCTGTGCTGTAGATTCTATTCTATGTAACTCTATGATTATTGGGATCCAATCACAGCGGCCATGTCCAAACAGACAGGACACGGTGACGGGGCCCTTATTGAATCTGCTCCGATGATGAATCCTTTCACTTTCCAAGGTGACGTCGTAGGAGTGTGTCGTGGGAGTGTGTCGTAGGTGTGTGTCGTGGTTCTGGTTGGCTGTCTCTGCGTCTCTGGGGGGCGGGGCTAATTTGTTTACAATGTCTGTCCAAGCAGATGTTGTGAAGAGTTATGGAGGGAAACAAACAGCTGCGGGAGATTAGTCACGGCCTCGCGCTCCGGCAAGACGCACAGCAGACACCCAGACGCACACACACACACACACACACACACACACACACACACACTTGTCAGAGGAGTGTTCAGCTGTGTGGTATCAATCATTAGTGTTGACAGTGAGTTTTGCTTTGTAGAGATGCAGGCTTGTGTTCCAACTTGCAGCCTTTTGCCCTAACTAGAGCACTAGGTTTGAAGACAGTTTCTATGGGTGGGAACTAGTGCACTAAAGACAGAATAGGTTGATTTACACATTTAACACCAGGAACATAATGTGCGTTGGGTGTTGTTGCCTCCTACTAGGATGGAACAAGGAACATTTAAAAAAAAAAGTTCTAATCGGCGTGTATGGACACCTGCTTCTGTGTGTGTGTGTGTGTGTTCCGCACCTCTAATCCATTTTCTTGGCGTCTGGGCCGAACCCTAATGTTAATCATTATCTGGTTTCAATAAGGAGCCATGAAGGAGAGATGCTACGCTAAATTAGCCGTGGCCTTACCTGCTTTGTAAGTCACGGAGGCAACACAATTATAGGATGTGTCCTCAAGCTCACCCTATCCCGGGTGGCACACTCCTTTTGGCCGGCAGGTGGGAAGTAGTGTGCCATCTAGAAAATAGGTTGTATAGTGGGACTCATCCATAGTCATTAACGGCAGTTAGCCGTTTTATGGTTTCTTTCTGTCCTCCTGTTTAATTCCACAGTGGAGCCAGCCTGGAATAGGGCCAAACCCTGAGGCAGTTGTCCTTGATCAGAGCCTTTTTATGAGAAAATCTCAAAACCTCTGTGAATAACGTTTCTCGTAGGCCGTTAGGATTTTACTCCTGCTGTTATTCGGTATTCTGATGTACATCTCGGATCAACTGCCAACAATGCTCCAATTGTTATTGTCCCATATCGCTGACAAAATCAATTGATTTTTGTTCTTTTCTTTTTCTCATCGTCAGGACTTTGTGCTGAGACAAGTGGCTTCTAAGTACCACAAGATGGGCTGGCCGTCTGCCCTCACGGAGGGCTCCATCATTCAGACCCCCTACCAGACTGAGTATGTCACACTCAACTATCAGCTCAGGAGTGGGTGGGGCTTGGGAGTGGGTGGGGCTTGGGAGTGGGTGGGGCTCGGGAGTGGGTGGGGCTCAGTGGTGGGTGGGGCCTGATGTTGATGAGTTTTTCAGTCCCCTCTTCTTTCTCCCTAATTCTTATGTTTCTCTCCTTCTCTCTTTTATCCATCCCCCACCTGTCCCTCCCATCACTCCATCCCACCCCCCTCCCACCTGTCCCTCCCATCACTCCATCCCACCCCCTCCCACCTCTCCCTCCCTCCCATCACTCCATCCCACCCCCTCCCACCTCTCCCATCACTCCATCCCACCCCCTCCCACCTGTCCCTCCCTCCCATCACTCCATCCCACCCCCTCCCACCTCTCCCTCCCTCCCATCACTCCATCCCACCCCCTCCCACCTCTCCCATCACTCCATCCCACCCCCTCCCACCTGTCCCTCCCATCACTCCATCCCACCGCCCTCCCACCTCTCCCTCCCTCCCATCACTCCATCCCACCCCCTCCCACCTCTCCCATCACTCCATCCCACCCCCTCCCACCTCTCCCTCCCTCCCATCACTCCATCCCACCCCCTCCCACCTCTCCCATCACTCCATCCCACCCCCTCCCACCTCTCCCTCCCTCCCATCACTCCATCCCACCCCCTCCCACCTCTCCCATCACTCCATCCCACCCCCTCCCACCTGTCCCTCCCATCACTCCATCCCACCCCCTCCCACCTCTCCCTCCCTCCCATCACTCCATCCCACCCCCTCCCACCTGTCCCTCCCATCACTCCATCCCACCCCCTCCCACCTGTCCCTCCCATCACTCCATCCCACCCCCTCCCACCTGTCCCTCCCATCACTCCATCCGACCACCCTCCCACCTGTCCCTCCCATCACTCCATCCCACCCCCTCCCACCTCTCCCTCCCTCCCCCATCACTCCATCCCACCCCCTCCCACCTGTCCCTCCCATCACTCCATCCCACCCCCTCCCACCTGTCCCTCCCATCACTCCATCCCACCCCCTCCCACCTGTCCCTCCAATCACTCCATCCCACCCCCCCCACCACCTTTCTCTCACTCTCTCCGTCCCTGCCTCACTTCTTTTCATTAATAGAGAGCTGCAGAGAGAGGTGATTATGCTGGCCTGCAGTTTTGGGAACAAGCATTGTCATCGGCAGGCCGTGTCGCTCATCTCTGATTGGATCTCAAGCAACAAAAACAGGTACAATAGGTTGCATGTTCTGTGACATCATATGTTTCATGTTCTGTGACTTATAGGTTGCATGTTCTGTGACATCATAGGTTTCATGTTCTGTGACATCATAGGTTTCATGTTCTGTGACATCATAGGTTTCATGTTCTGTGACATCATACTTCCCCCGTTCTCTGACTCAGGCTCACACAGACTCTTGGTTTGCTCTGGGACTCGGGAGCAGTTAGCACCTCGTCCAGATTAGCCATTGTCAAATTCACACTGGCCACTTCTCTGCAATGTCATCAAGAAGAAACACTATGTTTTAGACGCAAGCTTCTGGTGGTCATCAAAAGACAGCATGTGATGCGTTTGCGGTCGGGAAGACAAGCGCCAAGTGGTACCAAGGGTTACAATCACTGCAGTGTGCCTGGGACTGGGTCGCTGTTTCAGATGGGTCTGTAGGTTACAGATGTATGAGAGACTGGGTCGCTGTTTCAGATGGGTCTGTAGGTTACAGATGTATGAGAGACTGGGTCGCTGTTTCAGTTGGGTCTGTAGGTTACACATGTATGAGAGACTGGGTCGCTGTTTCAGATGGGTCTGTAGGTTACAGATGTATGAGAGACTGGGTTCCTGTTTCAGATGGGTCTGTAGGTTACAGATGTATGAGAGACTGGGTCGCTGTTTCAGTTGGGTCTGTAGGTTACACATGTATGAGAGACTGGGTCGCTGTTTCAGATGGGTCTGTAGGTTACAGATGTATGAGAGACTGGGTTCCTGTTTCAGATGGGTCTGTAGGTTACAGATGTATGAGGGACTGGGTTCCTGTTTCAGATGGGTCTGTAGGTTACAGATGTATGAGAGACTGGGTTCCTGTTTCAGATGGGTCTGTAGGTTACAGATGTATGAGAGACTGGGTCGCTGTTTCAGATGGGTCTGTAGGTTACAGATGTATGAGAGACTGGGTCGCTGTTTCAGATGGGTCTGTAGGTTACAGATGTATGAGAGACTGGGTCGCTGTTTCAGTTGGGTCTGTAGGTTACACATGTATGAGAGACTGGGTCGCTGTTTCAGATGGGTCTGTAGGTTACAGATGTATGAGAGACTGGGTTCCTGTTTCAGATGGGTCTGTAGGTTACAGATGTATGAGAGACTGGGTCGCTGTTTCAGTTGGGTCTGTAGGTTACACATGTATGAGAGACTGGGTCGCTGGTTCAGATGGGTCTGTAGGTTACAGATGTATGAGAGACTGGGTTCCTGTTTCAGATGGGTCTGTAGGTTACAGATGTATGAGGGACTGGGTTCCTGTTTCAGATGGGTCTGTAGGTTACACATGTATGAGGGACTGGGTTCCTGTTTCAGATGGGTCTGTAGGTTACACATGTATGAGGGACTGGGTTCCTGTTTCAGATGGGTCTGTAGGTTACAGATGTATGAGAGACTGGGTTCCTGTTTCAGATGGGTCTGTAGGTTACAGATGTATGAGAGACTGGGTCGCTGTTTCAGATGGGTCTGTAGGTTACAGATGTATGAGAGACTGGGTTCCTGTTTCAGATGGGTCTGTAGGTTACAGATGTATGAGAGACTGGGTTCCTGTTTCAGATGGGTCTGTAGGTTACAGATGTATGAGAGACTGGGTCGCTGTTTCAGATGGGTCTGTAGGTTACAGATGTATGAGAGACTGGGTTCCTGTTTCAGTTGGGTCTGTAGGTTACACATGTATGAGAGACTGGGTTCCTGTTTCAGATGGGTCTGTAGGTTACACATTTAGGACGGACTGGGCTGCTGTTGCAGATGGGCTGGTAGGTGATAAATGGCACGTTCTGGCTCATTGTATGATTTATGTACTATAAAGGGAGGAGGTTTCTATTTCAGATCCTTAAATAGAGCCACTGTAAAGCTACAAGTATTATCCACCCCACTTCCAAATAGAGACCTCTCCTCGTCTCTGATACCATCAAAGTGGCCCTTCTCTGTTTCTCTGAAAATAGCTGACAGTTGGAGTCAGTTTTCAACTGAACCACATTTTTCAAGGCCTCCGTTCTGACGGAGCAGAATATCCCGTTGTTGATTCCTAGTGGGCCTGGCATAGATTTTAGTAGCGATCAATAGGGCGACTTTAAGAACCTTGCCAGCATTGACGTTTGCAACGCCAAGTGTCCATGGAAACACAGAATCCATCGCTTGTTTATTTCCCTCCCTCTGTTGCGCTCGGCGACACACACCACAAAATCTGACATCTACAACAACGGCTTACCCCTGCACAGATGTGACAATGATAATGGACTCCTCATCTCTCTATACCAGTGGCCTCCTCATCTCTCTATACCAGTGGCCTCCTCATCTCTCTATACCAGTGGCCTCCTCGTGTCTCTATACCAGTGGCCTCCTCGTGTCTCTATACCAGTGGCCTCCTCATCTCTCTATACCAGTGGCCTCCTCATCTCTCTATACCAGTGGCCTCCTCATCTCTCTGGCCTCCTCATCTCTCTATACCAGTGGCCTCCTCCTGTCTCTATACCAGTGGCCTCCTCCTGTCTCTATACCAGTGGCCTCCTCCTGTCTCTATACCAGTGGCCTCCTCCTGTCTCTATACCAGTGGCCTCCTGCTGTCTCTATACCAGTGGACTCCTCATCTCTCTATACCAGTGGCCTCCTCATCTCTCTATACCAGTGGCCTCCTCCTGTCTCTATACCAGTGGACTCTTCATCTCTCTATACCAGTGGCCTCCTCATCTCTCTATACCAGTGGCCTCCTCCTATCTCTATACCAGTGGCCTCCTCGTGTCTCTATACCAGTGGCCTCCTCCTGTCTCTATACCAGTGGCCTCCTCCTCTCTCTGGCCTCCTCATCTCTCTATACCAGTGGCCTCCTTATCTCTCTATACCAGTGGCCTCCTCATCTCTCTATACCAGTGGCCTCCTCATCTCTCTATACCAGTGGCCTCCTCATCTCTCTATACCAGTGGGACATCTAACAACTCAAGCCCGGACAGGCTCTTAGTGTCTCCTTCAGAAGTCAGAAATGTCCCGCTGTGATTCTTCTCTGTTATGTTCTCTGCCTTTATGTTTCGGCACAGCAGAAGTTCACAAGAGAGAGCAGAACAGAGGAGATGTAGAGCAGAAAGCAGAGCAGGTGTCACCTCAATCTGGCCACGGCTGCTTCAGTAGTTCCTGGATCAGAGTTGATCCGGCGTGATTTAACCAGCTCTTAGTAGTCTCTCCCTCAGGGGAAGAACACCCCGGTTCCACCTCTAGAGTCCTTGACCTGCTCTCTAGATCTTAAACAACCTCGTAATCCGAGTTGGCGCACATCGCACCCTATTCCCTGAATAGTGCCCTAAATGTCACCTGGGACTGTAGAGGCGTAGAGTGCAATTTGGGAAGAAGCTCAAGTGAAATATACAATATTTAATTTCTGCCGTTATAGAGATGACATCTTTCAACCGTGTAACGTAGCGATTTCCCGTCGTGCCTCATAATTTAACGACAACCTCAGGCATCTTTTGCTTTATTGGACGGGAGAGTCGTGAAAAATATAAGAGTTATTGCAGGAAGAGCAGAAGGTGGGATTTGAACTCACGCTGCAGCAGTACATGTCTGCCAGGTCAACAACTGGACAACACTAGGACATCTAACTGTGTGAGACATGTCAATCCCAGTACCTGACGACTAATATATGAACAGTCTATACAGTTTATATATATATATATATATATATATATATATATATATATATATATATATATATAGCTCCAGTCCGAGGGAGATTGAGAGTTATTTTGTGTTTCTTCCATTTGTGAATAATCGCACCAACTGTCGTCACCTTCTCACCAAGCTGCTTGGTGATGGTCTTTTCTACAATCATCTCCCTGACCGCCCTGGACAGCTCTTTGGTCTTGGCCATGGTGGAGAGCTCCTAATCTCAGCTTGTTACCTGTATAAAAGACACCTGGGATCCAGACATCTTGTTGATATATAGGGGATCAAACACGTATTTTACTGAGTAAATGCAAATCAATAAGGTGAGATAGAGGGTACAGTGGAGCTAGAAGACCGGAGAGAGCGACCGCCGAAGCCTGCCAGCAGGTGGCAGTAGACTGGCTTCTGAGGGAGCTCTGACACAAACGTACACAATCATTTCTTCTTTTACTGTATATCTTGTTACTGAAATGACGCCTTTTATTGATGCTAATATTAAACTGTACATGTAGCCTTTAAGAAACCTACTAACAATATATAAGTTATATGTTATTATGCTAATTGAGTTCATGTGACCATACAATACATGGTCAATGACTCCTTAAATAATACAATAGGTTTTAAGTTCAGCTTTAAACATGTGTAAAGGCTAATGGTTACAGAGTGCGTCTATAAACCAACCTAACTTAACAATCTACTGAATAGAGATATATTGAGCTGTGTTTAAGTATGTTTAAATATTTACACAGTACATTAGGAATACTCTTGTGACCACGTAGATATTTATTTTTAGATACCACGAGTATTATGGATTGAATGTATAGCATATTAATTACATACATGACTGTAGGTACAGTAGTACCCTCTTATTAATTATGCAGCGTGAATAAAATATTTAAAAATGGAAATAATTTATTATAAAGAACAACAACATTGTTCTTGTGACCATTTCAAACAACTGTAGAAAAGGACTAGTAGCATACAAGATTCTTTAAATGGCTGTTGATACGATCATTTTGGACGCAGAGTAAACAGTCACATCCTTACTTGTTTTGACTATTTTGGTTGGCTTACAGTGCCTTGCAAAAGTATTCGGCCCCCTTGAACTTTTCGACCTTTTGCCACATATCAGGCTTCAAACATGAAGATATACAACTGTATTTTCTGGTGAAGAATCCACAACAAGTGGGACACAATCATGAAGTGGAACGAAATTTATTGGATATTTCAAACCTTTTTAACAAGTTAAAAACTGGAAAATTGGGCGTGCGAAATTATTCAGCCCCTTTACTTTCAGTGCAGCAAACTCTCTCCAGAAGTTCAGTGAGGATCTCTGAATGATCCAATGTTGACCTAAATGACTAATGATGATAAATAGAATCCACCTGTGTGTAATCAAGTCTCCGTATAAATGCACCTGCTCTGTGATAGACTCATAGGTCCGTTTAAAGCACAGAGAGCATCATGAAGAACAAGGAACACACCAGGCAGGTCCGAGATACTGTTGTTGATAAGTTTAAAGCCGGATTTGGATACAAAACGATTTCCCAAGCCTTAAACATCCCAAGGAGCACTGTGCAAGCGATAATATTGAAATGGAAGGAGTATCAGACCACTGCAAATCTACCAAGACCCGGCCGTCCCTCTAAACTTTCAGCTCATACAAGGAGAAGACTGATCAGAGATGCAGTCAAGAGGCCCATGATCACTCTGGATGAACTGCAGAGATCTACAGCTGAGGTGGGAGACTCTGTCCATAGGACAACAATCAGTCATATACTGCACAAAGCTGGCCTTTATGGAAGAGTGGCAAGAAGAAAGCCATTTCTTAAAGATATCCATAAAAAGTGTCGTTTAAAGTTTGCCACAAGCCACCTGGGAGACACACCAAACATGTGGAAGAAGGTGCTCTGGTCAGATGAAACCAAAATCGAACTTTTTGGCAACAATGCAAAACGTTATGTTTGGCGTAAAAGCAATACAGCTCATCACCCTGAACACACCATCCCCACTGTCAAACATGGTGGTGGCAGTCTCATGGTTTGGGCCTGCTTTTCTTCAGCAGGGACAGGGAAGATGGTTAAAATTGATGGGAAGATGGATGGAGCCAAATACAGGACCATTCTGGAAGAAAACCTGATGGAGTCTGCAAAAGACCTGAGACTGGGACGGAGATTTGTCTTCCAACAAGACAATGATCCAAAACATAAAGCAAAATCTACAATGGAATGGTTCACAAATAAACATATCCAGGTGTTAGAATGGCCAAGTCAAAGTCCAGACCTGAATCCAATCGAGAATCTGTGGAAAGAACTGAAAACTGCTGTTCACAAACGCTCTCCATCCAACCTCACTGAGCTCGAGGTGTTTTGCAAGGAGGAATGGGCAAAGATTTCAGTCTCTCGATGTGCCAAACTGATAGAGACATACCCCAAGCGACTTACAGCTGTAATCGCAGCAAAAGGTGGCGCTACAAAGTATTAACTTAAGGGGGCTGAATAATTTCGCACGTCCAATTTTCCAGTTTTTTATTTGTTAAAAAGGTTTGAAATATCCAATAAATTTCGTTCCACTTCATGATTGTGTCCCACTTGTTGTGGATTCTTCACCAGAAAATACAGTTGTATATCTTCATGTTTGAAGCCTGAAATGTGGCAAAAGGTCGAAAAGTTCAAGGGGGCCGAATACTTTTGCAAGGCACTGTATTTCGACCCCAAGAATCAGAAGGTGACAAGGGAATATGAACCGATTCTTAATCAGTTTGACATTGGCATTAATGGAACAGTCATTGTGTCTTATTCACAACCAAGTTTTGTCCAGTCAACTGTTTGGCTGTCCTCACGATCATGTAGTCGTTTTGGACTAGCGACCTTTCCACACCAGATTACGTGGGAAAACTGACATTCATATTAACGCCCTGTGTGTGTCATTAAACTGATCTATGGTGGTGTTTACCTTATAAGGCACAAATAAAGAAATGTCACTGTAAGGCAGGCCTGAACTTCTCTGGAGAGAGAGTAATGTCATTGTCTGGATGTTTTCTGGACCTGTGCGTCTAACAAATCCACCATCAGAACCCTGTGACACATCAGTATGGCCCTTTAGTTTGGCTTGATCTACTGCACTTCAGGGGATTGTATGTGTGTGAGAGTCTGTGTTTGTGGTTAAATGCATATGAGCTAGTTGTGTATTAAGGGAACGCCATAAACCTGTGACACATCAGTATGGCCCTTTAGTTTGACTTGATCTACTGCACTTCAGGGGATTGTATGTGTGTGAGAGTCTGTGTTTGTGGTTAAATGCATATGAGCTAGTTGTGTATTAAGGGAACGCCATAAACCTGTGACACATCAGTATGGCCCTTTAGTTTGGCTTGATCTACTGCACTTCAGGGGATTGTATGTGTGTGAGAGTCTGTGTTTGTGGTTAAATGCATATGAGCTAGTTGTGTATTAAGGGAACGCCATAAACCTGTGACACGTCATTATGGCCCTTTAGTTTGACTTGATCTACTGCACTTCAGGGGATTGTATTGTCCTAAATATCAGCTTTAGAAGTCAGTGTATATGTATATATAAGATTCTTATATGTGGCCAATTATTTTGATAATTGTTTGCTTCTTTAAAAACTAAATGCACAAAACGATATGCAATATATGGTATATATGTGAATGTCACAGTTGAAAGAAATGGAAAAAGACTTCTGTGACAATCTGTGATGGCTAAGTAGAGTCTTACTCCACATTACATTTGCTGAATTCTATTAGCTCATTGATTATTTAAGAAAATGTATACTGTATATGCCCCACGGGTTTATTTAAAGAGTTCAACCCAGAGGGAACCCAAAATAACGTGTTTTTCTCACTCGATTGCAAAAAATGCATTCATAAAAAAGAACACTTACTTAAAACACATGGAATAATTTCAGTTTTAATCTGACGTCGTTTGTCTCGTTGCTACGTTGGAGAGTGGTTACATTCTTACCGCTTTTTTCACTAAGCTGTTTGCCCAACTGAAACCCTATTTGTAGGCGTTGGTATTGTTGAACTGCAGATCATTCATTGAGTAAACATTCTATGGTCCTGGTGCTATGACATTTGACCATATATGAGACAAATAAATCATTAGGTCATCCGGCACAAGAATAAAACTCAGGACAAACACGGTGGAGTAACACCAAATCAGAGTCACGTACACAACAGAGATTGGATAAATGTTTAGATACGACGCTGGGTTTTAGGTGAATGCTTATGTGCGTAAGGGTGTATGAACGTATTGTGTGGCGTTCACTCATAAACCCTATCGTGTTAATCAAACCTGTGTGTGTGTGCGTGCGTGTGTGTGCGTGCGTGCGTGCGTGTGTGCGCGTGTGCGTGCGTGCTTCTCTCCCCACAGGATCCCGCCCAACGTCCGTGACATCGTATACTGCACGGGCGTGTCACTCATGGATGAGGACGTGTGGGAGTTCATCTGGATGAAGTTCCACTCATCCACTGCCATCTCGGAGAAGAAGGTTCTCCTGGAGGCTCTCACCTGTAGCGATAATGGCTTCCTCCTCAGCCGGTGTGTAAAACGGTGTCACTGTTATTAGTTTAATATCATTATTACGTGTGTTTGACGTGCAATCATATTGACGTGCTAAAACGGAAACGGTGAGGTCGGTCGTCATTTTACACAGTGGACGGTTCCAGCAAGAAACCACGTCCTCCGGTTGAGTCAAATGACCCACTTCAGTAGAACATGGCTTTAATGTCCTCTCTCGTGGGTATTCACAATGCTCAAACGCCGAGTCCCTCAAAAGAAAAATGGACCCATTGTTAATCCATGGAGAAACTAGGCAATTAGACTCCTGACTGGTGACTGCATGCTCTCCCTGCCAGATAACTGTATTTTCCCTGTCACACGGATATTCACATTGTGTTTCTGCTCGACCAGAGAGTCACTGACTCACTACGTGAAAGCACTTTATTGTTTGTTCATACGGAAAATCTCAACAGCATGTAACAGTGGCTGTGAGTCGACAACCAGCCAAATGAGTCAATCCAGCACTATGAATAAAGCGTTATCTGGAACAGTGAGCCGACTACCAGTCAAATGAGTCAATTCAGCACTATGAATCAAGCATTATCTGAAACAGTGAGTCGACTACCAGCCAAATGAGTCAATCCAGCACTATAAATCAAGCGTTATCTGAAACAGTGAGTCGACTACCAGCCAAATGAGTCAATCCAGCACTATGAATCAAGCGTTATCTTAAACAGTGAGTCGGGTACCAGCCAAATGAGTCAATTCAGCACTATGAATCAAGCGTTATCTGGATTAGTGAGTCGAGTACCAGTCAAATGAGTCAATCCAGCAGTATGAATCAAGCGTTATCTGAAACAGTGAGTCGAGTACCAGCCAAATGAGTCAATCCAGCACTATGACTCTATGACATTAGAGGTTTAGTCACTTGGTCTCCGACTTGGAAACGTCAGGGGATCAAACCAAACCTCTTCTATCCAATTACCTCGTTGCGTCCCTCCCCACGCTAGCCATAAACCAATGGGGTTGCTCTGTCTGCGACAGGACTTAATGTCCCCCGGCAACAGGTTCCGTCTCCTGTTAAATAGCCGAAAACGCTGGGCGATGGGGGTGATATATTATGATGCACTCCAGCTCTCTGCAGCAGCTCCCACCAGCCCTATAGGCACTGGACTGTGGATACATGGAGCTGCTCAGCTCTGACCCTGAGGTGCCGAGTCTGTGGTATATTACAAGCCGGGTGGTTCCCTGAATACTGATCTGTCTGTGAGCTGGGGTGAATGACCCTGTATGCTGTGGTGATGAGGTCACAGACGTCCTATTGCTCTTCTAATTGTGTTTGTCAGCGGCTCGTGAGATCATATCTGCCGTTTGCAGGGTACTGCCAGTGTACCACGACGGAGGACGTATCCGGCACTCTGTGTTGTATCGTGTCTGAGATGAGCTGTTAGCCGTGTGTGTCTTATGGGTCTTATAACACGCAATTAGCGCCTGATTACATTCACATTCTACAGCCTTGATCAGGATGTTCCCTAAATACAGGACTAGCTCTGGGAACTACTTTACAGTAAACTATGGCCTTTCATGTTCATGCATATGTAAGAACACCCACCCACTTATTGGTTAGAACCGTACAAGCAGCAGTCAATATCAGGCAGATGCCTGCCTGCCTACCCAGAACTCACATGGGCCTTGATTTGCTTATTTCAATGCCTGAAACCCTCTTAGCAGTTGGAGTAAATCAATGCATTGGGCCAGGCATTCCTACTGTTCTGCTAGCGTGGACATGCTAACATGCTCTAATAGCCCTAGACTGGTCAGAGCAGACCAAAGGCCTCATGCTGGGATTGTATTCACCCCGGTGTTCCCTATAGTCAGTGCTATATGGCAGATGACCATGCTGAACTGTTCTAGACGGACTGCGTGCGAACACCAGCTGTCAACTCCGGTTGCGTCACATTGGAGGTGCTGGCCAATCTGAAGTGCAGGTACTTAGTATGTAAAGTGGTTGTCAGAGGAACCAGAGTGGAGTTCAGAGACGTGACAGAACCCCCGTAGCAGTCTCAGAGTCTAATCCCACTGCTTTCAGAACCGACCGAAACCGTCGGCCACAATCGTGCTGATCGTAAGAGGAAGTGTCCATCGGTGAAATGATAGATGTGTTTCTCCTTTACCGGAACATTCTGCCCGGTTTTCTGTGCCTGTCGTTGCTCAGCACATTATGTCATCTGGGATTAACAGAGCTGCCGAGAGAGAAAACAAAAGACCGGTCAGAATATTTGACTGACGACGTCCCCCGGCAGCCTCATTTGCATAACATTTGCAGTGACAAACCACGGAAGGCCGGAGCATCGATACAGGGCATTAGGTTACGTATCAGTTGGGCATTAAACCACGTTGTGTCAGAGCGTCATGGGTACATGCTGTGGAGCAGTGAGGATGTGGCTGGGAAAGACTAGCCAGGAGAGACCCAACAAATCATCATACCTGTCACTAAGAATGTCCCTGGAGTATTGGTGTGGACGGGGGAAACACACACAAAACAAATGCCACGGCACCTTCATAGCCGTACGTGAGTGCCTGTGTGTTGCGTGTCTCGTGGGCCGTGCTGGCGCAGACTAGGAGGCAGAGCAAGCGGAACAGCCGTGATCCTCTCCCAGAGAACCGGAGAATAATGTCTCTGTTACGTACCACAGGATCAGAAAGATCCCAGAGAACGGGTGAATAATGTCTCTGTTACGTACCACAGGATCAGAAAGATCCCAGAGAACGGGTGAATAATGTCTCTGTTACGTACCACAGGATCAGAAAGATTCCAGCTAGCGGAGGATTAAGCTGCCAGAGCCCAGGGGATGGATTCAATGGAGGCCGAATTTACCTCACAATGCCATACGTACGGTAACGTCCCTATGTCAGCCAGCACTCTCCAGGGGGCGCTAATTTTCACTGATGTTATCTGCGATCTGGTCACCATCGTACAGCTCATTACTAGCGTGTGATTGATGTTTTCGGAAACTAAATGAATGCAATTTACACCATTTCAGGTTCTATGTTTTAGTAAACCTTTCTCACAGAATCCCAAATGACGCTGATAGGCCTGTGGTTCTCAAACCCCTCCCGGGGGCCCTCAATCGCACCATATGTTACATAAGCGCACCTGAACCAACTCGTCACCTAATTATCAGGCCCCTGAAGACCCGAGTCAGAGGATCTATTTCTGGGTTGTGACCGAACGCTGAGACGTCTGTGGGTTCCGAGGAGATGTGTGAGAACCATTAAAACAGGCCTGAGATCAGTAAATCACACCACCCTGACTCAACCCAACTGTAGATGTGTGAGAACCATTAAAACAGGCCTGAGATCAGTAAATCACACCACCCTGACTCAACCCAACTGTAGATGTGTGAGAACCATTAAAACAGGCCTGAGATCAGTAAACCACACCACCCTGACCCAACTGTAGATGTGTGAGAACCATTAAAACAGGCCTGAGATCAGTAAATCACACCACCCTGTAGATGTGTGAGAACCATTAAAACAGGCCTGAGATCAGTAAATCACACCACCCTGACCCAACTGTAGATGTGTGAGAACCATTAAAACAGGCCTCCGATCAGTAAATCACACCACCCTGACTCAACCCAACTATAGATGTGTGAGAACCATTAAAACAGGCCTGAGATCAGTAAATCACACCACCCTGACTCAATCCAATGTTTTTTCCTCTAATTATGTTTTCATATATATTTGAAAGGCCTTATGGTGCCTATCTGCTGTGCTTTAACAAACACGACCTGGTGATTAAAATTTCTATGTATAAAGATTTCCAGTGACGTTACAAAACACAATCTAAAGCATTTTTATGAAAGAAGCCGTTGATCCGCTGTGGCTTAAATAAGTTTGGTGAGTTAATTTATTTCTGTTCAGATGGACTTGGTAGTGGTCAGAAACTCCATAATGTTCTAATGCTAATGAGGTTATTGTAAGGTTACAAGAGTTTTTGAATTATCAACAGTTAAAGCCAATAAACTATTTTAAACACAGCACACAGGCAGATATGTGATGCATCTCTAAGCCCGAGAATAATGACCAAATAGCTTAAAGGCTACAGTTGGAGATGGAATCTGATCCGTTCTGTTAACGGCTGAACTAAACACATGGCCCTGATCAATCACCTGTAGCTTACTTTTCCTTGCCGTATTTCAAACGTAAAGTAATCTGCCATTGGTTTATCCAGACAGGTTCCTCATGCTCATCTTAAAGCAGCACAGTGGCCCAGTCAGAGAGGTTAATCGAGGACAGGATGTTGTTGCTCTGGCCATGACAAGTTGATACACAGTACAATGTGCCCACAGCTCTGTGAACAGCGTTCGGGGCCAACCTAAAATGATTTGTGTGGCTAATGCCCTGATTGCCTCATCCTGGTTGACATACCTGGTGATCAGTTTGGTCCCAGTACCTGTGTTTCTGCTTTTATCCGGCAGGTAACTAGCCAGTACCTGTGCTTTAGTGTTTATCTAGCCAGTACCTGTGCTTTAGCGTTTATCTAGCCAGTACCTGTGCTTTAGCGTTTATCTTGCCGGTTCTCGTGCTTTAGCTTTTACGTAGCCGGTTCCCGTGCTTTAGTGTTTATCTAGCCAGTACCCGTGCTTTAGCGTTTATCTAGCCAGTACCTGTGCTTTAGCGTTTATCTAGCCAGTACCTGTGCTTTAGCGTTTATCTAGCCAGTACCTGTGCTTTAGTGTTTATCTAGCCGGTACCTGTGCTTTAGTGTTTATCTAGCCAGTACCTGTGCTTTAGCGTTTATCTAGCCAGTACCTGTGCTTTAGTGTTTATCTAGCCAGTACCTGTGCTTTAGTGTTTATCTAGCCGGTACCTGTGCTTTAGTGTTTATCTAGCCAGTACCCGTGCTTTAGCGTTTATCTAGCCGGTACCTGTGCTTTAGTGTTTATCTAGCCAGTACCTGTGCTTTAGTGTTTATCTAGCCAGTACCTGTGCTTTAGTGTTTATCTAGCCGGTACCTGTGCTTTAGTGTTTATCTAGCCAGTACCCGTGCTTTAGCGTTTATCTAGCCGGTACCTGTGCTTTAGTGTTTATCTAGCCGGTACCTGTGCTTTAGTGTTTATCTAGCCAGTACCTGTGCTTTAGTGTTTATCTAGCCAGTACCTGTGCTTTAGTGTTTATCTAGCCAGTACCTGTGCTTTAGTGTTTATCTAGCCGGTACCTGTGCTTTAGTGTTTATCTAGCCAGTACCTGTGCTTTAGTGTTTATCTAGCCGGTACCTGTGCTTTAGTGTTTATCTAGCCAGTACCTGTGCTTTAGCGTTTATCTAGCCGGTACCTGTGCTTTAGTGTTTATCTAGCCAGTACCTGTGCTTTAGCGTTTATCTAGCCAGTACCTGTGCTTTAGCGTTTATCTAGCCAGTACCTGTGCTTTAGTGTTTATCTAGCCAGTACCTGTGCTTTAGCGTTTATCTAGCCGGTACCTGTGCTTTAGTGTTTATCTAGCCAGTACCTGTGCTTTAGCGTTTATCTAGCCAGTACCTGTGCTTTAGTGTTTATCTAGCCAGTACCTGTGCTTTAGTGTTTATCTAGCCGGTACCTGTGCTTTAGTGTTTATCTAGCCAGTACCTGTGCTTTAGCGTTTATCTAGCCAGTACCTGTGCTTTAGTGTTTATCTAGCCAGTACCTGTGCTTTAGTGTTTATCTAGCCGGTACCTGTGCTTTAGTGTTTATCTAGCCAGTACCTGTGCTTTAGCGTTTATCTAGCCAGTACCTGTGCTTTAGTGTTTATCTAGCCAGTACCTGTGCTTTAGTGTTTATCTAGCCGGTACCTGTGCTTTAGTGTTTATCTAGCCAGTACCTGTGCTTTAGCGTTTATCTAGCCGGTACCTGTGCTTTAGTGTTTATCTAGCCAGTACCTGTGCTTTAGTGTTTATCTAGCCGGTACCCGTGCTTTAGTGTTTATCTAGCCGGTTCTCGTGCTTTAGCGTTTATCTAGCCGGTACCCGTGCTTCAGCCAAGTCAGTTGGGGTAGGCTACTCTTGGTTACTTAATGAAAGATTAGAAGGAACAGAATTGTGGTTATTTTAATGAGTTATATAGCAGCCAGACATGAATCATCACCTGACACAGGCCTAATTATTTAAAGGATCAAGCTCATTCTGCCTGTGGAGATCATTATAAATTAATTAATTTGTAGCCTAATGTTTTCCAGAGTCGTAGTGGGGGGACGGCAGTATGCAATTACACTGTGAGTCCATGTTTATGTTACTTTGATACGACTGTTATTGTGTCCCTATTTAACACACAAGGCATATCGAGCCAAAATATGCATCGTATTATGTAAAACCGGGGTCCCCAAACCTCATTTCATTAGTAAGCCAATGGTGTCACGAGTGTTCCCGAACTGGTTGGGAACCACTGATGTAGAACACCAAAATGCCTTTAAATGATGAAGTCATATGAAAGACATTTCCTATTTCCGCCATAGCTGTGGCGGTGTTGCTGCTATACCACTTTTACCATAAGCATAAAGACAGTGGCTGGAAACATGGTTATTGACACATTGTAAATTGTTGTCATTTTAACGGTGTTTAATTGCGTCGATACGGGCGTAGCCGTAATCCGTTCCCTGCAGTTGGAACAAGTCTGATGAACGTACCATGTATTTTTAAAGCCTACTGTCCATACACGGACCGGGTCTGCTGGTTCAGAGATAATGACTGTGTTGCAGATGCGATTAATGTGCTGTTGTTTGATAAATTCCTAAGCGCGGTCGACTGAGCTATAAACCAGCGCTAGCCATAAATCTGGTTTAGTAGATGCAGGAATGTAGTCACACTCAGAGTCATTTATTTAAGACTTTAAGGCACACTTGGTTTTCACAGGTGGAAAATAAGACCCATGTCTGTGATTAGATCTGTGTGTGTGTGTGTGTGTGTGTGTGTGTGTGAGTGAGTGTGTGTGTGTGTGTGTGTGTGTGTGTGTGTGTGTGTGTGTGTGTGTGTGTGTGTGTGTGTGTGTGTGTGTGTGTGTGTGTGTGTGTGTGTGTGTGTGTGTGTGTGTGTGTGTGTGTGAGTGTGTGCGAGTGTGTGCGAGTGTGTGCTAGTGTGTGCTAGTGTGTGCTAGTGTGTGCGTGTGTGTGTGGGTGTTTGAGGATGGTTATCTTAGGCTCATAAGTAATACTCCATCAACGGCCATGAAAACTGGACAGGGTGTATGAATGCTTCTCAGGGGATGGGGGGTGGACGGTGGAGGGTGGATGACAACGGGGTGAACGAAGGGGTTGGATGACAGGGGGCGGACGACAGGGGGCGGACGACGGGGGGTGGGTGTGGATGGTGGGGTGGAGGACGATGGAGCGGTGCTTGATTGGTGGGTGGACGACCAGGGGTGGGGGGTTATATTGTTGCGGGGGTGGACGATGTGTGGGTGGACGACCAGGGGTGGGGGGTATTGTTGCAGGGGTGGACGATGTGTGGGTGGACGACCAGGGGTGGGGGGTATTGTTGCGGGGGGTGGACGATGGGTGGGTGGATGACCAGGGGTGGGGGGTATTGTTGCGGGGGTGGACGATGGGTGGGTGGATGACCAGGGGTGGGGGGTATTGTTGCGGGGGGTGGACGATGGGTCGTGGACTTTGGGGGGTGGATGTTGTGGGCGATGCCTTACATTTTCTACCGACTTCAGTTTCCTCAGCACCCTTGGGGAAAATTCGGGTTCCTGCTTATTGGTGCTACAGGGATTTGGGGAACATGTGCTTAAAATCAGAGAACAGATCAACATGCCAAAGACATTTATCTGTTCATGCAGGTTATCAGTTTGGAAGCTGTTTTAAGAATCACTGTTGGTTTTAGTTACATGTTAGTAATTTCATCCTTAATTAGTTTTGGTTATTAGCCGGTCATTAGTATCAGTTCACTGAAAACCAGGACATTCGTCATTCAATCCTGTGCAAACAGTATCTGCTACAGTGTTTTGTGGCAGGTTGTAACTCAAGCCAGTCATGATTAACTCTGTAGGTACTAGAAAGGCATTCTACACGGTACGGAGATCCAAATTCTCATTTAAAGAATTGAGCGAATAACTGGTAGTAGTTCACGCTCCTGACCCCACTGCCTGGCTCGTCTCATGGACAGTTATTTTTACTGCATATTTTCTGTGTTTGTCTTTCTCAGGTATAATAATGGTGAACATTAAAGAAGGTCCACAACTCAATAAATTCATTCAACAACAACAAATACAATGTATCAATTACTTACTGACCTTTGTCACGTCATAGAAGTGTGTCGTACCATTAATTGATCGCAGTGTGGACTTAATCTACGTATACAGGAAGATCAAGAACAGATAAAAAATGATGAAGGGAGGGAAGATTTCAGAACAAACATAAAAGTTCAGGTTCCTCAGGACCACGGCGTAGACCTCGTACCCTGACTGCGTGTAATTGCAAATTGAAAACGTGTACCGTGACGCTGTCTTGTCTAATATCGTATTTCTTTGTTGCCTGCTTGACATTTACAGGCTCATTTGCATAAGTGTCTATATTTACATTTAATGCAGTCTCATTGCGTTCACACTGACTCGGCTTGCTGACACCGAGTATTAAAAACTGTATTTTGGTAATTGAATTCCAGCGTTCCTCCTGCGACGCCCGAGTCGGCCCTGATGTATTTATTTATTTCCTACCTTAATAGCAGACTGTGTTTACTTCCCAGAGGTACCTCAGGATGGGACAACACGAGGCATTGTCTCCCACTGGGTGTTTACGATCCGGGCTCTACGGTGTAAATGTGTTCATTGGGACGTCTGAAAATGAAATGTATTAAATTATCAACGTCGTGATTTCTCCGCAGGTGTCTTTTCTACGGATTTGCAGCCCGTAAACGCTGACTTTAACTGTTCAACCTGCACGCAGTTCCCAAGATAATTTGTGTGAGGGGAATATATAGTTCAGAGACACGTTCTGTCCTCTGCTTCTTCTCCAGGCTCCTCAACCTGTCTCTGAGTTCGGATCTGGTCCCAGATCAGGACGTCATTGATGTCATCATCCACGTGGGACGGAACCCCCACGGCAGACAGTTGGCATGGCGATACTTCAGGGAGAAGTGGGACGTTCTGAACTCACGGTAATTGATTTCTGCAGATTGGCGTGAATCTGCGCCCTGGTCTATTTGTCATATTGTCCTACTGAATAAGAATAAAAGTTAAAAAAGTGTTAAACATTCCTGAAGAATAAGAAACGATAGCATTTCTATATTTTCTCATAATTGATACAATAATATAACACCCTGGATTAATTTTCCCAGAACACATTGCCTCTTTTCAAAAGTCTCTTAATACCCAATGGGAGGTCCCTTCACACGTTCCAGTGTTCTAGGAACAGGCAGTGTGGAGCTCTGGACACAAGCACAGAATCTCAATTGAACGTACTTGAATCTATGCCTTCTCTCGACTCTCTCAAACCCCATCCTGTAAGACGATGAGCTTTGAGAATGTTTAGAGGATGTGACTGAAAAATCAATGTGATTGCAATTTCACCAGGTACAGACTAATGTACTGCTTTTGCCCGGTTTAAATTGGAACAATCAGAAAATAACACAACAACAGATAATAAACAAATTGTTCCCAATTTTTAGTGCCACTTTTATCCAGCTGTTGTATATTATGAATTTAGTATGTGAGCAGACAACTAACTGGTTGAAGTGATATGTTTTGTTTTGGACTAAAACATTATGACTGTTTGGGTTCGTGGTGTATTCAGGTTTCGTTTTTTTTTTTACAGTAATTGACGTTTTTCTTAATTACTTTCTATGTTTTTTCTCTTATTGTAATACCTGTTTACCAATCATTTCATGTTTTTTTCCTGTTGATTTTCTAACGAGATTACAACTACTGTACAGTTATTGGTATTCAGATGTTGTCTGTTGATTAAGCGCTGAGTGCTTTGGAATTGTGTTCATGGAAACAACAGTGTTTGAAATGCCTTGTTTTTTCCTGCCGTCCTCATTTAGGTATGGTGAGGCGTTATTCATGAATTCCAAGCTAATCAGCGGTGTGACTGAATTCCTAAACACAGAGACGGAACTGAACGAGGTGAGTCTACTCAAGTTATCTGGTCTTCTATAATTACATTTACATTATTGTCATTGAGCGGACATTTTTATACAGAGTGAGTTACATTTGTTTCTCTGTTAATGTATCTCTCACAAATTAGTCAATGTACTGTATGTTTAGATAGCATGTTTATCTCTTTTTGTATTTTTTTATAATGAGAACTTACTCTCTGAAGGGCTGTCTCTGAACACGTTGGCTGGTTTAGTGAAACCAATTTAAATATATTTACATATACAACCTAATGACTGATTGGTGTTACAGAGCTCAACCCTTTATCTAATGGTCATTCTCTAATTTAATTATAAGGGGCATTAAAGATATAGATATAGATTTTTTTACAATTTACAATTCTTGAACGATGTCTGTATCTGTACCTGAACCTTTACCTGAACCTGTACCTGAACCTGTACCTGAACCTGTACCTGTACCTGAACCTGTACCTGAACCTGTACCTGAACAATGTCTGTTTCCTCAGCTGAAGGAGTTCATCCTCCTCAGCGGAGGTGGCGCGGGTTCAGCATTTGCCCGGGCCGTGGAGATCGTCGAGGCCAATGTGAGGTGGCACAGTCTCCACGAACGTCAGTTCTTCCAGTGGCTGAGGAAGTCGCCCAACGGTTAACACACAGCCCACAGGGAACAGCCCCAAGCATGGCCTCTCTCTGATATTATAGACCCAATGACGGCGGGCGGAGAAATTATATAAAGAGGTTTTTTAAAACAAGCACAGAAAAAATATTTTAATTTCTTTTGCAAAAAAAAAACTACTTTCCCTCCTAGCCTAGTCCCCAAACTTAAAAAAACGTTAACTGGTGAACTAGAATGCAAGGAAAAGGTTTACCGGAAGGTCGCTGGTTTGAATCCCTGGGCCGACAAAGTGGATAAACATGTCAATGGGCCATTGAGCAAGGCACCCAGCCCTAATTCCTCCAGCTCTGTATAAGAGTGACTGCGACATATAAATGTGGAAGAGTTCAGCTGGGCGATGTGGATCGATGACGATGCCAATTTGGCTGAATGTCATGAAGGTGGATCTGGTATAAATATTGCATGGTGGCATTCATCCCCAGAGACTGTTTTATTTTCAACGCATGGTGTTCACCCTTACTCTGATTGGTTTTCCCCGGAGCTGACCCCCACAACCTTGTCAATGACCTTTGAACCTCAGGTCAAGTCTTTGTAGCGTATGAAGAGAGACCCGAGAGCATGGGAAAGCGGAGAGGAAACAGAGAGGAAACGGAGAGGAAACGGAGAGGAAACGGAGAGGAAACAGACCCGGCTGCAATGCTATCTGGAAGAAGAACAGTAAAAAGCACACGTTGTTTTTTCTCACAATGACAATCAGTCTGTGTTTTGATTGAGACAGAAGCATTGAGGAACTTTAACACAACCGAATATATGTGTGCCTCAGAAGATTCAACCGTTACCTCCTCTTCAACAGGGACTAATGTGTGACGTCTGGGGCATTTGGGCAGGCTCGGCTGGCTGATGTGATGTTTGTTTTCGTGCGTGACGTGTTCTTTACTAACCTCCTCGTCCGAAAGGTTTTCCCGAAACACTCTAGGCCCATTTTGACGGGGACTGGTTTTTGGATTTCTTTCCAGACCCCGGGACGCTAGAGGAAGTGGGAGCAAAGCGACTCCGCTGAAGCGAAGTAGTGGCCATATTGAATATTGATTGGTTATCATTAATAGCATTTATATTTCCTGTTTGCACTGGAGTGTCCTTGGATTATACCGTTTAGGTGTTTGAGTAAAAATAAAAACGAATAAAAAGTTGTGAGTGTTGCGGTCAATATGTCGTGTGAAAATATTCCAAATCCTGATTAACTGACAGCCTGTGTGACATGGTGTGACGATAATGTAGAAACCTGACGCTCTTTTAGCCAAAAGAAATGTTCCCGGTTTTTATGTTGCGCTAATTACTTTGACGTTTCTCTGTGAGACCTTGTCTAGGCAACTGCTGAGGCAATACAACACTTGTGAGATTCCTGACAGATATGATTAGTTCTGTTGCTCTACATGCTTTCTCAGTGGCCTTGATTAATAAGGAAAACAGCATACTAATGTGTTTTTACTGTGGTATGCTTGGCAGAAAGGGCAAGTCCCCACTGAGTTAACAGAGGAGTCCATTGCTACATTATTTCCAGTGTAAAAGTCAGTTCTATTTTTAACCTCATTTGCTAATCCTTGATACTGTAGACCTGGAAAAGTAAACAGCTTCTGCAAGTTTCTTTCTTTCTTGTTTTGATGTATTTCAATAGCATTTCTTTTCTAAATGAGAAAAGATATCTTTCTGTATTTTGAGCAGAGCAGCAATGCGATTTTAACGCTGACAAATAAATTATTTTGTACATTAATGCAGCACTGTCTGACTGTGTCAGTGTGTTTGAGAGGATCATTTGTTGTTGTCAGGTCAGTCTCCATTTTGTGTTAAAGGGTCGTTTGGTAAAATATGTTGTTGGAATTTTGATCAGTAGTCTGTGGTCCGGTTAATATTACATTTTTGTCCAACAACTTGTGGAATTAGACGTGCGGTTGTCTTTGGCATGTTTGGCATCTGTCAAACTAGTACACTCGTCTTTGTAGAGATCATATAATTATAGGTAAGTTATCAAATATCTACATATTAATATAAATATTGTATTAGTCCACATGTAATAATATGGTTATATCTACATGTAATAATTGTAATGAATGACATGGTCTATTTTCATCTGCATCAATGCAACCAACTCCAGGTTATTGCAGCTAGCTAAACTTCTAGTTTATCATAGTTAGTTAAATTAAGAACAAACAAGTTATATGGTGTGGTTTACCTGACATTGGGTAAAACATTGATATTACCAGTACATTTATGTCACATGAGTCTGTGTTATACTGGCTGCACTAAACTACACTGACCACCCGTTGAACCAACAGTAATTTAGATAAATTAGCAACACACATTCGCTTGGACAATGAAGCCTTCACCTCTCAAATGACCTGATAATTGACCCACCAGGATCCTGGCAGATAGCTGTCTCTACTTTTATATGCCTTTATTTTTGGTAGCAGTGTAAAGGGATGGATTCTCCACACGGTTTATATACACATCACCAAAGTTCAGCTACGGCCAGGATGACGTTGTTTTTAAAGGTGTAAAATAACGCGGCAGGTGCTGAATATGGGTCACAAGTGCAGAAGATTTGCACTTTGTTAGTTCGTTTTTTGTGTGGTGATCTAAACAATTATGGGCTTGAAATGTAGAACATTTTACTGGCTTGTGCACAAGCTCCATTGAATTGCCAGTGCTAGCTTCAATGTTAAGCCCGCCAGGCAGTCAGAGTGACCATGTGACTGAAAAATATGAATACGTTTCGTATCTCCACATTCACTTATGAATGCAATACCTTTCAAACGTGTACATTCACTAACAATACCTGTTGACTGTCAGCTTTATAGAAAATGCCATTAATCACACACACCGTTTATTTCGCTGATACGACCGCCCAGTGTACACTAGAAACAGAAAGAACATTCCGGAGGAAGAAAATGAAACTGAGTACTTAAAGTAATGTATGGAAAATCCATATCTGCCCGGAGAAATAGTGTAATAACTCTAAAACTCAGAGTTTCTAAGAGAGATGTCCTGCGTATAGTCAGGGTTCTTTAAGGCCTGTGGTAGATAAGTAGTTATTCCTTTTAAGATATCCAATTCCTTGCCTGGCTACACAGAATCTTTGCGCCAGCCAAATATTACATGGACGTTTATTGTTTCTCTATAATGAGTCTGGATTTGAGTACCTTCCCGGATATTTTCACAATAACAAAATTTATAGCGCATCTAATCCCAGAATCCCATGGGGTAGGACAGAGCTAAATACGCCGTGAAACAACGTTTTAGAACAATTTTAATTGTTTTCGATACACTGATTGTTTACAGATTAAACAATCCCTGAGGTCATCACTGCATACACTGTCATCAGTGCAAACGCGGTCATCACTGCATACACTGTCATCAGTGCAAACGTGGTCATCACTGCATACAATGTCATCAGTGCAAACATCAGGAGAGGCCCTGATCCTCACAAAATGGGTCTAAGAAATTCAGGGGCCAAAACAGGATCTTGAAAAGGTATGATATATATTAATAATGTGCTGAGCTACATAAAAATCTCCATTGTGAATCATTTCTCCCCCTATAATTAAATTTAGATCTTACTGTTGGAGGTTTGAACCTCGGAAACTCAGTTGTGTGTGACAACTTCTCTGAAAGTAAATTGGAAAATAAAAAGGTTGAGCGCATGCCCCATCTGCAGTCTATATCCCCCATCTGCAGTCTATATCCCCCCATATGCAGTCTATATCCCCCATCTGCAGTCTATATGCCCCATCTGCAGTCTTCATGCCCCATCTGCAGTCTTCATACCCCATTTGCAGTCTTCATGCCCCATCAGCAGTCTTCATACCCCATTTGCAGTCTTCATACCCATTCTGCAGGGATATGAAGATTTTCAGTCTTCATATCCCATTTGCAGTCTTCATACCCCATTTGCAGTCTTCATATCCCATTTGCAGTCTTCATGCCCCATCTGCAGTCTTCATGCCCCATTTGCAGTCTTCATGCCCCCTTCTGCAGTCTTCATATCCCATTTGCAGTCTTCATGCCCCATCTGCAGTCTTCATGCCCCATCTGCAGTCTTCATGCCCCATCTGCAGTCTTCATGCCCCATCTGCAGTCTTCATACCCCATTTGCAGTCTTCATATCCCATCTGCAGTCTTCATGCCCCTTCTGCAGTCTTCATATCCAATTTGCAGTCTTCATACCCCATTTGCAGTCTTCATACCCCATTTGCAGTCTTCATATCCCATTTGCAGTCTTCATACCCCATTTGCAGTCTTCATACCCCATCTGCAGTCTTCATATCCCATCTGCAGTCTTCATGCCCCATCTGCAGTCTTCATACCCCATTTGCAGTCTTCATGCCCCCTTCTGCAGTCTTCATATCCCATTTGCAGTCTTCATGCCCCATCTGCAGTCTTCATGCCCCATCTGCAGTCTTCATGCCCCATCTGCAGTCTTCATGCCCCATCTGCAGTCTTCATACCCCATTTGCAGTCTTCATATCCCATCTGCAGTCTTCATGCCCCTTCTGCAGTCTTCATATCCAATTTGCAGTCTTCATACCCCATTTGCAGTCTTCATATCCCATTTGCAGTCTTCATGCCCCATCTGCAGTCTTCATGCCCCATCTGCAGTCTTCATGCCCCATCTGCAGTCTTCATGCCCCATCTGCAGTCTTCATACCCCATTTGCAGTCTTCATATCCCATCTGCAGTCTTCATGCCCCTTCTGCAGTCTTCATATCCAATTTGCAGTCTTCATACCCCATTTGCAGTCTTCATATCCCATTTGCAGTCTTCATAACCCATTTGCAGTCTTCATACCCCATTTGCAGTCTTCATATCCTATCTGGAGTCTTCATGCCCCATCTGCAGTCTTCTTACCCCATTTGCAGTCTTCATGCCCCCTTCTGCAGTCTTCATATCCCATTTGCAGTCTTCATGCCCCATATGCAGTCTTCATGCCCCATCTGCAGTCTTCTTGCCCCATCTGCAGTCTTCATGCCCCATCTGCAGTCTTCATGCCCCATCTGCAGTCTTCATACCCCATTTGAAGTCTTCATATCCCATCTGCAGTCTTCATGCCCCTTCTGCAGTCTTCATATCCAATCTGCAGTCTTCATGCCCCATCTGCAGTCTTCATGCCTGGAGCGATTTGCAGGGTGAGAAACAGAAAGGGTTGCCAATGTGTGATCTTCAAAAGCTCCCAACCTCCTTATTTCCATGGTACACGTTAGAAGTCCCAAATCGGGCTGACATTTGAAAACAAAGCATCCGACAGATAAATAAGTCCCACTTGAACCAACAAATGCAAATGAAGTATTGTATCTTCGGGAGCTCTGGGCAGCAGCAGTAACTAACTACAGTAGGTAGATGTTAAATTTAATGCAGAGGAAACATGAGAGCCTTTATTAGTTGGCCTTTGTTGCCTGTACAAACTCCCAGCGGGTTGGCCATTAGTAACAGGATGAGGTCAAATAAACCACTTATCAGAACTGCCTCCATCCCAGTGCCTTGCTGAACGTTTCTAGGCCTTTCAAACAGTGTCCCTGGAAGTACGCTAACAGAGAGAGGGAAGCTCCTTACCCTGAGAGGCACGACGATTCTGGATCTGTTCATCCCACTGAGGACCTGACCTTTGAGAGATGAAGAGAAGATCAATCGCATTCCGTGGTCGCCACAACAAGTGATGGTCGCTGATAAGCAATTGATGGAGAGAATATGGACTGCACATCACGCGAAAGCTGTAGCTTCTAACTCCTGTGTTTTGTTGTAGGCAAACATGTGTTGATGTATAATTTCTGAGTTGTCGAAGAGTCTGAGGTAAATAACTTTGGGTGCCTTGTTTAGATCGGATATGCTCTACATTTGAAGTTTATATAAATGTGAGCTGTTGTGTGTGTGTTGGTGGGGGGGGAATCTGTCAGGTCTGTTCTCCCCAATTTGAGGCAGCTGTCCTACGTTGCCTCTAATTGGGAAACCAATTTAATTTCAGCCTTTCCACACTAATAGATGTGGAATATCGTTCATGCCAGTTGGATGTTTTTCATTAAAGAACCTTTTTATGTTTCCTTACAACCTGTGTTTTACATCGGGCCTCAGCATGACACTAGGGTGCACAAGTTGTACTTCACCAATTGGACTCCATTGCCCTTCTAAATGCAAATCAATATGATGCGCTCTCAAAAATGTCCTTGTGTCCTGCGCCGTTTAACATTTAGGACATTTTGGACCACAGCTCAGGACAACCCTACCGTCAAAAGTCCTACTGGTTGTGAGGCAGATGAAGTAGCTGACGATTCAGACTAACACCACTTGGGTGGTGTTGGTTAAACCAGGCACGGGTATTTCTATTAAAACCGAACAAACATCGAACAACAAACTTCTGAAACAGAAATTGAATTGAATATGCGCTTTAAGAAACAACTCAATAACATACAACACAACAACTAGACGTACAACAAACATTGACCGACATGACATCAAACAATGAAGCACAAAACCGGAACCGAAGGAAAATATCCACACCTTTACACCGGTGGTCGTCACAAACACATTTATAGTCTTCAGTGCGCAGCGAGGGTGAGACAACGGCAAGTCGGCTAACAAACAAACAAGTAAGAAAAGAGTGTCATGTAGCAGTGGGGTCCGTCTGCCCACCGGTGATGGATCCAGAGGGAAATGTCTTTGGAGAGGCTTGCTCCATTAATCTGAACTACTGCACCACGCTTCATCTATCTCCATCTATCTCCTTCATCTATCTCCCTGCTTCTGGCACAAACTGAGACTCTCGCTTTTCCTTCCTCCGTCGTTTCTCTCGCTCTCATTCCTTCTCACATGTTTTCAGATTCTCTGTCTATCTCTCTCTCAGCATGGCCCTGGTATGATTTGACCATATACACGCCGGTGAGCCAGAACACGACCTGTCCCATGTCTAATATGCTGTTGGTACTTCGCGAGCCTTCATAAAATCACTTACCTGTTGAAACATGGACTCTATAAGTCCCCTGAAGGTGTCCTGTGCTATCCGGCCCCAAGACATTAGCAGTTAGTGTACTCCAATTTCTTTTCATGTCCAGCTCCCGATAATAATATTGTCCTTGTATCGTCTGCAACTCCTCCTCAGGGGCACGGCAGTCTGACATTGACATATGCTTCCGTCATGCCAGTCAAATTGTTATCATGCCGCTCTTTTCACCCGGAACTGAAGATACACACTCACTGACACCGCTGACCGACTATCCTCCATCCGAACCGGGTTGTGCTGGGCCATCTGACGCCACCCTATGTTAGATCCAGGACACAAACCCACGGCCCTGGTGACACAGTACAGCAGTGAGGCGGCATCTTAGACCAGATGGTCATTTGTTTGGGGGGTTGCTGGCTCAATTACAAGCCAACAGCATCCTAGACGATGTAGTCCTCCATATTCTCCGTGTTTTGGAGAGGCCTTGATACCTTGGTCATAGTGTGCCACCTCGCTCCCTCTTCCTCTTTCTTTTTTGCCATTTCTTTCTCCTTCTCTCTCTCTCTCTCTTTATTTATTTCTATCTCTACACTACAGGGCCCCGCTATGTCACATATTTATTTCTATCTCTACACTACAGGGCCCCGCTATGTCACATATTTATTTCTATCTCTACACTACAGGGCCCCGCTATGTCACATATTTATTTCCATCTCTACACTACTGTCACGATTGGTGTGGTGGCGTTGCTACACTTCCATTTCGGTGATCCACTTCCGTGTTTTTGTGTTCACTAGCTGTGATTACTTCCTCTTTCACGTGGTCACAGCTGTTAGTAATCTGTCACTTTATGTGGGGATAAAAGGGGTCGCTAGCAAGTCACTCCTTGCTTAGCATTGTTTGTTACTACATGTCACTGTGTTTTAGAGGTGAGTGTTTGTATATATATAGCTGTCGTTCTTAAACGTTTGTGTGTAAGTCGCTATGTGCGCATCTTTGATTTAAGTTCACAGTTTAGTGTGTTTTCGCCGTACTCGGTTTGTTTTATGTTCAGGTTGTCTTTAATAAACCTGGTTAAACGGATCTATTGGCTCTGCACATGGCTTTCACCGCACTGCGCCGCTCCATCCGTGACAGAATGCTAAGCCACCCAAAAAGCCCGCAGAGCCGGACGGTGAGTGGATTCCTCGGAGGGGCAAGCTATAGCGCTCCGAGGTATGAAGCTCACCGTCAACCCACGGAGCAGCAGGAGCGGCGCTACACCTGGCAGGGTGATTGGGGGTCCGACTCCCTCTCCTCGGATGATGAGGAGGCGGTCTACGAGCGAGTGGAGGAGGACTCCCTGGAAGACGCCCTGCTATGGGATCCCGTCCTCAGTCGACTAGTCCCCGCAACATCGGACGTCGGCTGGGGCGGGCAGAAGACACCGCCCACTGTTCCGGGGCTGCAGACAGGAGGAGGAAAACCCCTGGAGCTACAGCCACTACCCCCGCCGTGGGAAGACCCTTTTCTGCCGCCGACGTCAGGGACAGAAAAACCCCCGGAGGGGTTGGATGACCAGCCCACGGCCATTATTAGGACGTGGTGGAGGACATGGCTGGATTTACAGGAGCCAGCGCCTGAGATGGTCGCCACCACGCTTGCGCCTGAGATGGTCGCCGTCACGCCAGCGTCCACGATGGTTCCTGCCGTCCCGCCAGCGCCCAAGATGGCTACCGTCGTCCCGCCAGCGCTCAAGATGGCTGCCGTCGTCCCGCCGGCGCTCAAGATGGCTGTTGCCGTCACGCCAGCGCCCACGATGGCTCCCGCCGTCACGCCAGCGCCCACGATGGCTCCCGCCGTCACGCCAGCGTCCACGATGGCTCCTGTTGTCCCGCCAGCGCCCAAGATGGCTGCCGCCGTCACGCCAGCGTCCACGATGGCCCCCGCCGTCACGCCAGCGCCCAAGATGGCTGTTGTCGTCACGCCAGCGCCCAAGATGGCTGCCGCCGTCTCGCCAGCGTCCACGATGGCCCCCGCCGTCACGCCAGCGCCCAAGATGGCTGTTGTCGTCACGCCAGCGCCCAAGATGGCTGCCGCCGTCTCGCCAGCGTCCACGATGGCTCCCGCCGTCTCGCCAGCGTCCACGATGGCTCCCGCCGTCCCGCCAGCGCTCAAGATGGCTGTTGTCGTCACGCCAGCGCCCAAGATGGCTGTTGTGGTCACGCCAGCGCTCAAGATGGCTGCCGTCGCCACGCCAGCGCCCAAGATGGCTGCCGCCGTCACGCCAGCGTCCACGATGGCCCCCGCCGTCACGCCAGCGCCCAAGATGGCTGTTGTCGTCACGCCAGCGCCCAAGATGGCTGCCGCCGTCTCGCCAGCGTCCACGATGGCTCCCGCCGTCACGCCCGCGCCCAAGATGGCTGCCGCCGTCACGCCACCGCCCACAATGGCTGCCGCATCGCCGCCCACAATGGCTGCCGCATCGTCGCCCACAATGGCTGCCGCATCGCCGCCCACAATGGCTGCCGCACCGCCGCCCACAATGGCTGCCGCACCGCCGCCCACAATGGCTGCCGCACCGCCGCCCCACAATGGCTGCCGCACCGCCGCCCACAATGGCTGCCGCATCGCCGCCCACAATGGCTGCCGCATCGCCGCCCACAATGGCTGCCGCATCGCCGCCCACAATGGCTGCCGCATCGTCGCCCACGAAGGCCGCGCCACGACGACTCACGATGGCCGCCGCCACGACTACGCTCACGATGGCCGCCGCCACGACTACGCTCACGATGGCCGCCGCCACGACGACGCTCACGATGGCCGCCGCCACGACTACGCTCACGATGGCCGCCGCCACGACTACGCTCACGATGGCCGCCGCCACGACTACGCCACGATGGCCGCCGCCACGACGACGCTCACGATGGCCGCCGCCACGACGACGCTCACGATGGCCGCCGCCACGACTACGCCACGATGGCCGCCGCCACGACTACGCTCACGATGGCCGCCGCCACGACGACGCTCTCGATGGCCGCCGCCACGACGACGCCACGATGGCCGCCGCCACGACGACGCACACGATGGCCGCCGCCACGCCGCCAACGATGGCCTCCGCCACGTCGCCCACGATGGCCTCCGCCACGCGCCCACGAGGGCCTCCGCCACGTCGCCCACGAGGGCCTCCGCCACGTCGCCCACGATGGCCTCCGCCACGTTGCCCACGATGGCCGCCGCCACGACGCACCCTGAGCCGCTCAAACTGGCGGCCTCTCAGCCGCTCGAGATGGCGGTCGGCTACCGTGGCCTATTCAGGACTGGACCCGTCCTGATGGACTAACCCATTGGGTTTAACTGTGGGTCCTGTCTTGTTGCTCCCTTGTGGTTTTTGTTGGTCTGTTCGGCTATCTGGGGAGCTAGCCTTTTAGTGGGGGATACTGTCACGATTGGTGTGGTGGCGTTGCTACACTTCCATTTCGGTGATCCACTTCCGTGTTTTTGTGTTCACTAGCTGTGATTACTTCCTCTTTCACGTGGTCACAGCTGTTAGTAATCTGTCACTTTATGTGGGGATAAAAGGGGTCGCTAGCAAGTCACTCCTTGCTTAGCATTGTTTGTTACTACATGTCACTGTGTTTTAGAGGTGAGTGTTTGTATATATATAGCTGTCGTTCTTAAACGTTTGTGTGTAAGTCGCTATGTGCGCATCTTTGATTTAAGTTCACAGTTTAGTGTGTTTTCGCCGTACTCGGTTTGTTTTATGTTCAGGTTGTCTTTAATAAACCTGGTTAAACGGATCTATTGGCTCTGCACATGGCTTTCACCGCACTGCGCCGCTCCATCCGTGACAGAATGCTAAGCCACCCAAAAAGCCCGCAGAGCCGGACGGTGAGTGGATTCCTCGGAGGGGCAAGCTATAGCGCTCCGAGGTATGAAGCTCACCGTCAACCCACGGAGCAGCAGGAGCGGCGCTACACCTGGCAGGGTGATTGGGGTCCGACTCCCTCTCCTCGGATGATGAGGAGGCGGTCTGAGCGAGTGGAGGAGGACTCCCTGGAAGACGCCCTGCTATGGGATCCCGTCCTCAGTCGACTAGTCCCCGCAACATCGGACGTCGGCTGGGGCGGGCAGAAGACACCGCCCACTGTTCCGGGGCTGCAGACAGGAGGAGGAAAACCCCTGGAGCTACAGCCACTACCCCCGCCGTGGGAAGACCCTTTTCTGCCGCCGACGTCAGGGACAGAAAAACCCCCGGAGGGGTTGGATGACCAGCCCACGGCCATTATTAGGACGTGGTGGAGGACATGGCTGGATTTACAGGAGCCAGCGCCTGAGATGGTCGCCACCACGCTTGCGCCTGAGATGGTCGCCGTCACGCCAGCGTCCACGATGGTTCCTGCCGTCCCGCCAGCGCCCAAGATGGCTACCGTCGTCCCGCCAGCGCTCAAGATGGCTGCCGTCGTCCCGCCGGCGCTCAAGATGGCTGTTGCCGTCACGCCAGCGCCCACGATGGCTCCCGCCGTCACGCCAGCGCCCACGATGGCTCCCGCCGTCACGCCAGCGTCCACGATGGCTCCTGTCGTCCCGCCAGCGCCCAAGATGGCTGCCGCCGTCACGCCAGCGTCCACGATGGCCCCCGCCGTCACGCCAGCGCCCAAGATGGCTGTTGTCGTCACGCCAGCGCCCAAGATGGCTGCCGCCGTCTCGCCAGCGTCCACGATGGCCCCCGCCGTCACGCCAGCGCCCAAGATGGCTGTTGTCGTCACGCCAGCGCCCAAGATGGCTGCCGCCGTCTCGCCAGCGTCCACGATGGCTCCCGCCGTCTCGCCAGCGTCCACGATGGCTCCCGCCGTCCCGCCAGCGCTCAAGATGGCTGTTGTCGTCACGCCAGCGCCCAAGATGGCTGTTGTGGTCACGCCAGCGCTCAAGATGGCTGCCGTCGCCACGCCAGCGCCCAAGATGGCTGCCGCCGTCACGCCAGCGTCCACGATGGCCCCCGCCGTCACGCCAGCGCCCAAGATGGCTGTTGTCGTCACGCCAGCGCCCAAGATGGCTGCCGCCGTCTCGCCAGCGTCCACGATGGCTCCCGCCGTCACGCCCGCGCCCAAGATGGCTGCCGCCGTCACGCCACCGCCCACAATGGCTGCCGCATCGCCGCCCACAATGGCTGCCGCATCGCCGCCCACAATGGCTGCCGCATCGCCGCCCACAATGGCTGCCGCACCGCCGCCCACAATGGCTGCCGCACCGCCGCCCACAATGGCTGCCGCACCGCCGCCCACAATGGCTGCCGCACCGCCGCCCACAATGGCTGCCGCATCGCCGCCCACAATGGCTGCCGCATCGCCGCCCACAATGGCTGCCGCATCGCCGCCCACAATGGCTGCCGCATCGTCGCCCACGAAGGCCGCGCCACGACGACGCTCACGATGGCCGCCGCCACGACTACGCTCACGATGGCCGCCGCCACGACTACGCTCACGATGGCCGCCGCCACGACGACGCTCACGATGGCCGCCGCCACGACGACGCTCACGATGGCCGCCGCCACGACTACGCTCACGATGGCCGCCGCCACGACTACGCTCACGATGGCCGCCGCCACGACGACGCTCACGATGGCCGCCGCCACGACGACGCTCACGATGGCCGCCGCCACGACTACGCTCACGATGGCCGCCGCCACGACTACGCTCACGATGGCCGCCGCCACGACGCGCTCTCGATGGCCGCCGCCACGACGACGCTCACGATGGCCGCCGCCACGACGACGCACACGATGGCCGCCGCCACGCGCGCCAACGATGGCCTCCGCCACGTCGCCCACGATGGCCTCCGCCACGTCGCCCACGAGGGCCTCCGCCACGTCGCCCACGAGGGCCTCCGCCACGTCGCCCACGATGGCCTCCGCCACGTCGCCCACGATGGCCGCCGCCACGACGCACCCTGAGCCGCTCAAACTGGCGGCCTCTCAGCCGCTCGAGATGGCGGTCGGCTACCGTGGCCTATTCAGGACTGGACCCGTCCTGATGGACTAACCCATTGGGTTTAACTGTGGGTCCTGTCTTGTTGCTCCCTTGTGGTTTTTGTTGGTTCGTTCGGCTATCTGGGGAGCTAGCCTTTTAGTGGGGGATACTGTCACGATTGGTGTGGTGGCGTTGCTACACTTCCATTTCGGTGATCCACTTCCGTGTTTTTGTGTTCACTAGCTGTGATTACTTCCTCTTTCACGTGGTCACAGCTGTTAGTAATCTGTCACTTTATGTGGGGATAAAAGGGGTCGCTAGCAAGTCACTCCTTGCTTAGCATTGTTTGTTACTACATGTCACTGTGTTTTAGAGGTGAGTGTTTGTATATATATAGCTGTCGTTCTTAAACGTTTGTGTGTAAGTCGCTATGTGCGCATCTTTGATTTAAGTTCACAGTTTAGTGTGTTTTCGCCGTACTCGGTTTGTTTTATGTTCAGGTTGTCTTTAATAAACCTGGTTAAACGGATCTATTGGCTCTGCACATGGCTTTCACCGCACTGCGCCGCTCCATCCGTGACAACTACAGGGCCCCGCTATGTCACATATTTATTTCCATCTCTACACTACAGGGCCCCGCTATGTCACATATTTATTTCCATCTCTACACTACAGGGCCCCGCTATGTCACATATTTATTTCCATCTCTACACTACAGGGCCCCGCTATGTCACATATTTATTTCTATCTCTACACTACAGGGCCCCGCTATGTCACATATTTATTTCTATCTCTACACTACAGGGCCCCGCTATGTCACATATTTATTTCTATCTCTACACTACAGGGCCCCGCTATGTCACATATTTATTTCTATCTCTACACTA
>CM055734.1:4825320-4827820 GCA_029465975.1 Dallia pectoralis
AGATGACTAAAAAGAGCACTAACTTCCACATACATTTACCACATTAAGTATCTACAAGAAGAATTCCTCTTAGTCTAATTATTGTGAACTGGTTCACAAGGGTGACAAATATTTCCAGTTTAAACATCTATCTTTGGCATGTTGCCTGGGATTTTGTGAGAGGACTACTCTTCATTTTCAAGAGGAACATCTGACTGACCAATGGCCATCAAATGTGTTTACAATCAATGGGTGCAGCCGTGTTGGGACTTTGAATGAGCACAAGAGTCATTACGTCTGGCCTGTATCATCAAACACACACATATATATATATATATATACAGTATATAAAATATAGGAAACATTGAAAATACATACATTTTTTTACTTTTATATATTTTTGTTAAGTCGATATTTATGTTGTGTTGCATTGTCAAAAAATAGGCACGGGCTAAAGCTGGGTTAGGATGGCTGGGTTAGGATGGCTGGGTTAGGATGGCTGGGTTAGGATGGCTGGGTTAGGATGGCTGGGTTAGGATGGCTGGGTTAGGATGGCTGGGTTAGGATGGCTGGGTTAGGATGGCTGGGTTAGGATGGCTGGGTTAGGGGGTTGGGTTAGGATGGCTGGGTTAGGGGGCTGGGTTAGGATGGCTGGGTTAGGATGGCTGGGTTAGGATGGCTGGGTTAGGGTGGCTGGGTTAGGATGGCTGGGTTAGGATGGCTGGGTTAGGATGGCTGGGTTAGGGGTTGGGTTAGGATGGCTGGGTTAGGATGGCTGGGTTAGGATGGCTGGGTTAGGATGGCTGGGTTAGGATGGCTGGGTTAGGGGGGCTGGGTTAGGATTGCTGGGTTAGGATGGCTGGGTTAGGATGGCTGGGTTAGGATGGCTGGGTTAGGATGGCTGGGTTAGGATGGCTGGGTTAGGATGGCTGGGTTAGGATGGCTGGGTTAGGGGGGTTGGGTTAGGATGGCTGGGTTAGGGGGGCTGGTAGCCCTGACAACCATTAATTTAACCAAGCAGTAATATACTCTCATGTTCTAGGATCTAACATGGCACGTCATTATCAAGAGGGTTCTAGGATCTAACATGGCACGTCATTATCAAGAGGGTTCTAGGATCTAACATGGCACGTCATTATCCAGAGGGCTCTAGGATCTAGCATAGCACTTCATTATCCAGAGGGCTCTAGGATCTAGCATAGCACTTCATTATCCAGAGGGCTCTAGGATCTAGCATAGCACGTCATTATCAAGAGGGTTCTAGGATCTAACATGGAACGTCATTATCAAGAGGGTTCTAGGATCTAACATGGCACGTCATTATCCAGAGGGCTCTAGGATCTAGCATAGCACTTCATTATCCAGAGGGCTCTAGGATCTAGCATAGCACTTCATTATCCAGAGGGCTCTAGGATCTAGCATAGCACGTCATTATCAAGAGGGTTCTAGGATCTAACATGGCACGTCATTATCCAGAGGGCTCTAGGATCTAGCATAGCACTTCATTATCCAGAGGGTTCTACTTTAAACCTAATTTAACCAATCCATTTGTTTCTAATTCATTTGCAGTTTTCTAAATGTTATTGTGAGGTCCTAAATGTTCTGTGGTCTCAACGAGACAGAAGTGATTATGATTAAGCCGGGGTTAGATGGGGTCTATAGACGGGGTCTGGGCGGTGATCATCGATCCAGGTTCCACGGGGGGTTTAGGCTCAACCATTCTTCACTCTCAATCACCAGGTCCTGGAAATGATTCTGGAGGAAAGAGGGAGGTGGGAGGGCATGATTGAGTGATGGTGGATTAGAGGAGTAAGAATAACAAGGCTTTATGAGGAACTAACACTGGTGTTCCTCATGCTCAACGAACATGACTTGTTTGCTGCTAATTTACAGCCTGATGGTTCTATTGATGTGGATAATGTATTTGCCTACATCTGTTAAGAGTTGGTCTGCTTGAATACACAATGGCTGGACTGAACAGATGAGCTGCCAGTGAAAGACCAATTTAACTTGTGTTTAAACACCTGTTAATGAACTGTTCTAGGGTCAGTTGAAGCCTTTGAGATCATGGATGACTTTGACTTCATGACCAGGTTCTGGATCAGTGGTTCTACCCCTGAGACAATTTGCGAATGTGAGCAGAGGGCCAAAGTCTAGATGAAGGTAATTAGATTCCTGCTAAACCAATAATGTTGTCCCATAGAGCTCACGCTGCGTACACATTGTCTTAATTGGCTTAATCTATGAACCTGACAAATACCTTTCTCACCGAGGTATCTCCTACAGTTTAACATTATCACTCCTAATTAGGCCAACTTTACATTTTTGATCGGGGTGTATTTACCTCATGAAAAGGTTTAATAAAACAACATCCACTTTTTGTTTGAAGAAGAAAAACTCCCAGAGGTCATCACTTCAATTTACAAAAATGATTTCCATTAAAGGTAAGAAAAATACAGCATTGATACGCGTAACCTGTGAATTTAATATTTACAGAATTACAGTGCCTTTAATGACCCAC
>CM055734.1:4832820-4847820 GCA_029465975.1 Dallia pectoralis
TGTTGTTTTTAAAGCAGACGACAAATAGTTTCAGGCATTTCTTCAACTTGATTTATTTCTTTACGTTATCTGACATCTACCGAAGATGGAGTTCTGTTCAATTTCATGTTTGGATCTTACAATTCAAACTTTCCACGGGTTACATGCTATATTTTGCATATTTTGCATCTATTGCCACTAAATACTTAGCTATCCTGCCCCAAACCAACTCATCAGACCACACAGTTTATATGGTGAGACATGATGGTAGAAGAATAGAATATAGGACAATAGATGGCAACAAATAACACCATGCTTTGATTCTTTCAAATAACCTTACGTCTGGTGAGGCCTGGTACCAGAACAAATACATTATGGTATAAGACCTCACAAAAGTAATTTCCCTTTGCACATCCCTCTAAATTAATTGTGGCTTCCAAGCGGTTCTCTGTCTGACAATAAATAGCTTTTGTATCAGAGGCTGTGGTTCTACAAAGAGTAAAACATGCAGTGCTTAATAGTCAGTTAGTATCAGAAGTTAGAACCTGGGAAAGTTACTCCAGTTTCCTCTGCATGCTGACAAACCAGGGACAGCTACATTTTGCCACCACTATGTAGCCACTGCTAACACAAAATCAATGGAAGGAATTGCATCTGAGCGGTTTTATTTTTTATGGACAAATTATCTTGAGCTCATGTCAAACCAAATATGGAGTTGATTTCAAGTATTTGGATCTTTTTCACGTGTATTTTTTCAGAACCATGTCAGATATATGTATATGGTGAAGACTCCTGCATGCTAAAACCGATGCCTGGTAAAAGACCTGTTAAAAAACAAGATACTTTCGAAATTGGACAGCAAACTGGTGCTTTATGAAAACCTACTGTATGTAATGGCTTAAAGAAGCACCATAGATAATCTCACATGAGGTTGCAAAATAGTAGAATTCTCTTTTAACAGAGATAAATCTTTGTTAAAATCCTTCAAACGTGACTTATTTTATTATTTGTGAAACTTGACAAATTGAACAGCCTGCCATCCGTGCAGCAACGCTGTGACAGGTTCTCGTGATAAAGCCACCGTCACATCGTTGACTACACATGAACTATAAGAAATGTTCATATTCGTGTTTCCTGGAGCGTTGTTATGTTCTGACGTGTTGTACAGATTCCACTCTTGAACCAAGCTGGCTACGCACGTCCAAAAACCCGGTTTGATCCTACGAGTATGTTTGATCACGTCTCACCAATACAGCACAAGGTTTTCAGTCGGTTCTGGATCGGAAACGTCAAAACGTGTTCCGCGAGAGGCACACCACGCTGTAGGGTGAGACGACTGATGTAGAACCTATCTGTTCGTCATTAGTCTCATTTCAATGGATTCCTCTCTCTTTATCTTGGTATCTCTCTGTCTCTCTCTCTCTCTCGCCCTTTAGCGCTAATGACTTGCCACATGTTTCCACCATAATGGACAAGACACAAAGATCTCACAGTTGGAGATTTGTCAACAAACAAACAACACACGTCAACCAACCAACTGTTCAATAAGAATTAACAATTCCACTTCGATTAGAACAAACATTAAACAGTTTGTCTGCGCGGAAGATCTCTCAGGGGACCCACATATGAATAAGCTGGTTTGCATGTGCCAGTCACACGGCTCTCTTTATTCACCCAAAGGGATGCTCAGATCGGCCAAACGTTTTCTCGAGCCGCCATCAGGCCGGTGTACACAGCATGGTCAATCAATTCAATCAGCCTAATATGCTGGAGCTGGCTGGGATTTCTTTTATTGATAGGCCTCGTACCACATTAAAGATGCCAGACACCGGAAGCCCCGGGGGCGAAACGGAAAATGAAATGTTTAAAAGGAAATTGGTTGTTTTCCAGCAAAAGTTAAAATGCTCTTCAGAATGTGACAGAAGCTATCTGAGGTAGGGGTGTAATTATTGTGGCCTGTCGGTTTGTGATGGATCGAGCGTGTTGCTATCTCCAACGAAACACAGCGGAGCAGAAGCATCGTCAGGGCTTCCATAGTTTCTCATCATTAATCTATGTTCATAGAGGAGGAGGGGAGCGAGAGAGACGTTCGGAGAGGAAATGTCTGACACCTCATCAAAGCGGTATGATCCAAAAAGGAGAGGAGCTCTAGCTTCTTTCATTAAGTTATTTCTAGATACTGCATATGATATTTCAAAGACTTGCCTAACCAACAGAAGAATCATTACGCCATTGAGAGAAACAGATATTTTTACGTCTGCTTTGTCCATGCAATCTATATAGGTAAACAGAGCGCAATGTTTTGTGATTTGTACGTTGGACCCTTTCGGCACTAATGTTGTCCAGTTGGGGTAATTCTATGTTTTCGTCTATCTCACCCGCGCTCCCCATTCTTCCCCCGTGCCATTTGATTTTTAAAGCATAATAGCCTGGGATAATGGCGAATGAAGAGAGCAGTGAAGCAGCTAATTGAGATCTGCGCTAAAATAGCCCACTGGCGCCTCAGGGAACCATCTGCCAAATGCTCAACATGTCCTAGTTCATTTCACTTTGATATTCACCGCGACTTCTCTCAACTCGGGTGTCTTCGAAGCAACAGCCATTTCGAGAGGCTAATTTTATCTCTGTTTTATTAGCAACCACTGAGCAAACCCCTGTGTAGGGGGTAGGCTTCTGAGTAGGCTTCTGAGTAGGCTTCTGAGTAGGCTTCTGAGTGGGCTTTTGGGTTCTGAGTAGGACTCTGAGTCTGCTTCTGAGTGGGCTTCTGAGTAGGCTTCTGAGTAGGCTTCTGAGTGGGCTTCTGGGTTCTGAGTAGGCTTCTGACTAGGCTTCTGAGCGGGCTTCTGGGTTCTGAGTAGGACTCTGAGTTCTGAGTTGGCTTCTGAGTAGGACTCAGAATAGTCCTCTGAGTAGACTTCTGAGTGAGCTTCTGAGTTGGCTTCTGAGTCTGCTTCTGAGTTGGCTTCTGAGTCTGCTTCTGAGTAGGCTTCTGACTAGGCTTCTGAGTGGGCTTCTGAGTTGGCTTCTGAGTGGGCTTCTGAGTTGGCTTCTGAGTAGGCTTCTGAGCAAGTCGTTGCACTACACCGCCATGAATTACAATAAACATATTTTCTATTGTTTACTGTTTTCTGAGTTTCTGAAAGACTTCCACCTTGTGATGAAGTGAAGCCCTTTTTTTCAGACATCAACATGTACTTGCGAATGTAATGTCGCCAGAAAGTGAACCCACCTTTCCCACAGAAACATTGTGAATTCAATAACATCCAGACTGTGAAACCTGGTAATATGTAACAGTCTGTTGGGTGATTTAACAGAAGCCAGACGGCATGACAGCAGACATTTCAATCAAATATATAATATGAAGCTCTTTGATTTACATTAACATGTGTCACACAGTGATTACCACGGAACCATACATGAATTTACAAACAACCTGGGTCAGAAATACTCTGGAACATACAATATATTGTGATAATAGTCGTGTGTATGCTAGAACACAATATGTAGCGCCTACACTGCAAAAATTATACTACCTACAGCTTTCTGCCTACACCAGAACCCAGGGCAGTAGAGATTGAGTCGGGTGGACAGAATATCTCCGTTGGAAACATGCCAGCTGTGGCACACTGGGATAATGGAGACCATTTAGATTGGCGCAGTAGGCCGACACGTACAGAATGCATTCTGCCGGCGTGGTTTCCCTGCTTGGGTCAAGCAGTTCTTTGGGATCTCGAGTGTTACAGCCTGTGAAGGACACAGATGGTGTCTTTATTTCCGTCCATTATTCAGGATAGCTGAGAAATTGACTAGCGCCAGGTCTGATGGTGGTTAGATTGCGGATAGATTGGTAAGGGGTAATTCAACGTCATTACGAAATGGCTCATAACAGTAATCGGCCTATAGGAGTTTAACTTCAATTGCTTTGCTAAGCTTCACAATCACTTCAAATGAAAATCTATATGCAGGTTTTTTTTTGGAGATGTGATAAGTAAAATGAGCTAATAACGGTCCGGGGACGTGGATGAGACGTGCACGGCAAATGCTGAATTTATTGCATTTAGAAAGAGCACCAGGGAAACTTAACCAAAGCACGTTTTTTTGCAGCACTTTGTGGTTGTCGTAAAGATCATCTAGCATGGGGTGGTCAGAGTGTGCCGAGTTATTTTACAACTATGATTGTGTTGTTATGGTGAACAAGATATTCTGCGTGCATTTGCTTCGTTCACTTGCATTTGGTCGCTCTAGCCTCTGAGTTACCTGAATGTATTCCCAAAGACTCCGAAACAACAACACATTCATTTTGAAATGCCGGAAGTATATTCTCTGTCTGTATTGGACGCTATCAGGGCTTCGCTCGATCTAACCTTCGCCAACATTTACTGGATTTTTCGAAGACTGAAAGAGAGGATGTTTTCCCTCAAGTCTCCTCCTAAGGACCTTTCTACACACTATCTACATTTAAGGTTGCTTTGAATGATGACCGCCGTGTAATGTTTCTCTAAAATACATCGGCACTGTGATGAGCTCAACATCTACAGCAGATGAGCTCCAGTCACAGTTGAATAAACATGAGTGGCCAATAATTAGCTACAGTGCCTTGCAAAAGTATTCGGCCCCCTTGAACTTTTCGACCTTTTGCCACATTTCAGGCTTCAAACATGAAGATATACAACTGTATTTTCTGGTGAAGAATCCACAACAAGTGGGACACAATCATGAAGTGGAACGAAATTTATTGGATATTTCAAACCTTTTTAACAAATTAAAAACTGGAAAATTGGGCGTGCGAAATTATTCAGCCCCCTTAAGTTAATACTTTGTAGCGCCACCTTTTGCTGCGATTACAGCTGTAAGTCGCTTGGGGTATGTCTCTATCAGTTTGGCACATCGAGAGACTGAAATCTTTGCCAATTCCTCCTTGCAAAACACCTCGAGCTCAGTGAGGTTGGATGGAGAGCGTTTGTGAACAGCAGTTTTCAGTTCTTTCCACAGATTCTCGATTGGATTCAGGTCTGGACTTTGACTTGGCCATTCTAACACCTGGATATGTTTATTTGTGAACCATTCCATTGTAGATTTTGCTTTATGTTTTGGATCATTGTCTTGTTGGAAGACAAATCTCCGTCCCAGTCTCAGGTCTTTTGCAGACTCCATCAGGTTTTCTTCCAGAATGGTCCTGTATTTGGCTCCATCCATCTTCCCATCAATTTTAACCATCTTCCCTGTCCCTGCTGAAGAAAAGCAGGCCCAAACCATGAGACTGCCACCACCATGTTTGACAGTGGGGATGGTGTGTTCAGGGTGATGAGCTGTGTTGCTTTACGCCAAACATAAAGTTTTGCATTGTTGCCAAAAAGTTCGATTTTGGTTTCATCTGACCAGAGCACCTTCTTCCACATGTTTGGTGTGTCTCCCAGGTGGCTTGTGGCAAACTTTAAACGACACTTTTTATGGATATCTTTAAGAAATGGCTTTCTTCTTGCCACTCTTCCATAAAGGCCAGCTTTGTGCAGTATACGACTGATTGTTGTCCTATGGACAGAGTCTCCCACCTCAGCTGTAGATCTCTGCAGTTCATCCAGAGTGATCATGGGCCTCTTGACTGCATCTCTGATCAGTCTTCTCCTTGTATGAGCTGAAAGTTTAGAGGGACGGCCGGGTCTTGGTAGATTTGCAGTGGTCTGATACTCCTTCTATTTCAATATTATCGCTTGCACAGTGCTCCTTGGGATGTTTAAGGCTTGGGAAATCGTTTTGTATCCAAATCCGGCTTTAACCTTATCAACAACAGTATCTCGGACCTGCCTGGTGTGTTCCTTGTTCTTCATGATGCTCTCTGTGCTTTAAACGGACCTATGAGTCTATCACAGAGCAGGTGCATTTATACGGAGACTTGATTACACACAGGTGGATTCTATTTATCATCATTAGTCATTTAGGTCAACATTGGATCATTCAGAGATCCTCACTGAACTTCTGGAGAGAGTTTGCTGCACTGAAAGTAAAGGGGCTGAATAATTTCGCACGCCCAATTTTCCAGTTTTTAACTTGTTAAAAAGGTTTGAAATATCCAATAAATTTCGTTCCACTTCATGATTGTGTCCCACTTGTTGTGGATTCTTCACCAGAAAATACAGTTGTATATCTTCATGTTTGAAGCCTGAAATGTGGCAAAAGGTCGAAAAGTTCAAGGGGGCCGAATACTTTTGCAAGGCACTGTATATGGCACATGATACGCTGGCAGTTTTGGATTGGAAACCCATCCAGCGATATCCAACATGAAGAGAGCAACATCTTGTTTTGTCTAATTCAAATGCCGGGCGTCTGCATATAAAGCAGCGAGTTCTAACGCCCAGGTGGAAAGCAGCGCGCTTTACAGAGCTGAGGTTCTAGTGAGTGATCCAGACATGACGTTCTTCTGCCCAATCTCTCCTGTCCGACTGAACAAACGGACATGTGAGCAGGGTGCTTGCACTCCACCTCCTGGGTAATTTACCGGGACATAATTCCTGCGAAACACCTGCTGTTTACAAAAGCGAAACAATAGGAAAATGGCACACATTCACAATTCCAGATGGAACAAACAATGAGACTCGATCCACAAAGTAAATAAGTATCGGTTAGCGACACGGTAAAATACCTTGTCAGTTTTTCAGTGTCTCAAAACTTTGCTGATTGGTTGTTCGGTTGGCAATGTTCAGTGCTACAGCACAGGGTCATACAGGACCAGGGGAAGAGCCAAACCAAATTAGACAAAGAACTGAGACCCACAGAACTGAATTATACATTACTTATGGTGATATGTATTCATGTATTATTGCTTTTTTGGACAGAGACAGTGAGGAAACATGGATGATAGGTTTTGATGAAAGAACAGCAGGAAGGTTTAAACCCATTCTGCAGAAGCACATATTCACCAGCCAAAGTTGGCTTGAACCACTGAAGCCTCCTAGACCTAGATGAAGCCATGATTCTAATCATCACAAACCTTATAATAACATAATTATAACCATCCCAGACCTTATAAATAGAGATACCAACTCCTCCAATAGGAACCCAGGACATCATACATACAGAGCATGCACTCTACCACTGAGATACCAACTCCTCCAATAGGAACCCAGGACATCATACATACAGAACATGCACTCTACCACTGAGATACCAACTCCTCCAATAGGAACCTAGGACATCATACATACAGAGCATGCACTCTACCACTGAGATACCAACTCCTCCAATAGGAACCCAGGACATCATACATACAGAGCATGCACTCTACCACTGAGATACCAACTCCTCCAATAGGAACCCAGGACATCATACATACAGAGCATGCACTCTACCACTGAGATACCAACTCCTCCAATAGGAACCTAGGACATCATACATACAGAGCATGCACTCTACCACTGAGATACCAACTCCTCCAATAGGAACCCAGGACATCATACATACAGAGCATGCACTCTACCACTGAGATACCAACTCCTCCAATAGGAACCCAGGACATCATACATACAGAACATGCACTCTACCACTGAGATACCAACTCCTCCAATAGGAACCCAGGACATCATACATACAGAGCATGCACTCTACCACTGAGATACCAACTCCTCCAATAGGAACCCAGGACATCATACATACAGAGCATGCACTCTACCACTGAGATACCAATTCCTCCAATAGGAACCTAGGACATCATACATACAGAACATGCACTCTACCACTGAGATACCAATTCCTCCAATAGGAACCCAGGACATCATACATACAGAGCATGCACTCTACCACTAAGATACCAACTCCTCCAATAGGAACCCAGGACATCATACATACAGAACATGCACTCTACCACTGAGATACCAACTCCTCCAATAGGAACCTAGGACATCATACATACAGAGCATGCACTCTACCACTGAGATACCAACTCCTCCAATAGGAACCCAGGACATCATACATACAGAACATGCACTCTACCACTGAGATACCAACTCCTCCAATAGGAACCCAGGACATCATACATACAGAGCATGCACTCTACCACTGAGATACCAACTCCTCTTTAACCACTGAGCTACCAGCTTCAGAAGGGTCAAATCAAGTGAAGGCTAAAAATAATGGTGGACCACCACAGCACATGCTTACCTTAACACGCTTACCTTAACACGCTTACCTTAACACGCTGCTTAATGAAAAATGTAGATCAACTCCAGCCCTTTCTTCCGAATGCACTAAGGTTTTCATTAAAATCAGTGAGTAATCTAAAGCCGGCAGTCAGCTGGTCCGGAGGCGTCGTTTAAATGCTCCAACAGATTGTCTTGAGGTTATTTTCACCTCACTTCAGCAACACAAGGTTCTATTAACAAAGTGTGTCTTTGGCAAAGGTGGGTTATTCTATTTTAGATCTATTGTGTGACGGGAAACATGTATTTTTTTTATTCATTGAAGTGCCACAGTCTCTCAGTCAGTAGCAAGAAGTGCAGAGTAATATACAGCAATGGTTCCGAATCAAACAAAACCTTCTTGAATCCATCTAGTACCATCAGCTTTGAATTCATGTGGGAAACAAACACACTCCGTTAACAACTATTATTAGCAACTTTATTTAAAAATGTACTTCAGAAGCCTTATTGTATTATTTATAAAACAGCAAAAAACATCCATTCGAAGTTAGATACCTGCTAGTTAAAGAGCTAATTACAATTGCTTATTAGCCCAGTTACTAATTAAAGCCATTCACACCTATTCTCTAAGTGGCTAATTAGTGAGCCTACTCTATTTATTAGCAGTCCTCGGAATTAGTAATTGGCTTGATATAAGGTGTGTTTGTGAGCGACAGCCAGAGTGACTTGACTTTATGGTTCAATCAAAGTTGAACCATTTCTGGAGCCTGTTTTGTACGGTCGTTCTGACGCTAGTTCAGAGCTCTGCTTTACCAGATCTCTGCGGAGACCTTGCTTGTATCTATGCTTGTATCTTTCAGACACAATGGAATCAAACGCTACTCCTCCGTGCTTTACCTTTGTTGGTGGTTTTTAGAAAAACAATGTTGTGTTCTTTTACTAACGACACAAGAGCATGCGTTTCTCGGAAGTTTCAGTAATGCTGATTTGTCAAGAATTACCACATTTGTCTACTTTTTATTAATGGTAAAACTGTATGAAGCAATACATTTATTCAGGCCAGTTTATATGGGGGGTTTTAATAGTTTTTATCATCCCAACAAAATGTGAGTAAATTTTACCTGCAAATTTATACTTTGGTATCCAACTGGTATCTAATTTGTAAGACACGTAATCGAGTCCAATAACACACATTTTTAATTCTATCCAACAGAACGTGAGCAGGATAGTTTGGGTAAAACCCTACACACAGAAACACAGAGGGTTTCTTTAACTGCTTAATCCTTGGTCTTACCCGCTACTTAACTCTGGAAAAATCTCTACCAGGAATTCCTGAAGTTCCCTTTAAACCCTCTTGTGCCTGTCTTTCTCATCTCCAGTGCTGGATAATCCTGCTCGCCTACTGCTAGTGCAACCTGCCCCCTCTGTCTCTCTCTCTGTGTCTCTCTGTCTGGCTCCGCCTGAACATGGGCACCGTACACCACTTAGTCCTAACACTTACTCGCTTACATTTAAAGGGCCACGAGATTTGGCGTCACAGTTACTGTTTAGATTTAGGCTCCGGTGTCTTTTGAACTGTTTAAAGTCTCTGCTTTGGCTACCGTGTGTTTATGTATGGCATCCGAGACTCACATTACCTGTATCTGTGCTGAAGGGGACAGTGGGCAGGAGACAGAGGGCAGAGGACAGATGATGGGGACCGAGGGCAGGAGACAGAGGGCAGGAGACAGAGGATGGGGACAGAGGACAGAGGGCAGAGGACAGGGGACAGAGGACAGGGGACAGAGGATGGGGACAGAGGACAGAGAACCAGGGACAGAGGACAGAGGGCAGGAGACAGAGGGCAGAGGACAGATGATGGGGACAGAGGGCAGGAGACAGAGGGCAGGAGACAGAGGATGGGGACAGAGGGCAGAGGACAGGGGACAGAGGGCAGGAGACAGGGCAGGAGACAGAGGACAGAGGACAGAAGACAGGGGACAGAGGACAGAGGGCAGAGGACAGAGGACACAGGACAGAGGACAGAGGACAGAGGACAGAGGTCAGAGGACACAGGACAGAGGACAGAGGACAGAGGACAGAGGACAGAGGTCAGAGGACAGAGGGCAGTGGACAGAGGGCAGAGGACAGAGGACACAGGACAGAGGACAGAGGACAGAGGACAGAGGTCAGAGGACAGAGGGCAGTGGACAGAGGACAGAGGACAGAGGGCAGAGGGCAGGAGACAGAGGGCAGAGGACATATGATGGGGACAGAGGGCAGGAGACAGAGGGCAGGAGACAGAGGATGGGGACAGAGGGCAGAGGGCAGAGGACAGAGGGCAGAGGACAGGGGACAGAAAGCAGAGGGCAGAGGGCAGAGGGCAGAGGGCAGAGGACATAGGACAGAGGGCAGGAGACAGAGGGCAGAGGACAGAGGATGGGGACAGAGGACAGAGGACAGAGGACAGAGGGGAGACTGCAGAAAGAGACTGCAGAAAGAGTCTGCAGAAAGAGACTTTAGAAAGAGACTGCAAGAAGAGACTGCAGAAAGAGTCGGGCAGTCAGAGTGTTAAGCTGTTGACCTATTAATGTGGCTTAATCTTTCAGTTAATTACCCAACCTTGCTGTGTACTATGGTAACCTGTGTTGGATGCAGGTGTAATGGGCAGCAGTAAAGACCTGAGCATGTTTGACAAGGGACACATTGTTATGGACAGAATACTGGGTCAGAGCATCTGTGAAACGAGAAGAGGTGCTCCCAGTCAGCTGTGGTGAGTACATACTGACAGTGGTACAGGGCTTGTGGGTACTCCTGGTCAGCTGTGGTGAGTACATACTGACAGTGGTACAGGGCTTGTGGGGTGCTCCTGGTCAGCTGTGTTGAGTACATACTGACAGTGAGTGAGTACAGGGAGTGAGAAACCACAAACTGGCGACATGGTGACACGGATGCACACTGGGAAGACGACAAGCTGGTGGAGGTTCTGGTAAAGTTCTGCTGGTAAATGCTGGGTGCATGGCGACATCAATTTGATACGAGCCACCTACCTAAACATTGTTGCAAACCAGGTAAATCCCTTCGTGCTAATGATGTCCCCTCATGGCAGTGGTCACTTTTAGCCGAATAATGTGCGCTGCCACACTGCACATTGTTCAGGAATGGTTTGAGAAACCTGATGTAGAGTTCACGATGTTGTCCTGGCCTCCAAAGTCCCCATATCTCAATCCGATTTTTGCATATCTGGGATGTTCTGGACCAACAAGTCCGGCAGCTCCACCTCACAACTTACAGGACACGATCAGCTGCTGTCTTGGTACCAGATACCACAGAACACCTTAAGGGGTCTTATAGAGTCCAGGTCCCGGTGGGTCGGCGTTCTTTTGGAGGCACTCTGAGATCCAACAGCATATTAGGTAGGTGGTCCAAATGTTTTAGCTCATCTGGGTTTATATACAGTATCCTGTATATATAGTTATTTTTAACCACCACTATATTTGCAAGCTAAAATTGGAGAATTGGATTTAAGATGTAATGCCTCAGAGTTCATACCGCAATTTGTCTTTGACGAACTGACACAAAATATCCTATGTATCACTTCACCGGGTTGGAAGAATCCGATACTTGTTGTTGCGAGTAAAAATAATGAATGGACAAGCTATGTGGAGGATATTAGTGAAGGATATTAGCCGGTAGGTTACATATATAAATTAATTTACGGCCTGGGGCATTTGGGCAAAGTGACTGATTGTGTCTCGTATCACGTCGTGATCGATTAGGCGCATTAAAGGCACGGTTGCTTTCTCTCATTCTGCAGAACTTACAGTGTGATGTTCACACAAGTGTAGTTTCACATTAGTGGTTGCTATGCACTTGGACACACGGGTAATTTAAAGCTAAGTGACACCTGCGTTATTGCTGTTCTTACTGTAATCAAGCAGATGCTGCTGTTGTTGTTACCCAACAGGCACTTCCTGGTTCGTCTTGGACTTAGACAAGCCGGGTGTGGAGGGATAAAATCAGGAAGTCTCCGTTCCACAGAACACCAGTATTTTAGTCAAAACCCCACAGGTGACAAATCCCAGGCATTCTAAGACAGATATCGGCGCAAACCTTGCCCGTGTCAAATTTCAGGCAGGCCAATTTAAAAGCTCAAAGCTCAGAAGCGCTTAAAAGAAAACAGATGTTATTTTTCAACTGAAGTCTGTGTAATTGCCTGACTCTGGCATTGGTTAAAGACGTGAGCCGGGGCTTAGCGTGGCGTTTGACGGACAGGCCGACTTAGCAATTACCTGACAGCAGGTGTCAGTCAGCCAGTTAGAGTGGAGCTGTAGGAGTCGGCCTGGCCTCTCGCCTCTCCACTGGAGCTCATTTAGGTGATCCAAAAGCCCTGGCAGGCCCCCATGCCGAGTCCCAATCAGTTCAAACCCTCCCAGGGGCCCAAGTCATCCTGCGAGAAACCTGGTGATTTAGAGCGCTAACCTCAAATTGGCCCGGCAACACAACCCGGCCGTTTGGCAATCTCGCTCTCTAGGTGTGTGGCCACAACCTGCAGGATTAGTTTAATTTTTAAGGTGAGTTTGAAAAAGAACACGAATACAAAGTCTACTCCGTCGTTATAGGATGACAGGATATACTGTACGTGTTAGTTCTTGATAAAATCAGAGAATCGTTTTGTTGACCTTTGTGTTCATGTGTGTGTGTGTTTGTGTGTGTGTGTGTTTGTGTGTGTGTGTGTGTGTGCGTGCGTGCGTTTGTGTGTGTCTGCACGTGTGTGTGTCTGTGTCTGTGTGTGTGTCTGTGCGTGTGTGTGTGTTTGTGTGTGTGTGCGTGTGTGTGTGTCTGCGCGTGTGTGTGTCTGTGTGTGTCTGCGTGTGTGTGCTAGGTCAGTTTTTACACACTGTAAATGCCTGTCTGCTTTGCTTTAAGAAGAATTGCATGCCAGTCACAAGTTGAGCCAATCAAATGACTGTCCTCATACGGTTTCTGACGCATGCATCGATAACAGCTTTCACTGGAAGTATCCACATCAAAATGACCGTGTGCAAATGTATTTCTTTCGTTTGCTGGAGATAATAAAATCGGACTTCATTAATTTGCTTCCACATTCTGTGTCACGCAGCATATTATCAAACTGAATTCTGCTACACTGATAAAAAACACAAACCCATTCACTGATATGGATGTGGGCTAGACACAAGATGAAATGACTTAGTTGGAGAGTGGAGACAATACGAACAGATGCCATTCATAACCCAGTAGGCACATATGGGTGTGTGGGTACACAGGTGCGTGAATCCACGCTGTTCATATTCTTCTACCAAAGTCTTATGTTTGCTCTGTAAAAGAGAGTGTTGAATAATGAATAAATTATGTTATGAATGTAATATGGTCAAAGTAAACTGTAGGCCACATCCCCTACAGCATGAATGTCTTAATGTAATATCCCAGCATGCATTTCACTATCATGCGTTATATTGTGTGGTAGCCTAACTCTTCTGGTTCTGGCTGGAATAAAAAAATAAAAACATATCGAAATAACAAATGAAGAAATAATCAGTTGTGGATCTTTCAACAGCGGAAAATCTGCCAGACACAACTAATGGTCATGTATGTCAGACTCATTTCAAATGCTTTATGTTTTTTTTACTGCCAACACATGATAGAAAATGAGAGGAAAAGACACAAAAACATCCTGAAGAGAGATGCATGAGGAGCTCAGAGAGTTTGTTTATCTTAAAATTAACTTTTTCATTTGCTGCTGCATATTCATAAATTCATTATTATTACCTCAAAATCCTATACTTTTGATGTCATTAGAAACATATTAATTACTAATCAGAATTATTTGAGTATAATATATATATGTTAGAGTTTAAAGTGCATGGATCTATGCCATAGTCTGAACTAAGACAAGTGTGTATATCCACTCTATACAGAGTGAGTGAAAACACATTTTTATGATAAAATACTTTATATTTGAACTTCATCTGGTAATTAGCACAGAGGTATTTCAGTTGACAGTCACAGGGCATGTTTCCCACAGCAACCTGTAAGCGTTTAATATTTTCTGGTCCTGGTAGTCTTCAGTGTCTTTACTGTGGGTCACAAAAAGCAAAACAAGAAGCTTTAAAAGTGAATGTTTTGGGAAAGTAAAAGAAAAATGATCCTCGCTTCGTTGACATTTGGTTTAGACCACTGGTTTCTAAAGGTATTACGTAAAAACAGTTTATTGCTTTGGTATATACATGTAATTGTATTCGTTCTCAGCGCTCTCCAAAACATGTTTGTTACAGTATACATCTTTCCCTGATGCATTTTGACCAATCACGTCAAATCCCTTCAAATCAGATCATTTTCAGAACTCAGCCGATTGGTCAAAAGAACGATTAAAGCCTATACAAACAGCAACACCGTGTCAAATCTAATGCCAGACCGTTTTGTTCACTATAGACAAGGCTTTACTATTGCATTATTCTCTCGGCCCTCACCAGAGGCATCCAAGCTGAATTCAAATAAATGTTACGCCCTGAAATTAACTCACCGCGGAGCTGACGGCTGCAGTCGAAAATACATGTGACGTGAGGGCATGAAAATTGCATCACAACATGTGTAGACTCCATTTCTCTAGCTCAGATCATATCCAACTGGTCACACTGTGAGAGACGAGCTCCATAGGAGCCGGACCGAGTTCCCGCCACATTGACTTCACTTTGAATTGCCTCCAAAATAATTGATGAAGGAGAACGCGTTTTAACGGAGCGTAAAAAAAGGGCATGTGTCCCAAATGGTGTCCAGTTCGCCTCATGGTGCACTGATATAAACCAGTACATTTTCTAGAGGAAGGGCACTGAATACCACAGCGTGCGTACGGTCTGACAGGTAAATGAATACCACAGCGTGCATACGG
>CM055734.1:4850320-5000320 GCA_029465975.1 Dallia pectoralis
TGTTTTACAGTACAAATTAAAATAATATTAAACTGCAGAACAGATTAATACTGCATATCGATGAACCCACCTTTATTTTCTTGTCTTGAATTATTATTATTAATAACCTATTCCAATTGAGAGTAAATGGTTTCCACACTTTCTTGAATTACAGTTTTTAGCAATTCCTTTGACCATTTTCTCAGAACCTTACAGTTTTTAGCAATCCCTTTGACCATTATCTCAGAACCTTAATGTCATTTTCCACAAATCTAGACACAAAACTCACAACAGTAAACACTTGTAACACAGGCTCTCCAATGTTCAAAACATTGCATTGTGCTTTCATATCTTTAAAGATACCTTGCATTTGCACAATCAATGGTTCAAACAATAGATTTATCATGGAATACCATGGGTACATTGATTTAGATCACCCAGACAAAAGATACCCACAGTTTCACTAGTTAGTTGTTTGTCCAATCATTAGATATTGGTGTACAAAATTGATGATACATGTTCCATTATGGTACTACAAGCAAATAAATCCCTGTAAATGTAGTTCTGTGGTAAAGAGAATAGTACAAACACAGTGGAATCATTGAACAAAATTTGAAATGTATTACTGTAATGAAATAGAATACAATCACAACATATGTTTATTTGAATCAAAGCAAAAATAATTAGCTATGAAATAGAAAAATAGAGACAGTACTGTTAAACATCAAATGCAGTGTTCCTCAACTTGCTTGCTTGTACTGTAAGAAACAAAACAGGAGTGATTACAGTACTTCTACATTGTCATCAACTCTGTGTTGTGGATTTGGCCACTGGTTCTCATCTACATCTCATTGGATGTTTTCATCAGCCAAACATCTTGGATTTTTTATTTTTTTGCCTGAATTTCATTGGACACTATGCGGTTGCTGCCGCTGTCTTGGTCCGTGGCCTTGTCCTCTACCACGTACCCCCACACCTCTCAAACGAGGCCCACGACCACCTCTCAGAAAGGGTGCCTGCCATGCCATGCCATTCCTTTGACCAACACGTCTTCCTCGTCTTTCTCGTCTTCCTGCCACCACTGCTTGACCTCCATTGTGACCTGGATCACCTGCTGGCTCCATGTTACGAATCACTATGCTCTTGCAATTGGATCCAAATCAACTCTTTATGTATATACTCATTCCACAATGTGCAATAAACCATCAGTAACGGGTTGGCTGAATTGGACAAGCAATTACAAGGGCCTGCATCTATACAGTGTAGTACTGTCAGTACTGTAAATAGTCTAAAACGGTGGTGCAGTATTTGGGACCATAGACACAGTGTCTCTTGAAGCATTACAGTATGATGAAATATTAGGCTACATCCATGGATATTGTAGTCTAATTGGTTCATGCTCCATGCTAATTGGTGACAAAAAATCTCTGTATCTTGAATCTTTCATGATTTACTGTAAACGTGGAATACTTATCATTTTGAGCTTCCTCTCGTGACAGCATAGCTCATTGTCTCATACAAGTTATTCCTTTGCAGATGCCAAGTCTGGCCTGGATTCAAGGGTAAAGACAAAAGCACTACCACAGGTGCAATCAATTGTTCTTTGTCCGTATTCACCAGCCAGACTGGCGTTGTCGGCAGGGACCGTAGTTTTCCGGGTGCCCCCAAACGCTTAAATGTTTCCTTCACAACCCCCCCCCCAAAAAAAACAGAATGGAGAAGACTAGGTTCTAAATCCAACCGGGGAATACATGTTGGATTCAAAGCCGTACACCAATATCGCCTGATCTTCGGGGATTAATGTAAACCTGCATTCAACTCAAAATACTTTTATTACTACTATTACAATAAATACAATTGACAGATAATGTATTAGTAGTTAAATACACCACTCTAATTTGTATTCATGATGGTTTTAAAATATGGGATTGAGTCATACACCTTTACAGTTTGTGAAGTCCTGTGTGTGGACCCAAACCTTAACAACAGACAATAGATGGAAGAGGTGTCTCGTGAGACTAGAGGAACGGGATCATTAATCAACACATGATAACACACATTTTGGTAGTCGCTTAGCAAGACAGGAACGTGTGAATCTTCGTGGGATCTGTGGGTGCGTACGAATTATCACCTCGTTAATTGTGCTCTGCCTTTTTTTCGTCTCATGTGAAACTTATCTAGATACAGTGAGTTACTGACGACTCCTCCATCTGTGGCCGCAGACACTGTACTGAATGAAATCACATTTAAACTGCGCTGCCACATGGGACAGAAGACCTCTAGCCTCCTCTATGGAGACCTAGAGATCTTTTCGGACAGTGGGTTTTCTAGGTGTCTTTCTGTTTTGTTTTTGGTGGCTCCCAGTTAGAGACATCTGCTCTGCCTTGTCTCTAACTGGGAGCCCTATTTATGTTCAGTGTTTTGAATACATGGTGTTGGTGCCTCTTGCTGTTATGTTGGCATGTGTTGCTGCGGTTGGTATTTTCTATTTTTGTAGTTCACCAAAGTGTTTACATTGAGGTAAAGATGTTTAATCGAAGCTCTGCACATGGCCCCTCCTTCAACTGTGGATATTAGATTTATATTAGACTCATCTTTATTGTCATTGGACAGTAAGTATCTCCATATCAGTGTAAGGATGTGCAATTAACATGGATGAGTTAATGTGCAGGTATATCACATGAATAAGTAAATGTGCAGATATATCAGATGGATGAGTAAATGTGCAGGGATATCAGATGGATGAGTAAATGTGCAGGTATATCAGATGGATGAGTAAATGTGCAGGTATATCAGATGGATATGTAAATGTGCAGGGATATCAGATGCTTTAGTAAATGTGCAGGTATATCACACGAATTAGTAAATGTGCAGGTATATCAGATGCATTAGTAAATGTGCAGGTATATCACACGAATTAGTAAATGTGCAGGTATATCAGATGCATTAGTAAATGTGCAGGTATATCACACGAATTAGTAAATGTGCAGGTATATCAGATGCATTAGTAAATGTGCAGGTATATCAGATGCTTTAGTAAATGTGCAGGTATATCAGATGCTTTAGTAGATGTGCAGGTATATCACATGAATTAGTACATGTGCAGGTATATCAGATGCATTAGTAAATGTGCAGGTATATCAGATGCATTAGTAAATGTGCAGGTATATCAGATGCATTAGTAAATGTGCAGGTATATCAGATGCTTTAGTAAATGTGCAGGTATATCACATGAATTAGTAAATGTGCAGGTATATCAGATGCATTAGTAAATGTGCAGGTATATCACATGAATTAGTAAATGTGCAGGTATATCAGATGCATTAGTAAATGTGCAGGTATATCACATGAATTAGTAAATGTGCAGGTATATCAGATGCATTAGTAAATGTGCAGGTATATCACATGAATAAGTAAATGTGCAGGTATATCACATGAATAAGTAAATGTACAGGTATATCAGATGCATTAGTAAATGTGCAGGTATATCAGATGCTTTAGTAAATGTGCAGGTATATCACATGAATTAGTAAATGTGCAGGTATATCAGATGCATTAGTAAATGTGCAGGTATATCACATGAATTAGTAAATGTGCAGGTATATCAGATGCATTAGTAAATGTGCAGGTATATCACATGAATTAGTAAATGTGCAGGTATATCAGATGCATTAGTAAATGTGCAGGTATATCACATGAATTAGTAAATGTGCAGGTATATCAGATGCTTTAGTAAATGTGCAGGTTTATCATATGAATAAGTAAATGTGCAGGTATATCTAATGGAGCCCGATGCCTTGACTTTTCACAGATTGAAGTTTGTGCGGTCATTGGGTCAATTTTAATATAAGATGTTTCCTGGATTCAATGTAGATATAAAATACATAGATATGTTGCGGGATGGATGTTTATTAGACAACCTATCAGTTACATGCCGTATATCTATCTTAAGTTCTAGCTAACTAAACAGAGTAGCAATTTTAAAGGCACACTGGTTTCCAAAGAAGTACTGCAGACGTCGTGCTCTCTATATGTCACTTCACCAGTCACTTCTTAAGTCAGAATATAATAAATATTGTGGAGAAATGTGATGAATACAAAAGGTTGAGTTGCCTATTGTGAGTTTTGAGTTTCAATAAAAAAGGACTATATTGTTTTTTACTCTTTGTGGAACTTGTTCTGGCGGACTACAGACAGACAAATATAGACCTGTCATGTTGTTGTTAAGGTTCATTCAAGTCAAGGCTTTATTTCTGATGGGTGTCAAGCTAAAAATGATCATTTATTTAGCTGGAAAAGATCTTCTCCGTCTTCTACTGGGAGCTCTAGCAACACCACACAATTCTAATTCAGTCAGTTGCTTTTCTACCTTCATGCATCCCTTTGTTCTACATGAAATGTGTTTTTCTATGTGATAAAGCAGAAAACATGCCAGGGGTTGTTTTAATAAAAGGTAACTAAAGCAACTAGATTTTCATGTCAATATTTGTAATATTTGTTCACGCTAAACTGACTTGTTTACAATACAATCGTGTGAAAAACGAAGTACAACCCCCAAGTTATCTCGTTCAACATATTTAGACAATGTTTTTTTCAAAAATCCAACCTCATATAAATAGCCAATTTAACAAATCACACAAACTTTGAAAACATACATATACAATAAGCCTCGGCTCTCAAAAGACAATGTCAATACATGACTGAAGTTTGCCATCGTAACGGCCTACACTGCTGGAACGTGCTCTACACAGATGAGTCAAAGATGGCCTCAAACACTGAAGAATCTTACCTGTAAAACAAATCGGTGGTTGTATTCTGTGTTGAGGCTGTCAGTCATGTCATCAGAATAAAACCCTCAATATGAATTGAAAATAATATTTTCCACCAACCTGCAAAGCTCATCGTAATGTATTCTAGCTTTAATTGTGTTTTTCGGAAGTTTCCTTACTACAGAATTAATTGTATTACACCAGGTCTTTGGTGATAATAACTGCGTGTAAGCATAAAGGCATGTCCACTATCATTTAGAGTAAAATAATTTCAGCAAGATGAAGATCCCTTTGTGTCCGACAGACTTTCTTTGATCTGCATTAAAAAATAGTTGGACAGATTTGCTTTCAGAATCCAACATATTCTGCTCCAGAGCCAGCCCTGACTTATATGGGGCCCTGACTAATATGGGGTCCTGACCAATATGGGGCCCTGACCAATATGGGGCCCTGACCAATATGGGGTCCTGACCAATATGGGGCCCTGACCAATATGGGGCCCTGACCAATATGGTGCCCTGACTAATATGGGGCCCTGACTAATATGGGGCCCTGAATAATATGGGGCCCTGACCAATATGGTGCCCTGACTAATATGGGGTCCTGACTAATATGGGGCCCTGACTAATATGGGGCCCTGACTAATATGGGGCCCTGACTAATATGGGGCCCTGACTAATATGGGGCCCCGACTAATATGGGGCCCCGACTAATATGGGGCCCCGACTAATATGGGGCCCCGACTAATATGGGGCTGTAAGCAGGATTTTAGCTTGTGCCCCCCTTGCAACACAGCCAATTTGTATTTTTGCTGGTTTGGATGAACGGCACCCCTAGCATTTGTCTTTACCACCTATACGGTGGGGCCGGCCCTGCTTTACTCGCATAAAAGGTTTTGATGGAAGCCTAATTAATTTAAGAAGGAAACAAAACAGAGAAATATAGATAGACCCCGAGAGAGAGACAGAGAGAGAGCAAACAGAGATCCTGAATGTATACTGATCTATTAGTCATACGACCCTCACGAGATTCTCTCAACTAAAGTCAATTAAGTGATATTACTGCTTTTATCTCAGGACTGCTGACTCAGCAGCTGCCGGTGCTGTTTCTTATGTGTGGGGTGCACGCTCCACTGTACCCTGACACAATCTGTTCCTATCACTTTCACTGTCATTGCTGTCGTGAGAGGCATTCACATTCACAACGTTGAGGTGTTAAAAGCCACATCCTAATTATCGGTAAAAAAGTGCGAGGACACAGTCTGGCTTCGCGCTAACATAAGGTTGTGGTGACTGTGAACGTGTCCGTTGGTACCATTTCATGTTTGCTACTGGTTGGCGTTCCTTTGAGAAAAATGCAAATAAAGAAATGCACATACGTAAGGACGTTGTAACAAAGATATATGAGTAAGATAAAAGTGTCCACTCAGAACATCTAAACGTATTCTCACTGCTTGATAAATTAATTCAAGGTTAAGGGCGAGGTAACGTTTCTAACTCAGTATAACAGCCTAAAAAATAGATTGGCAGAGAAAGCAGAGGAGATGAATAGACAGGCAGGAGACACGGGGAATAGAAAAGGTCAAAGGGATGTTTTCTATTTTTCTCTGAAAACAGGTCTTAATTACTTCCGGTTGGGACCAAGGGCTCCCGATGTAATTTATGGCTCGGAAAAATCCGGATGAGTTTACGTAGTTTAGAACGTAACAGGGTCATGATGTCACATAAATGTATTCATCTGCAGACGTGATGCAAATCCGCTGTGTGTGTGCGTGTGTGCGTGTGTGCGTGTGTGCGTGTGTGTGCGTGTGTGCGTGTGCGTGTGTGTGTGTGTGTGTGAGTGTGTGTGTGTGTGTGTGTGTGTGTGTGTGTGTGTGTGTGTGTGTGTGTGTGTGTGTGTGTGTGTGTGTGTGTGTGTGTGTGTGTGTGTGTGTGTGTGTGTGCGTGTGCGTGTGCGTGTGTGTGTGTGTGCGGAACAATAAATATTAGACAGAGCTGAGGTGCATCGAATATTTCCCTTATTCTGAAGTGTACACTTCATCAATTCATCACTGAGGTGCATCCCAATAAATCCCTCTTTTCTGAAGTGTACACTTCATCACTTCCATATTTGATTTGAAAGAAATTGACCTGTACACCTGTACACCCTTTCTTTTAAAAACCTGCACCAATTTAAACCTTTTATATTAGCAGGATGTAGTAAACACTTTATATAGGGAACATTTACTATTGATCTGGGGAACATATAGCCTTGATCTGGGGAACATATAGCCTTGATCTGGGGAACATATAGCCTTGATCTGGGGAACATATAGCCTTGATCTGGAGAACATCTAGCCTTGATCTGGGGAACATATAGCCTGGATATGCAGAACATAGAGCCTTGATTTGGGGAACATATAGCCTTGATCTGGAGAACATATAGCCTGGATATGCAGAACATATGGCTTTGATATGGGGAACATATAGTCTTGATCTGGGGAACATATAGCCTTAATTGATCTGGGGCCTGTACCATGAAGCTATTTTTGGTGGCTAGCCAGCTATGTTTCAGTTAAGTTTCCCCCAACCCTGGGTTTTAGGTACCATGTAAGTAGCTCGGTTTCAATCGGTATTCGTTGCCATGGTATCTGACGCTGCACGGCTAACCTGCTCCGGGGCAGGTTATGTTCTGCATTCGAGATCTAAGTCAGATGTTGGACCAATCAGCGGTGAGCAAAGACACATATAGATGACGGAATTAATTCCTAGCTTGTGATCTCTGTTGCAATGGCTTCACATTTTACACATATATATATTTATATATATATATATATATATATATATATATATATATATATATATATATGAATACACACATTTTCATTTCATTCATTTTCAATATGATTATCCTAAAATCATTATTTTACATTAATCGCCTATAAAATGTATTTCTTTAACTTCGGCATTAACAATCAGCAATGATCCTCCAAGATTGTTCTCTTGCTTTGGCAGCAGAGACGGTGTTACTGCGTGCTTGAAAAACATTTTTATATTCTTCATATTTCTGAAGATTCATTTCTTGCTCCTCCACGGAAAAAATATATTGCTCTCGCCCTATCCATATCGAACGTGATTGGTTGTTCGGTGCCGACGTTACTCCTTTATGTGCACGCGCGCACGGAGTAATCCGAGTTTAAGGATCAAAGCCTGGGTTGACAAAGTAAGTTGATGAGCTGCTTCATGGTACCAATAAAGCCTGATTGCGTCGGTTTGATTTTGTCAATTCTGAACGAATCCTGGAACCCTGAGTTTGGTCAACTACCATCATGGTACAGGCCCCAGGAGAACATATAGCCTGGATATGCAGAACATCTAGCCTTGATCTGGAGAACATCTAGCCTTGATCTGGAGAACATCTAGCCTTGATCTGGAGAACATCTAGCCTTGATCTGGGAAACACTAATTATAATACAAAAACATTCAGTATACTTATGATATAAAGAGCATTCGTGTTTTCTTACAGATTAAAGCAAACACTACACCGCTTGAAACAGCTGCAGACAAACAATACATTCCAAGCTATTAGCTAAGTAACTGTGTATGGACGGAGGCGGAGCAGAGATCAGTGCTGGTATTAACACGTGATGTTAATATAGTAACATCAAATCAACCTTTGATCCAGGGCCACACAGACAATAACTGATTCTCTTTCATCTACTGACAATAACAATATGACATAACCAAACCTAACTGTGTTTGTTGTTAAACCATGGAGGTCTGTGACAAGGCCAGACTGGCGATAAACTGTCTTGTTATTCTTACTCTGGATATACCCTGGGGATACACATTTGTGCACGTCAACACATTTCGCCACGGATCAGCTAGAACATTCCACAGTTTGTAAGGCTATTGTTCACATTGCACAATAACATAAAGTTGCATGTTCAAAGTAAATGCCCTACCGTAAAACTGTACACCTCCACCTTTTGCCAGGAAAATGTTTGCAGTTTCAGCACACATTCTCCGGAATTCCACACATTCCACTGACGTTTGCTTCCTGGGTACCTCTGACCAGCTTGCCGTCTAAAGGCCTGTATTGTCCAAGAGTGTCCCCGTTTCCTGGCGTTGGACGTGGTCCAAAATAATTACAGAATAGGGATTGATTGTGGAGGGCATCAGACGCTCCTACCACGCCCTCCTACAGGGAAGATAATGGGCTTTGAGTCAAAGCGAGGTTCCTCGGATGTGGAACCTATAATTAATTTTCATTTAACTTCAGCAGGCGTCATTACCTTTGTACCGGAACAAATTGAAACAACGTTACAGAGAAGGGCCTTGTCTCGTCTTACGGTACGTTCAAACACCACGGGGAGAAACAGATAGGATACCAGCACGGCCAATTCATCTGATGACGCCGCAGTATTTCTCAAGCCGGGCAACTTGAGCTCGTGAGTGTGTGTGTCACCTTTGAAACTTTCCTATGATTTCTGAGGTAACAGAGTCGCAAGCTAAAGTGCTGACTGACACTCACAGTATGATTTCTGAGGTAACAGAGTCGCAAGCTAAAGTGCTGACTGACGGTTACAGTTTGATTTCTGTTCGAACACTGTGAAAATGTGCCTTGTCTCGCACTTATCGCTGTATGACGGTGAAAGGGTCGAGAACGGGCTGTGGGCAGGCGGGCGTTCGGGCGGCAGTTGGGCGGAAGTTGGGCGGGTGACAGGATTCACGCCTGGCGGTTGCCACGGACAGTACACACATCAACCGGTTTAACGGGAGACATCCATTTTGCCTCCATATGGCTATCCGGTAATGTGTCTCTGGCCGAGCTAATTTAGAGAGCAAATATGTAGGAGCAGGCAGCCCTCCGCGTGTCCGCGCAGCACTAGTTTGTCGTTTCACAATCGTTCCATTTAATACTCCTGATTGTAGCTGATGCGATTGCGTTCCGGGCGGATGAGTGGCGTCGATGGCGTTTAAACTGCGAGGTATTAATTCAAACGGGTCATAACAACAGCTGCAACGCCGTTAAACTACTGATGCAATAAACTGAATTGTGATGTCAAGAACACATAACAATTTGAACATTCCCTCCGAAAGTGCTGTTTATGTTCGGTTCATGTTTAAACTACAATTCCATCGTAACCTGAATAGGTCAATGCATCTCATAGCTGTAGTAGACACAATCTAGCTCCGCTTGTGCACCGGGACTTAAATATTCCTTAAATCTGAAATGAGAGAGGCTACAAAGGTAATAACAGGAAGTAGTATGTATAATCCCTGTCTAGTCTTTATGTAAGCATGGTCTTTTGGGCAGTATACCATCTATGGTTTTATTCCAGGGGTCTATTATATGGGTCTATTCCAGGGGTTTATTCCAGGGGTTAATTCCAGGGGTTTATTCCAGGGTTTATTCCAGGGGTCTATTATATGGGTCTATTCCAGGGGTTTATTCCAGGGGTTTATCCCAGGGGTTAATTCCAGGGGTTAATTCCAGGGGTTTATTCCAGGGGTCTATTATATGGGTCTATCCCAGGGGTTAATTCTAGCGGTCTATTCCAGGGGTCAGTAGTGATTCATAGAAGGCTGTGGGACTTTTGTTGCCTATTCAAAATATTGAATTGTTTAAATTCATTTAATCTCAAAGCCTAGTATAGTTTTAGAAATCTGTTAACAAGTATATCTATCGTTTTTTAAAAACTCAGCGCAGACTCAGAATATAGTTGCCTACACCTGCACTTTCCCCAACACTGTTCAATACAAACTTGGGCCCTGGTCAAATGTGCAGTTTTAGGTAGTAGCATGTCATTTGGGATACATTTCTCTTGACAAGTGGACAGGAATATATTTCATCGTTGAGAGCATTTGTGATTTGTCAAGCAGAATACATGACAAGACGCAATTGTCCATAAAACATTTTCAAAGGGCACAGCACAACGGGTGATTGATGACTCCGTGATACAAGATGCATCAAGACCAGAAAATTGAATGAAACGAAGGGAAATATTTCTGTTTAGATCCCTACCATTATCTAGTCACAAATCAATTGTAAAGAATCTGCGACTGTAATTTTCTCGGTGTGCTTGTGAAACCTCTTATTAGGCATGGATTTTACAAGGCAGCTTTGTAAAGAAAGAGAATTCTGAAAGAAACATCTAGAGAGAGCATCTCTGCTTATTCTGGAGCTACTCACTTGTTTGGAATTATTCAGGATACCTTCTTGTTTCAGTTCAATGTGTCAAGTAAGGTTTTAGAGATTTCTTTATTTATGTTTACAGTTTTTTTACCTGGTGAGTATGCTTAGAGCCGATTCTTATATACAGAAAGAACCTGGGAGAAAATAGTTTCAACTGTCTAGCTTAGAAACAGAATGACAGGGTTTTTTCTACTTTGTAGATCTAGGACATAGAACCAGCCACGTTGTGTGTACTGGCCCATTGGACCACAAGGCTTCCCTATTTTTGACTGGTCCCCAAAATTCCATGAACCCCATCTTACAAAATCCTTTTCTATATTCCATATTTCTTTTCAGGGAATTTTGTCTGTCCAGATTGGTGGTGCTTCTATAGGGACTGTTAGGGAAAATTCCCCCCCAACTGAACTTAGGAACTTGGTATTTGTGACACCGTAAAGCCTTCTGATGTTTCAATAGAATTGTAACACAGTCACTGTTGCCGGAAGATGATTTTGCTAATCTATCATTATATTACCTACATACTGTAAATCAGAATGTTTATATTGTCCATGGTGCGTCAAATAAGTGTTCATATTCCATTGTGCTGAGTGTTACAAATAGATTTAAATTTACAAAATAATTTAGTTTGGACAATATGAATAATCAATATTAATTTTAAACATTTAGTATTCCTGACAGTAAAAACAAAACAAAAATAGAGCCACTGGTTATTTAAACAATGTTGTTCCTTTAAATTAAATCCGCATTTAAGTAAATAACTAAAAATCTCTAAACATAATTAAGGCCTAGACTGTGCAGCTGTTGTTTGTAACAAATTCAGGCACTAAATTATTTAAACTCCATGAACTCCATCTTACAAAATATGTTAAAATACCTCTTTTCATGGCACTGATATCTCACTTTGTTTGTTACCAATTCCAAATTTAAACCAGAATAAATGCTATATATGTCATCTGTATTACCACAGAGACATTTTAAGATCATTTTTTAACTGCCTTTGTTCTCTAAACCATCCAATAGCACTTCTGTAATCTCTAGGTTTCCCTTCTAATTAAAAGCTAATTAACAATGTGATTAACAATTAACCATCACCTTAACGTGGTGGAGAGGTTTGTGTGCCCCTATGAACCTGAGGGCTGGGTTGTCTGGAGCTTCATGCTCCTGGTAGGGTTTCCCAAGGCAAAGTGGTCTCAGGCGAGGGGCCAGACTAAGAATGGTTCACCAAGACCCCATGAAAGATCGAGGAAAAAGGAGCGAGACCCTGCCTGGAGGAAGCCCAGGGCCCTCGTCTGGAGCCAGGCCCAGACGGCGGGCTCGAAAGCGAGCGTCTGGTGGCCGGGTTTGCCACGGAGCCCGGCCGGGCACAGCCCGAACGAGATACGTGGCATCTCTCTCCTCTCCATCCTGTGGGCCCACCACTCACAGGAACAACCGCAGGGGTCGGGTGCGCTGTCATATGGGTGGCAGTGAAGGTGGGGGGTCTCGACGGATCAGACCCGGGCGGCAGAAGCTTGCTTTGGGGACGTGGAACGTCACCTCACTGGGGGGGAAGGAGCCAGAACTTGTGCGTGAGGTGGAGCGATACCAGTTGGATCTGGTGGGACTTACCTCTACGCACAACCGTGGCTCTGGAACCTTACTCCTGGATAGGGGTTGGACTCTGTTCTTCTCTGGAGTTGCCCAGGCTGAGAGGCGGCGGGCTGGTGTGGGGATACTCACGAGCCCACGTCTGAGCACGGTGGTGTTGGAGTTTACCCCGGTGGATGAGAGGTTTGCCTCCCTACGCCTAAGGGTGGTGGGGGGAAAACCTCTGACTGTTGTTTGTGCTTATGCACCAAACAGCAGTTCGGAGTATTCAGCCTTCTTGGAGACCCTGAAGGAGTCCTATATAGGGCTCCAGTAGGGGACTCCATCATTCTGCTGGGTGACTTCAACGCACATGTGGGCAACGATGGAGACACCTGGAGAGGCGTGATTGGGAGGAACGGCCTCCTGATCTAAACCCGAGCGGTCGTTTGTTATTGGACTTCTGTGCTAGTCATGGATTGTCTATAACAAACACCATGTTTGAACATAAGGAGGCGCATAAGTGTACATGGTATCAGAGCACCCTAGGCCGAAGGTCAATGATCGATTTTGTAATCGTATCGGCTGATCTAAGGCCGCATGTTTTGGACACTCGGGTGAAGAGAGGGGCAGAGCTGTCAACTGATCACCATCTGGTAGTGAGTTGGATCAGAGGGTGGGGAAAGACTTTGGACAGACCAGGTAAGCCCAAACGGGTAGTGCGGGTGAACTGGGAACGTCTGGAGGAGGCCCCTGTCCGAAAGATCTTTAACTCACACCTCCGGCGGAGCTTTTCAGGCATCCCTGTGGAGGTTGGGGGCATTGAACCTGAGTGGGCAATGTTCAAAGCTTCTATTGCTGAAGCTGCGGCGGTGAGCTGTGGTCTCAAGGTCCTAGGTGCCTCAAGGGGTGGTAACCCTAGAACACCGTGGTGGACCACGGTGGTCAGGGAAGCTGTCCGACTGAAGAAGGAGGCCTTCAGGGATATGCTAGCCCTGGGGACTCCGGAGGCAGTTGCAGGGTACCGACAGGCCCGAAGGGCTGCAGCCGCTGCCGTGTCAGAGGCAAAGCAGCGGGTGTGGGAGAAGTTTGGAGAAGCTATGGAGAAGGACTTTCGGTCGGCACCAAAACGCTTCTGGAAAACCGTTCGGCACCTCAGAAGGGGAAAACGGGGAACCATCCAAGCTGTGTACAGTAAGGATGGGACACTGTTGACCTCAACTGATGATGTGATCGGGCGCTGGAAAGAGCATTTTGAGGAGCTCCTGAATCCGACCTACACGCCCTCTAGTACAGAGGCAGAGCTGGAGGCTGATGGTGGGTCATCGTCAGTTTCCCTGGGGGAAGTCGCTGAGGTAGTCAAACAACTCCACAGTGGCAAAGCCCCAGGGACTGATGAGATTCGTCCAGAAATGCTAAAAGCTTTGGGTGGGGAAGGGCTGTCTTGGTTGACACGCCTTTTCAACATTGCATGGAAGTCTGGGACAGTGCCAGAGGAGTGGCAGACCGGGGTGGTGGTTCCCCTCTTTAAAAAGGGGACCAGAGAGTGTGTGCCAATTACAGAGGTATCACACTCCTCAGCCTCCCTGGTAAAGTGTACTCCAAAGTGCTGGAAAGGAGGGTTCGGCCAATAGTCGAACCTCAGATTGAAGAGGAACAATGCGGTTTTCGTCCTGGCCGGGAACCACGGACCAGCTCTTTACTCTCGCAAGGATCCTGGAGGGGGCCTGGGAGTATGCCCATCCAGTCTACATGTGTTTTGTGGATCTGGAGAAGGCGTATGACCGGGTACCCCGGGATCTTTTGTGGGAGGTGCTGCGGAGTATGGGGTGAGGGGGTCTCTTCTCAGGGCCATCCAATCTCTGTACGCTCAAAGCATGAGCTGTGTCCGTGTCCTCGGCAGTAAGTCGGATTCGTTCCAGGTGGGGGTTGGCCTCCGCCAGGGCTGCGCTTTGTCACCAATCCTGTTTGTAATATTCATGGACAGGATATCAAGGCGTAGTCATGGGGGGAGGGGTTCCCGTTCGGTGGGCTGATGGTCACATCACTGCTTTTTGCGGATGATGTGGTCCTGATGGCCTCATCGGTCGGTGACCTTCAGCACTCACTGGATCGGTTCGCAGCCGAGTGTAAAGCGGCTGGGATGAGGGTTAGCACCTCTAAATCTGAGGCCATGACTCTCAGCAGGAAACCGGTGGAGTGCCTACTCCGGGTAGGGAATGAGTCCTTACTCCAAGTGAAGGAGTTCAAGTACCTCGGGGTCTTGTTCGCGAGTGAGGGAACAATGGAGCGGGAGATTGGTCGGAGGATCGGAGCAGCGGGGGCGGTGTTGCATTCGCTTCACCGCACCGTTGTGACGAAAAGAGAGCTGAGCCGAAAGGCAAAGCTCTCGATCTACCGGTCAATCTTTGTTCCTACCCTCACCTATGGTCATGAAAGCTGGGTCATGACCGAAAGAACTAGATCGCGGGTACAAGCGGCCGAAATGGGTTTTCTCAGAAAGGTGGCTGGCCTCTCCCTTAGGGATAGGGTGAGAAGCTCAGTCATCCGAGAGGAACTCGGAGTAGAGCCGCTGCTCCTTTGCATAGAAAGGAGCCAGTTGAGGTGGTTCGGGCATCTTGTACGAATGCCACCTGGGCGCCTCCCTAGAGAGGTGTTCCAGGCACGTCCAGCTGGGAGGAGACCTCGGGGAAGACCCAGGACTAGGTGGAGAGATTATATCTCCACACTGGCCTGGGAACGCCTCGGGATTCCCCAGTCAGAGCTGGCTAATGTTGCCCGGGAAAGGGAAGTTTGGGGTCCCCTGCTAGAGCTGCTACCCCCGCGACCCGACCCCGGATAAGCGGTTGAAGATGAGATGAGATGAGATGAGATGAGATTAACAATTAAGATAGATGTAGTTGGAGTTCAAAAAATACAATTTTCAGAAAACAGGTGAAGCTATTTTCTGTGGATCCTACAATAATCAGTTATAAGTACTAATTGTTGGAAATATTTTTTTGAGGATTTTGGATAGACCAAACACTGGGGATGTCACACATTCAAACCTTAATTTATGAACTGTGCCATGCCAGCTGTTGTATTTCTATGTTCAATGTATTGCAGTTCTAGTTTCTCTGTTTCTATGTTCTGTTTGGCTCCCCTGTGTTTATTGGTTTCACCTGCGTCTAGTTTAGCCTACTTATGTTTCATTTGTGTCCCTATTTAAGTTCCTCCTACCCTAGTATTTCTGCTGTTGTTTTTTCATGTTACATTTGTGTGTCATATTTTTGGATGTTACCTGATATCCTTTATTCATTCTGTGTTTGTTGTAAAGAACTCCTGTCCTGCAATTAACGGTTACTCCAGGTACCATGTTAATTATTCAAGTCATTAATCAAGCTTGTTAATGAGAAGACACTTTAACTGGAATTAAGATTGGGTGAGACCTAAAGACTATAGTTTATTCAGTTCTGTTATAATTACAGACACAGTGTAGACACAGAATTTACTATGTTGTCATTGAAAAGTTCAGACAGTATTTGCTGAAATGTGACACCAAAGAAGATTTTAATAAGACATAATGAAATATTTCAGGCATTTAATCTGTAAGTGATAGGAAGAGTAATATTATAAATATATTCATGTTTTAATTGCATGTTTACTGTAAACAACACAACATTGAAGGTCACAGGCACTTTTATTAGTACATCCAAGCTAGACCTGCTCATTCTTCTCAATGCCAGCTGTGAAAAAAGACTGCCTTTATGGATACAAATAATTCAGAGCTTTAATTCTGTGTAGACAGTATTAAAAAAAAAAATTGCGTTTGTCTTTTATCATTTGTTCCCATCTAGTGCTAGTTACTGGAAATCTATGTTCACCAACCCAGACTCATTTGAGATAATTTGACTCGGACGTCCCCTTTAACTACTGTCATCACACTGCAGACGTGGGCTGTACCTAAATGCACCATGGGTTGATCTGATGGCTTGTTTATCTCTACCCGGAAAATGATTTGACCTTTTTTCCCTTCGGGTTAAATCTCTCCGCACACTCTCCTCCGCACATACTGCAATCTTGCCTTTCAAGAGACACAGTGAGTCTGGATGCTATTGGGTCGTGAATAGCTAGTCAGCTTTTCTATTCTCTCCCAGGCCCTGGAGCTTACACAGCTGAACTCATTTACCATCGGATTGGCCCTAGCAGTCAATCTGTAAATCAATCTCTTTCATTGCTTTCTAATCGGCTGAAGGAGGGTTGTTGTTATATTTGTGTTCAGTGGGTTCCTACTTGGCCACAAGTTGTTTCTCTCCGGTGAACCTTGGTGTTTTGAAGGGGTAACTAAATAGGCAAAATTACCTGGATTTTTTTTACCTGGTACCTGCTCATTGCTCTCTACAGATTATGTACGGTTGTCTTCCAAGTCTTAAGAGACAGTATTTACTTATTGTGTTGTGATATGTGACAGGATCACACAGAAAAATAATAAAAGTGCAGCCGTGCCAATAACCCAATATGTCCTTGATCAAAATAAAAGAGCTGCTTGTCTGAACATATCTCCTGCCCCAAACGAAACACCCTCCATCTCTCTAATCGCTTACGAAGGAACTCATTAGCAGAATCATCAGGTAATCGATACCAACTGTCCTAGATAGATCATGTGTGCACGTCAAGGTTGTTTCAGTAAAACTGAGAAAAAGCTGCTGTCACATTTCACAGACTTATAATCTCTCAGGGTGGATGAAAGCCCCATAGACACTTTTTCAAGTTTCCTTGACTCTTTTTCCAAGTACATTTTATTTTAGTTGACTATGAGGGCCTTGCTATCAGTGTGTGTGTGTGTGTGTGTGTTTTATATCACAACACAAACACAAACACACACCACTAGACGAGGACCAGTCAAACTCCCCTCTCTTTTTCTCTGTGTCCTTCAGTAGAGCTCTGTTTGCTTCGGAGATGGATTAACAGGTCGATACAACAGGAGGTCGGGAAAATGAGATTAAATAGAGGCCAAACTTTAATTTTGATCCTTTTTTCACAGTTTGTTTTTGTCTCTGGTGGGTGGGAAACGATGACAGGTGGTTTTCTGTGAGCAATCCGCTCCATGTCTAAAAGTGAGAAGGAAAGGGAAAGATGAAAAAAAGGAAATAACTAACACTGGCTGGTGTCAGGGATATGATGCTCTGGGATGGATAAGATGCTTTGGGATAAGATGCTCTGGGATAAGATGCTCTGTGATTAGATGCTCTGGGATAAGATGCTCTGGGATAAGATGCTCTGGAATATGATGCTCTGGGATAAGGTGCTTTGGGATAAGATGCTCTGGGATAAGATGTTTGGGATAAGATGCTTTGGGATAAGATGCTCTGGGATAAGATGCTCTGGGATAAGATGCTCTGGAATATGATGCTCTGGGATAAGGTGCTCTGGGATATGATGCTCTGGGATAAGATGTTTGGGATAAGATGCTTTGGGATAAGATGCTCTGGGATAAGATGCTTTGGGATAAGATGCTCTGGGATAAGATGCTTTGGGATAAGATGCTCTGGGATATGATGCTCTGGGATAAGATGCTTTGGGATAAGATGCTCTGGGATAAGATGTTTGGGATAAGATGCTTTTAGATGGGACGCTCTGTGATTAGATGCTCTGGGATAAGATTCTCTGTGATTAGATGCTCTGGGATAAGATGCTCTGTGATTAGATGCTCTGGGATAAGATGCTCTGGGATAAGATGCTCTGGGATAAGATGCTTTTAGATGGGACGCTCTGTGATTAGATGCTCTGGGATAAGATGCTCTGGGATATGATGCTCTGGGATAAGATGCTTTTAGATGGGACGCTCTGTGATTAGATGCTCTGGGATAAGATGCTCTGGGATATGATGCTCTGTGATTAGATGCTCTGGGATAAGATGCTCTGGGATAAGATGCTTTTAGATGGGACGCTCTGTGATTAGATGCTCTGGGATAAGATGCTCTGGGATATGATGCTCTGTGATTAGATGCTCTGGGATAAGATGCTCTGGGATAAGATGCTCTGTGATTAGATGCTCTGGGATAAAATAGAGGGATGAGGTAAATATCCTTAAAATGAACTTTACCATTAGCATGAGTCATTCAATTAAATCTGTATTGCTTTTCTCCATTTAAAATCAGATTACTACAGCGAATGTTTTTCCATCAGTACCTTTCGTCTTTCAACAAACACATTTGTTCCAATACTGATTCCAATCAATATGTCTGTGTATTTTGTTTTAAACTGAAAGGAGTATCCTGTTCTACTGTAGCTTGACGAAGTCTTTATGTGTCTTCCATCGAAACATATTCATTTGCCCGAATCTCACTGATGATGGAAGACTTCAAACCGTTATGAATATCTGGTAAACGTTCTGAAGGTACGAATAAAAGTGTGTAATGACTAAATAAGTTACTTATTACTTTCTTTACTTACCTGTCACTAATTAAAGAAATCAAATTTGAAGAGCAAAAAATATATATTTTTACTCTAGGAGTGTATATGAAAAATATTTTTCTTGTGGTCCTTTAGTAAATCCCCTTATTGTTTTAGGTATATTGACGGAACATTTAGAGAACAGCCTAGGGAATAATGGCAGGGAATGAAGAAAAATGTTTTGAATTAATGCAAAAACACACAACGACCAGAGAAACAAAGCATAAGGTTTCTCTAATGGATTCAATGGAACCACATTTCAAACCGGGTTACAGAGAAGTGCGTGGGAAACGCGTGCATTTCCTCATTCTGAATCAGGATCAGCTCTTATCGGCGTGGCAGCTTCACCAGTCTATATTATGCAGGCTTCAGCTCATTGCCTTCGTTAGGTTTGCCAGGTTGTGAGACTGGAATTTGGTTACGTGTTAAATTGTGTCCTGTCCCGTTTTGATCGGTGAAATGTAGAATCCAAACACTGGTTTATTCACTAGTTGGCCTCTTCCGTTTTATACGTTTTTATTTAATTGATTAAGGAGCAAGAATATGTATGGCACCAAAATAATACATTTTATGTTAACAGGGCCTGTGTTAAAAAATACACGGTGTCCCGGTTTTCCATGTAACAAGTGCACTGAAAATGTAACATTTATGTTAATGTCTGTTTCCTAAATAATCGCATTTGCATTAATCGCAATACATGCGCATTTAACTGGCCACTGAGTGTTTGTTTGCTCTGGTTGGTACCCTTCATTTAGATCAATCATTCGACCCACCTTTATTTTCTTACTCTGTCAACGCCGTCACCATCTTGTGTTTGTTATATAATAATTTTGTCTCAGGAGATGCTCAAAATATAATCTACTGACTATCAAGGACATTTTAACCATGAAACTACCACTCCTAACAATAACATTTATCCTAACCTTAACCTTTACCTAAACTTTACCCTATAACAAGCATCTTCCTTAGTTTGTATTATTATCTATACAACATGAACAGATGTAACTTTAGAACGAGTGTAACCCCATGTTCAAATATATTTACATAAATAAAAAATGAAACACATATTTGAATAGATTGTGTTTTCTGTGGTTGCGTCAGAAATGTAATGCTCGGGAAAAGCTGCATGGTAAAAGTTGCTTGGGAAAGGTCATCGTGTGAAAGACATCTGAATCAGGATCAGCTCTTATCTGAGTGGCAGCTTCACTAGTCTATATTATGCAGGCTTCTGCTCATTAGGTTTGCCAGGTTGGGCTGTGATGCATGAACGGTTGTGGGTCTGGGATTTGGTTATGTGTGAAATTGTGTCCTGTCCCGTTTTGTTCTGTGAAACCTAAACATAAATCCACTCTGCCTTCTTTTATTCCCTAAAATGTCTTTGATTCGATCGATAGAAGAATGAACATGTAAATCTATACTGTAAATAAATAATGACAGCAATGGCAGCCAGCTCTGGTGCAATGAAACTTTTGTCTGACTTTGTGTTGTTGCAAAGTTGATGAACCAGAGGCTGGTAATCAGGATTTTTCCACGATTTGTGCATGTATTTATTTTCTCTACGCTCCCCTCCTACTCTAATTGATGCCTAATTTTATCGCATGGCACATTCTGATCGATCTGATATTGTGGAACATGTCTAAGACACAAGCCTCATCTGCTTCACGTTCCTGGTCGTCTGTGATTTAAAGAGACAGGCAACCCATTGAAATCAGTGACAATACCACAAATAGCAGTTGAAATTCACAGCGGCGGGCTTATGTCATTTTTTCACTTTGACACACGTCTGATGGGTGTAACAAACAGCGTTGAACCGTAAAGCACATTAACAAATGTCATGTTTGTTTGCGTCAGCAGGGTGGGTGGAAAGCATTTAAATGGGAAGACCCGTTCAGGACCACGGGTCAAGCAGAACAAACAAGCCAACTGCCGAACTCTGATAACCATAGCAACCCAAATGGAGACCTCCTGTGAAGGCCAAACACGTTTTCTCGATGAAATCTTACCCTAATCACGCGTTTCCCTGGAGAACACAGGGCCGTCAGTTATGTCATTTATTTTGGGATATTCATGTGCATAGAATAAGCTCTGATTTTGACATGTTTGATGTTCAGAAATATGCAGCAGTTAGACAGGCTATATCAGACATCCCAATTTGCCAAAACTTATCTCCGGGAGGTGGTCTCACTGGTAAAACCAGGGACGGTGCGCGCACAACATTTTATTATGACAGAACACAGCTATTTATTTGTCAGACTTTTTTTTATTCGGCAACTGTGAAATATATATGGTAGCTTATAGCAGTTAGTTGAAGTAACGTTAGCTAGGCTAAGAATCAAATAGCACTAAATTCACCTCACATGTCATTTAACCCACTGTTGGCAAGTGAGAAATCCCATCTGCGAACGGAGCAACGAGCTACACTGTCATCGTTGTTCATCCCCATTACCGATGGGGACATTTTAGTGTCGTCTTGGTTGAAGTGCGTTTTGTTGAATCTTTCTGTATTTAAACACTGCATTGACACTAAAGACACAAAACTGAATCGTACTAATAAATGAACTGGAGAGCGGTCGAGTGTAAAGCCAGACTACCGAGAAAAAAAGTGATCAGGTTAGTTAGCTCAAAGAGAGACGCGTGCTGTGTTTCACGCTCACCTCATCTGTCACTCGCTCTCTAGCGCCCTCCAGAGCCCGTCGAGTATATGATATAACCGTTTAACTCTCTCTCGCTCTATAAAACAAAATGTTTTCTGGGATATTATATTTATTTTGTTGGTGTCAGGGAGCTCCTTTTAAAATGCTCGAGACTCCAGGAGACTCCCGGAACTACCGGAAGAGTTGGGATGTCTGCTGTATTAGCAGCTAATTCCGGTGTAAGGTAAGGAATGCAGTGTAAGGAATTCAGCAGTAGCAGAAAAGTTGGAAAAGTTAAATGGGACCAGCTACACTGTGGAGAATTAATAATAGCATATAACGTGATCCATTTTGCAAAGGGTCAACCCATTTGTGTGACATGTAGCCTTCTCCACCACACAAATGAAAACCGTTAGCATATTTAAATGTGTAGCTTCAGTCGGATCGCATTACAATTCATTCAGGGAACGCAACTGAGCCACATCTCGCTTGCTTATCTCGGCTACAGAGCAGTGTGTGGGAAGGGCGTGTGAGGGACAGACATACATTTCCTGAGTCTGAATCAATGTCAAGCCTTTATCTGCATGGCAGCCCCATCAGTCTGTGTTTTAGTAGCAGGGAGGCTCGAGTTCATTTCCTTTGTCAGCCCTGCCAGGTTGAGCTATGAAGGATGAAGGGTAGAGGGACTGAGATTTGGTTATGTGTGAAATATAAAAATAGGAAATATTACCAGAGCTCCAAGGCATAGTGACGATGATGGGCACTGCGTCACAAACGGCATACTACGCTACATTGGCCCTTGCCAAATCGAGTGTACCACATGCGAAAAGAGGTTGCCGCTTGGGACGCAGACAGAATCCCAGGGCCCAAGTCACCTGCTGACCTGGCCAAACCAGGCTGAACCTGGCCATATCTGGCCAAACCTTATCAACTTAGCTTGGGATTTTGGGGCAGCACGGGGACTAGTGCCAACTCTTGTTGATTGATTACAGCCTTTATTAGTCGTGTCGTATTAATATGGCCGAGATGCGGTCAGCTGAGAGCTGAAGGGCACAAGAAGGGGTGAGAACCCTTAGAAATGAAGGGCCCTAAAAAACATAATGTGTCACATGGAGAGCTGTTAAGGGCTAATTAGATACCTGATGGTAGCTAGTGGTGGAAAGGACAGATGGTTATTCAAAAGTGAGTTATAGAGTAAATCAAGTAAGTCAACTGTATCCGTTTTGTTTAATCTCTCATAGACAGACATTGCACAAGAAGGTTTAACGTACTGTGGATCTGTCATGACGAAACACGTTAGGGAGATAAAGAGCTGCATTGGTTCTGTTGATTAAGACAAAAGGCCATTTAGCAGGTGTTAGCATCTTTACATTGGCCCTCATTTATCATTCTTGCGTAGAAACGGACGTATATGTTGGCGTAAGATTATGCTTACACTCCTCTCACCACCTGATTTATGAAGCTGTGCGTACCGTTGAAATCCAGGTGTACGCAATACCTGCCCTTGATAAATGCCGCGGCTGAAAACGATCGTCATTAGAATAACACGCCCCTATATATTCAAGTCTCCGCCTCCCCCACGCCCTCATTTTACGCCATGGACACACGGAAGACGACAAAGAAGAGAAACTTATCCGACGTGGAGGATCAAATGACCTATCACAATGCATTATTTTACAGCACGTGTTCTGAAACAATTAGCATTTAATTTCGTTTCACGTCACATGTATTGGGGTGTACAGTAGTGATGATGATGTGATGTGGAGTACCATTCATTCACATTAATAATTGCATGACAATTTGTAATATTCTTATTATTATTTTTATTATTAATGACGCTTATTGTTATTTAGAATGTCATTATTATTATTTGTATTATTATTTAAAAGGAGAATGTCATTTTTATAATTTTGTCTGTCTGAATTATTTTTTGGTCGAAAGCCTTTCATTACTGAACCCATATTTTTCCCTGAACATATCAGACAACGAGGGTGCATGCCCCTCTTCTCTTTTTTTCTGCGCTCTGATCTCCTTCTCCTGCTCGGTGCGCTGCTCCGTGCGCTGCTCCGTCTCCGTCTCCACGCGGGTTCTCCGCATGACCGCATCCATCGCGGTCTGGATCATTTCTCGTGCGCGCTGCTTTATTTCTGCATCCAAGTAATGGTCTTTATAACGCGGATCAAGTACAGTCGTGATGAAGTGCAGAGGATCCGAATAGATCACAACATTTCGTCCGTATTGTTTCGGTGATAAAAGTATTTCGGTGCATCCCTAATACATATGCTTACAAATCAAATGCTTTGGTAAAGTCACACAAATTAAACATTGAAGCCCATGTTGCACAAAAATAAACACTGAAGTTTATAATTACTATGTTTTTGTTTTTTTACAGTGGGCCATAATATATCATATCTTTTAGTTTGTCAGTGCGTTTTGTGGTGTTAGAAATTGTTTTTCTGCGCATTTCCGCACTAACTCAAAACGTGCGTACATGTACGCCACCTCCTGAGCTGGCGTAGGATTTGAGCGTGCCGTACGCCAACGTCCATATTGATAAATCTCAAAGTCACCGTGGTTTTGGGTGTACGCCAGGTGTACGCTGGAAATTTGGTGTACGCACTTTTGATAAATGAGGGCCAATGTGAAGAGGAGAATGGCCCAAAAAGATTGGCCCAAAGGCGTCGATATGAAATGGTGAGTAGGACAATCAGTGTTGTGGTAGTTTGGGATTTTTATCAAGCATATAAATGAAAATAACATTAGATTGTTATTACAATACAAATATCCAAATCCCTTCACAAAATAAAATTGGTACTCTATCAGTCCAGAGTAAGTTGACTCTTAAATGTAATCTAAACTAAACCAAAGTTCTCGATGTATCTGTATTTTAATATCTCTCTACTTGGCTTCATCTCATTGCAGCCTGATTCCTTCACGAATTTAGGCAAAACTGAATTATAAAATTGGGAATTGATCGAAATCAATTTGTAAATTTTGTTACGAAAATTTTATTCAGAGAAATGCCCCCTGCTGTGGTTGCACAGATTTCATTTAACTCTACCTACTTCTGTTTCACCAGTATAGTGGTTGTTGATGTTTTTGGGTGGGGTTTTCTCATGTTTAATGCCTAGTTTCACTTCCCATTTCACCTTGATGACATCTGCTGTGCCTGGGTTGACAGATTGAAATGCGTCGAATAGATAAGTTTGCTTATGACTAGGACATTATTGCATTGTGGGTAGTTCCAAAGATATGCCTTTCAGAAGTGGCAATACATTTTTCCAAACCCCAAGGGGAAACTGGACAGCAGGAGGAACGAATACAAATGTTAGGAAAACACGAAGGAGAGAGTTCAGGACCAGAAAAAAAATTGGCATTAACCTGGAAGCCAGGAAAGTGTCAGGGCAGCCACCACGCTAAACAATTCTAATCTACAAAATGGAAATTTTTTAACCCAAACACCCACAAACCAAATTGGATCAAAGCAGAGTTGGAGGTGGTTGCATTTATCTACACTTTCCAGTGACATCCTTTTGACTTTTTGAACTACAAACTACGATTGAAAGGATTATTGTCGGATTTACAATCACAGGGAATGAGGGAAAACTACATTTTCTTACAAATACCAAATAACCATGACCTTATCTTATAGCTACCAGCTGACTGTCAAACTAAATACCTATCAAAGACAATCAAATTGTCACTTAAAAAAATGCATTTTATAATTAAATATACTAAGTTATCATAAGTTCACCCAGCACAGACAAAGGAGGACTGGCCACCCCTCAGAGCCTGGTCCCTCTTTAGGTTTCTTCTTAAATCTGACCCATCTTGGAGTTTTTCCTAGCCGCCGTGTATCAACTTGTTTCAACTTGTCGATGTGTGCTCTGTCGGATTTAGGCTGGTTGTTTGTAAAATAACTTTGTGACAACTTTGTTGTAAAAGGGCTTCATAAAATAAATGTAATTGATTTATTGAAATTGGATCAAGTAAGCAAACTAAGGCCCCATAACCTATTATTACAGATTTGAGCATTGTAAACAAAAGCAATGGGTCAGACGCATAGAAATACAGCTTGAAAGGAGTCCATTTGAAATCAATTGGTCAATTTCCCAAGAGATTAACGGTCAAAGGAAAATCATTTCTCCCATGCGAAAAAAGGAAGTAGCTACGGGTAAATGAGCATCAATCATCACTCACCTTAATATTCCCAATATTATCAGAACCCGGGTCTGTTGAACAGCAGCTCTCACTGCTATGCCATCGTTCTCTCTCTGTTTCTCCCAGCTTGTGGCTAAATCAAATAATAGAACAAAGTAAAATATGCTAAGCAAAGGGCAGTTTTATAGCTATGGCCTGGCTTCCTAACTCCACTTGTTCTATCTGTTACTTAATGTACTATCACGTTAAGTAACAGATGAGAATTAATGAGTGCCGAATGCAGGGAACTCCAGCTCACATTGGAGAGATAAAGAAAGGTCTGCATCCCAAATTGTGGAGGCCTGTGGAGATGTTCACCTAGCCTAATGCAGTGCATTCATTTTGAGCGTTGTCATTAGAGACATTCCAGCGGACGTAGCCACTGTATGAAGTCGAATTCATTACATGTAATGGGATAAGAGTGGTGGTTGGAGCTCGGAAGTCTCAGTTGAAGTTCCTGTTAATTGCACTCAGAAGCGGGCCTACTGTGATGTGTCAGCGTTTTCTCATGTTTGTGTTTCGTTTGGACCCCAGGAGGTGTAGACGCTTTTTGGCAAATGCCAATGGGGATCGAAATGAACGCATAAGTGTTCTGGCAATGCACAAGGAAGTACTAAGAACATTCAGCCATGTCTTCATTAGGTCCCTGAATAATTTGATAATTACGTGTCTCTGTCCCACTGGTGTTCACAGAACGTTCTAGAAAATAGTATTAACTCAGGCCCGTAAGATGCACACACTGGTGCATCTTTAGAAATTGCTAATTTAAATGAAAATGCATGAAAGTACTTTTTATGTATTTACAAACAAATGTTTGAACACACAGATCCAACACCTTCTCTCCCTCATTTGTTGCCCTAACCAGTTACCCTAATCACATTCCCTATTTAGGTTTGTCTTCTCCCAGTGTGTCATGTCAGTCTTTGTTGGCATAAGCCTGTGTTACGGTTGTTTCTGTCCTGCCTCGTTGTGTAGTTTCTATTGCTATAGTTATTTTTGTTAGTAAATCTCCTCGGTTGCCTTGTGCTTGTGACATGCCTGACCAGTACAGACAGTATGTATCTCTGAGAATAGAAAGTGTTTTGGTTATTTCTGTCATCTAGCTTAGTCGTTTTACTAGTTTTAGAGATTTAAGTGAATCTGAATTATTGTCTGTTTATAAAGCAAACGACGGTCCGTGCACACTGTGTTGCTAAGAACAGAAATTATAATTAGACCATTCTTTCTTGATTGTGTTGTTTCGAGTATGATGCTATAAAAGTCCTTTAAAAAAGCTTTCATGTATTTATTTCGGTAAAAAAACCTTTGTTTGTAAAACTATTTGTGTTAATATGAAAATCTGTTTCTGAATTATTTGTTTTTCATTAAACACGTATGTAATGAAGGTAAAACTAAATCCAAGCTTACTCCCTGGCATCCTGCCAGTCTGGCAGCTGCGGCCTGCGTCCCATCACATCCGAATAAAACACTCATCACCTGGATCGACTCCTTAACTCCTCTAATCCAGCCTTATCCTTCTCACAATCACCTAATTACCTCGTTCACACCTAACCCCAATCGTCATTCACACCCGCATGCTAACGATGTCACATGGTTCAATCTGCGGATAATGACGCAGTCGTCCTCAGGTACCTTTCTGAGACAGGCAGTTATCAGGGCTTTGAATGGAGGGGTTGAGCTGAGGACAAATTATGTGTTCTGCCGCCAGGTAAAGTAGAATGACATTGAATTACTTCTACAACCTCTGCCACCACCGGGCCTGTCAAATTGCAGATCCCTTTGAGGGTCCCAACTACCACATTGCTCCAAGATGGGTGTACAATCTCGCGACACTTTGGATGCTGATTGTGGTCGTCCTCTCACTTTTCACCAATGGTCTGGTCCTGGTGGCCACTGCAAAGTTCAAGAAACTCCAACACCCTCTCAACTGGATCTTGGTAAACCTTGCAGTTGCGGATATCGGGGAGACAATTTTGGCTAGCACTATCAGTGTTCTCAACCAGGTTTTTGGCTACTTCATTCTGGGACACCCAATGTGTGTCTTTGAGGGATACGTTGTCTCTGTGTGTGTTTTACGAATAATGTTATTGTATTTACTTTTTTCAGTAATAATTGGAACGTTTAGAATCATGTATAAAGATTTGACTGAAAGATGTTTCTCTTTGCAATTTCCTTGGTGCTAAACCAATGTGGCTAGGTGTTGGGTTTTTCAGAGAAGTGGAGTGTCTCTAACTTTTAGTACAACTGTTCCCTCGCCCAGGAATTACAGGTCTGTGGTCTCTGGCTATCATCTCTTGGGAGAGATGGGTGGTGGTGTGCAAGCCCTTTGGAAATGTCAAGTTCGATGGCAAATGGGCCTCTGCAGGCATTATCTTCTCCTGGACCTGGGCTGCCTTTTGGTGCTCCCCACCTATTTTTGGCTGGAGCAGGTGGGGATGTTCTCTTCATTCTCTGAGGCTGGACATAACTAACTCAAAAGCAACATTGTTAACCCGTCTTTCTATCTCTCTTCCTCCACCAGGTACTGGCCTCATGGCCTGAAGACATCCTGCGGACCTGATGTGTTTGGAGGCAATGAGGATCCTGGAGTCCAGTCTTACATGATAACTCTCATGTGTACATGTTGCTTTTTACCTCTGTCCGTGATCATCTTCTGCTACATTTTCGTGTGGTCGGCCATCCATGCTGTAAGTGATATTGGTTACCTTATATAACCTTACTTTTTTAAAAGCTTTTATGTACTAGATAGAGACATGGTTCCCAGCCTCACTGAGTTGCATGTAACCATTTAATCCTTCTGATCGATCCCAGGTTGCAGCACAACAGAAAGACTCTGAGTCAACACAGAAGGCTGAGAAGGAGGTGTCCAGGATGGTTGTGGTCATGATCCTAGCTTTCGTTATATGCTGGGGACCTTATGCAAGCTTTGCCTGCTTTGCAGCGGGTAACCCGGGATATGCTTTCCACCCTCTGGCTGCCGCAATTCCAGCCTACTTTGCCAAGAGCGCTACCATCTACAATCCAATTATATATGTGTTCATGAACAAACAGGTCATAAAACCCCGACAACCTCCTGCCTCTCGGAAACAACAAACAACGAACACTCAGGGACCTCTCAAAATGGGATTGGACATCCACATGCGTTTCTTAACCTAAACATTCCCCACAACTTTTCAGAACATTTTCACTCTGTGTATAACACTCACGAGAGACAAACAGCTGTGAATCATCTGCGGGTGCGTCGTAACCAGGGGTCTTCTAAACGACCAGTGATGTGACCAGCGATTGATTTGAATACTACAGCAATGGTGGGCACGTTGTCAGAGTATCCATAGGTCACAGTTCTAGATGTCGGTCCAAGTGTGACAGGAGAACTTTCCATTGTGTCTGCAGGTCATTTTAAACTGCAGTCACTTCACTAGACAGATGAGAGAGGAGCCGAAACAGGACAACTGCTGTTGTATGTAATCGAGACTAAAATAAACGCAATGCTATGGTTCGGAAATCGCTTAATTCTGAGGTATGTTATGAGGGATTTATTTTGTAGTTCTCTTGCAATTAAAAAAAAACAAAAGAAAAAAATTACCTGAAATACAAGTGTGTACACAATGTATGTAATAATGTTTTTGTAGACATGATGCATAAAAAACATAGAGAGAGATTACATAGATTTTTGTGATTAAAATAAACATCATGCATGCAGCCAAAGGAAATTTTTGCTCTGGTCTTATTTTCTGACTCAATACTGCAATATATCTCATAAAGGACGGTTTACAAACTAAGCTCACAAAACACACTGCATATGAAATCTCTGCATGAAACGCACTGGAACAATTCTCAAAATAAACGTACAGAAAACATTAACCGATGAGCAGTCTTTGCTCTCGCATCGATATGTTAGCTCGGGCAATCGTGTCCTCAGAGAATAGGAGTCGTTATTATTGGAGTTTGGATGAACCCTGCTTTCGCTCAATCAAAAAAAAAAACATAAATCAGAAGGGATAAAGATATTTCTCACATGTTCACAATAGTGCTCACATTGATTATATCCTATAAACACCCTTGTCTCCACATACAGCTTTACCATTTGGCATGTAGGCCTAACCATCTCTATCTGTTCATATATTCCACTGTTTGTTCTTTGTCTGTGTTCCAGCCCTAATATACAGATTTCAAATGATTTAATTTGTTAAGAGGTTACTCAAATCCCTCCAGTGGAAGTGTCAGCGAGTAATTATGTGTATTTCCCTTGTACAACTTTCTTTTTTGCGTTAGAAACAGCCACACTAACTCGTCTAACCTTAAGCCGTAATCCGACGCTCGGACAAGGCTGGAAACCTCACGTAGTCATCGAGTATTTAAATTCCTTTTAGCCCGTTTAACCAATGGCCTGTCACACATGATTATGGGCCTGTCAATCCCTGATAATTAGACGTTTGTTGTAATTAACGATTAAGAAACGGGTTCGGTTCAAGCGATGTCACCAATTAAACTACGGCCCCGGTCCCTAGACAGGGCCCAAATCCTCAGCGACGCTAATCCTTTGAAAATTCCCAGATGATGCTATAAAAGCCCGTGGGCAGTTGGGGAATATGGGTTGGACTCCGGCAGGCAACATTAGGGACTTCCATTAACCGGTTCAGGATGGCAGAACTTGGAGTGTTTGCAGCCAGACGGCATGGAGAAACAACGGAGGACTCTATGTTTACCTACACCAATAGCAACAACACCCGAGGTACTGTACGCTTGGAGCAGCAGACCCTCCCGGGACATCCGGAACAAACTTTAACAATTTGGGAACGCGTGGATTTCCCAAAATATTGTCGTTAGTGTGTAGAGATGCAGAGGGGGGGTGTCCTTTTGATACTGAATTCTTGTAACGTGTTCTGGTGCAGTCTCTTTTAGTTTATTTAAATAATAGCAGACATTTTTATAGACATTTCTGGAACAAAATAAATATCATATAATTGCATTCCTGTTCCTAGCTTTTTTGCCTCTATAAAATACTGTTTACTGTTATCATTACAACATTAATATCAGGAATGTTTATATGTAAAAGAAGTAGTATAATTTGTATTGCTGTTGCAGATCCTTTTGAGGGCCCCAACTACCACATTGCTCCAAGATGGGTCTACAACCTGGCAACACTTTGGATGATGATAGTGGTCGTCGCGTCAATCTTCACAAACGGCCTGGTACTGGTGGCAACTGCAAAGTTCAAGAAGCTCCAGCACCCTCTCAACTGGATCTTGGTCAACCTTGCGTTCGCTGACATTATGGAGACAATCTTGGCCAGCACCATAAGTGTTATAAACCAGATGTTTGGCTACTTCATTCTGGGACATCCAATGTGTGTCTTTGAGGGATATACAGTTGCTGTTTGTGGTAAGACGAGATCTTCAAATGATTAACATTCCATACAACGCTACAAAGTGGTTTTAAATGTTAATTTGTCTTTGCTGAAAGGCCATATCAAAGCTAAGACTATCAGAATGCCTCTTATCTAATATAAATGTACGTCTCACACAGGTATTTGTGGGCTGTGGTCTCTGGCTGTCATCTCCTGGGAGAGATGGGTTGTGGTGTGCAAGCCCTTTGGAAATGTCAAGTTTGATGGCAAATGGGCCATGGCAGGCATCACCTTCGCTTGGGTCTGGGCCGCATTTTGGTGTGCTCCACCTATCTTCGGCTGGAGCAGGTGAGACAGACTCATCTTTAAATTTCTCTGAGAATTCAAAAAGTGAATTGTTCAAAAGAAACCATCCTGTTCCTCTTCCCTAACCAGGTACTGGCCCCACGGCCTGAAGACCTCGTGCGGACCAGACGTGTTCGGAGGAAACGACGATCCGGGAGTGCAGTCTTTCATGATCACTCTCATGTGCACATGTTGTTTCCTGCCGTTGTCTGTGATCATCTTCTGCTACATCTTTGTGTGGTTGGCTATCCACGCTGTGAGTGACAGTAGAAAATATGTTTTAAATATACTTTAATAAGTATAAATAAGCACAATCTGACCATTTCATATTCCATCTGAATGAGCACAGGTTGCCCAGCAGCAGAAAGACTCTGAATCAACGCAGAAGGCTGAGAAAGAAGTGTCCAGGATGGTGGTGGTCATGATTTTCGCCTACGTTTTTTGCTGGGGACCTTACACCACATTTGCCTGCACCGCTGCGGCAAACCCGGGCTATGCTTTCCATCCTCTGGCCGCGTCGTTGCCGGCATACTTCGCCAAAAGCGCCACCATCTGGAACCCAGTCATCTATGTGTTCATGAACAAACAGGTGGGTGTACCTGTCGGTCGTATTGATGTGTTTGGATGCGCCAACGATACAGTTGTTGTCAAAGGATTTGTGTCCATGTTGATGTACACATTATTTAGCTCCTCTGCTAAGTTTTATTTATTTCTGTCTCTCTCCTCAGTTCCGTTCCTGCATCATGCAGCTCTTTGGTAAGGCAGAAGATGATGGTTCTGAAGTGTCCTCATCAAAAACAGAGGTCTCATCCGTGGCCCCCGCATAAAACCCAGACTACGCTGTACCGGCTGGAAACATATCTTGAACACTCTGACTCTGAATGTGGGACTTTTTAAATGTACAGTATATCGTCTGAAGTTTCTAAAAAAATTATTTCTTACAAGCTTTCTTAAGATTTTAAGCTTTACCTCATACAGTTGTCAATGTGTGTACGAACGTGTGACTCCCATCGCATTGTGGACCATCCATGGGAGTTTTGAATTACCTCTAGTCTTCAACAACCAGAGATTTGAATGGTACTTGATATGCATGCTTTTGACTGGCACTTTATGAGAGATCGACAGCTATCACCAGCATTTCAATCCTTGTAAATACTAAAACATTTCAGGACAATATACTTTTCGGTAACGGATGAGGTAAACTTTTTGTAGTCCTCTTGCAAATAAAAAAATAAAAAATAGTTAATTAATTGATAACTCTGTATGAAATGTACTATACAATGTTTTGTAGCTTTCTTGCTTATGAAACATTAATTGTCATTAATGTTATTAAAATAAATGTCATGCATTCATCAAAAAGAAATCTCCTGATCATGCGTCATGCTTATTCATTGTACCTTTCTAATGACCTGCGTTGACTGTTTATAGACCAAAATCAATGTTCACATCACATATTAGCTTTCAAGTACAGCAGACCATCTCACCAGTCAGACACAGCAGGCTTTTATTCTGAATTACAGAGCCTAAAGATATCATGTATAGGTGTAGAGAATACAGTAAAAATATGTTTTCATATTCATCTCAGATATAGGAAAGACATTAAAACAGCCTAGTACTTATGAAGCTTTTTTCTATTATCTGTTTTGGCCTGTCGAAATTAGGTTTTTTCATGCGATAATATTATGATTTTGAAGTAAAAGCCTATACCGCCCCTGCAAAATGAATGATCCAGCTGGCGATCATTGTAAAACTATTCTGTATGGTAGTTTGGAACCACTCACAAATAAGGGAAAATGACTTGACCGGGTGTAAATGGCACCAAAGCATTGTTAAAAAAAAAGGATGGACTGAAGAAAATGTTTACATGGCTTTAGAACATAATAACCATGGCAACCTTTTATGGAACATCTGTTTTTGTTCTAATTTGGGAATGTTAAACAAAACATATCTGTTAATTATGTAACAAATCCTTTTAAAGGTGTAGAGTGTGGTAGGAACCAGGCACAGTCTGGATATCACAGTTGTGGGTTTTAATTAAATGAAACCCGACAAACGACAAAACATCTATATTGTTGTAATAAAAATGTGCTGACTTAAAAAGAGAAGGGGGGGCCATGCTGCTCAGACTGCCCAAACACACTTACCCAACATGCCCTTTGGCGCCCTGAATTTGTGTCCTGGGTACCTTCTGTGTCTCTCCCCATAATGCACTGCAACTGTGTTTATGTATATCAAAGTGTATTTATTGTTCAGGGTATTTTCACCACTCATACCCCACTAGGGTGGCAGTGCTGCTGAGGGGTTTTAAGGACCTTTGTCTGAGGCTACAGCCATGCCATGCTCAGCCATAAAACACACCCCCTGGACCCCCTAGGTCACAAACCGGAGTTAATTCCAATTCCAAACCACACAAAAAGAATCACCACAGATAAAGGAAAATAATAAATGATTTGCCTACATCCCAGGAAAGAGAAAAACCAGCGGGGGGGCGTACAACTAGTTTCAACGAGGGTATCCATGTAGGTCCTTAACACGGTTGACCCGCCAATAGCAGACCACCTGAAGGACGCCGAAAACAATCATGACAGCTGCCTGTACTTGAATGCACCGCTCAGGAGGTTCTATCGGACCAGGAGCCACGGTTCAGATCAAAGCGTTGTCAATAGCACAATGATTTGGGAGCGTCTCCCAAGTCTGCCGTCCTCATTCCTGTTCTCAAGTCGGTCTACTCTTCATCACCCAAGACCCAAGTTTTCAAAGATGTGTGTTTCACCCTAGACAATTCCCGAAAGGATGTCAACCATGAATGCCAACTAAATGCGCCTCAGGGAAGGCAAAGCAAAAATAAAAATGCACTCCAGCGCAGGTGGGGAAAAGAGTGGAGCATCACAACAGAGAGGATAGGTGTTGTGATCCTGTGAGCTTTATTAACCAGACTAACAAGGTAACCAGAACAGGTGGAATACATCCAGACTAACAAGGTAACGAGGACATGTGGAATACATCCAGACTAACAAGGTAACCAGAACAGGTGGAATACATCCAGACTAACAAGGTAACGAGGACATGTGGAATACATCCAGACTAACAAGGTAACCAGAACAGGTGGAATACATCCAGACTAACAAGGTAACGAGGACATGTGGAATACATCCAGACTAACAAGGTAACGAGGACATGTGGAATACATCCAGACTAACAAGGTAACCAGAACAGGTGGAATACATCCAGACTAACAAGGTAACGAGGACATGTGGAATACATCCAGACTAACAAGGTAACGAGGACATGTGGAATACATCCAGACTAACAAGGTAACCAGGACATGTGGAATACATCCAGACTAACAAGGTAACGAGGACATGTGGAATACATCCAGACTAACAAGGTAACGAGGACAGGTGGAATACATCCAGACTAACAAGGTAACCAGGACAGGTGGAATACATCCAGACTAACAAGGTAACGAGGACAGGTGGAATACATCCAGACTAACAAGGTAACGAGGACAGGTGGAATACATCCAGACTAACAAGGTAACCAGGACAGGTGGAATACATCCAGACTAACAAGGTAACGAGGACAGGTGGAATACATCCAGACTAACAAGGTAACCAGGACAGGTGGAATACATCCAGACTAACAAGGTAACGAGGACAGGTGGAATACATCCAGACTAACAAGGTAACCAGGACAGGTGGAATACATCCAGACTAACAAGGTAACCGGGAAAAAAGAAAGTAAGGACCGCGATCTTCCTTGGTTATGCCAAATGGGGTGAGTTCACTAAGAATACCAAACATCGCCATCTAGAGGGATGGAATAACATTACTGCAATATTTTAGCCCTGTGCAACTTAGGCGGGCTACACAAGGTAACCAGGACATGTGGAATACATCGAGAATAACAAGGTAAAGAGGACATGTGGAATACATCCAGACTAACAAGGTAACGAGGACAGGTGGAATACATCCAGACTAACAAGGTAACCAGGACAGGTGGAATACATCCAGACTAACAAGGTAACGAGGACAGGTGGAATACATCCAGACTAACAAGGTAACGAGGACAGGTGGAATACATCCAGACTAACAAGGTAACCAGGACAGGTGGAATACATCCAGACTAACAAGGTAACCGGGAAAAAAGAAAGTAAGGACCGCGATCTTCCTTGGTTATGCCAAATGGGGTGAGTTCACTAAGAATACCAAACATCGCCATCTAGAGGGATGGAATAACATTACTGCAATATTTTAGCCCTGTGCAACTTAGGCGGGCTACACAAGGTAACCAGGACATGTGGAATACATTGAGAATAACAAGGTAAAGAGGACATGTGGAATACATCCAGACTAACAAGGTAACGAGGACAGGTGGAATACATCCAGACTAACAAGGTAACCAGGACATGTGGAATACATCGAGAATAACAAGGTAAAGAGGACATGTGGAATACATCCAGACTAACAAGGTAACGAGGACAGGTGGAATACATCCAGACTAACAAGGTAACCAGGACAGGTGGAATACATCCAGACTAACAAGGTAACGAGGACAGGTGGAATACATCCAGACTAACAAGGTAACGAGGACAGGTGGAATACATCCAGACTAACAAGGTAACCAGGACAGGTGGAATACATCCAGACTAACAAGGTAACCGGGAAAAAAGAAAGTAAGGACCGCGATCTTCCTTGGTTATGCCAAATGGGGTGAGTTCACTAAGAATACCAAACATCGCCATCTAGAGGGATGGAATAACATTACTGCAATATTTTAGCCCTGTGCAACTTAGGCGGGCTACACAAGGTAACCAGGACATGTGGAATACATTGAGAATAACAAGGTAAAGAGGACATGTGGAATACATCCAGACTAACAAGGTAACGAGGACAGGTGGAATACATCCAGACTAACAAGGTAACCAGGACAGGTGGAATACATCCAGACTAACAAGGTAACCAGGACATGTGGAATACATCCAGACTAACAAGGTAACCAGGACAGGTGGAATACATCCAGACTAACAAGGTAACCAGGACAGGTGGAATACATCCAGACTAACAAGGTAACCAGGACAGGTGGAATACATCCAGACTAACAAGGTAACCAGGACAGGTGGAATACATCCAGACTAACAAGGTAACCAGGACAGGTGGAATACATCCAGACTAACAAGGTAACCAGGACAGGTGTAATACATCCAGACTAACAAGGTAACCAGGACAGGTGTAATACATCCAGACTAACAAGGTAACCAGGACAGGTGGAATACATCCAGACTAACAAGGTAACCAGGACAGGTGTAATACATCCAGACTAACAAGGTAACCAGGACAGGTGGAATACATCCAGACTAACAAGGTAACCAGGACAGGTGGTTACCTTGGTAACGAGGACAGGTGGTTACCTTGGTACTAGGTAACGAGGACAGGTGTAATGTTTGGCAATGCATATATATATTCAGTAACTACTTTTTTGGGCTATACAGTATTCTAACATTATAATTATTCAACTGGGTTATACAGTATTATATTGTTATAACTGTTTAACTGGGTAATATAGCATAGACTTCTAGTACAGTCATTTTACTTTTTAACTTGGTTATAAACTTCTTTAATTCAATTTATTTGGTATCAAGATTATTCCGAGTATGTATCTTCCTTGTAAGGCTTACATCCTACATCAGTCTAAATAGAAAACTAGTGCTGTTTCATTGAAAACTAGATTTCCATTGTGTCTTTCAGTCCGGTCAAACATTGTAGGTTTTCAAGGCCTTATTGTGGTAAGATACAAAAGCTGTATCAAACACACAGTGTGCCAGTCTAGTGCGTGTGTTTAATGCAGACTCCATACAACTATCAGACAGCCATCATTTTATTAAAGAATTGAAACGGTAACAGGGACATAGATTTGCTTCACAAACTTGCAGGCATCCCTCCCTGCTAGCTCAACTCCCTAACCAGCTAGTCTGAACAACTAGAACACACGAAAAACCTTCTGAACTATTCCTCTCCTCTGCATGAAGGAAGGACCAGAAGACATTATCGTTATCACACCAAATCGATGCTTGTAGGCTGCTCCCTCCTGGTTAATCACAGTTCCTCTAATGCCCGGAAGGCCTGCTTGCCTCCCCAACTTGTCCTTATTTACAAACCATTATTTGTATGAGGACTTAGTTCACAGCTCTTTAAACAGACGATGAACCCCTAGCAGTTATCTGTCACTGAGGAATCCCATTAAATGAAACTTTTATCAGCAGGGGACCTCATCCTCTGCTGGCATTTGGGCTCCGCTGGCTTTCTTTCCGATTAGGGAGGGCACACGCTCGCCTCCTTCTTTTTACGTCTTCCTTCTTCTGTCTGCCCACATTTCCTCACTCTCTTCCTGGCTCTCATCCCCTCTCTCCCTTTCTGCCCATCTCCACTGTGGCCATGGCCCCTGAACGCAGCCTGGCAAATGAGTTCTCTGCGCCCACGTCCTGGACGATTCAGGTGAGTAACATCTCCTCAGTGCCTCCAGTGTGATTGGCCCCTGCAGAGCAGAACTGTAGGTGGTTCTGAATGGATAGATGGAGAGGAACGGGATGGAGGAAAAATAGGTGATAGAGAAAAGAGTTGGAGAATAGAAGTGAAAGTGAGAGACGGAGAGAGAGGTGGTCGGTAAAGGGATGACGACTAAAGGGATTGAGGTAGAAAGGGACGAAGAGTTCTGTTCACCGAGGTTGAAGGAAACAGCAGCGAAAACACAGACAAACTTTGCCGCCATAAACACGTATTAAAGGTAAACCATAAAGAGTTCAAAGCCACGTCACATAATTCTAAATGTTAAAAGGTGCTACATGTAGAACAGCATACTGACAAGGCAAATACAAAACATATGGTTCATAGAAACGGCTCACGGGGCGAAAAATTTAACAGATGTCAATTTGCTTCGTCCATTCTGCTAACCACCTCGGTTATTCCCATGAACTCCATTTACAGTGAGCTCGAGAATTATTTGGAGAGCACATTGGTTTTACTGATATAGGGTTAAAGTGCAAACTGTCAGTTTTAATATCAGGGTATTTTCATCCATCAGATGAACCATTTCAAAATCACAGCACGTTTTCTGCGCAACTCCCCATCTTTCTCTACATCCATAACTGCGTTGTCTCTCTACACATCGTCCTCTCCTCTCATACTGACAATCTCTCTACAATCACTTCTCCCTCTCTCCTCTTTCTCTTTCTCTTCTCTCTCTCTCTCTCTCTCTCTCCTCCCTCTCTTTCTCTCTCTCTCTCTCTCCTCCCTCTCTTTCTCTCTCTCTCTCTCTCTCCATTCTTTGTCTCTCTCTTCTCGCTGTGTCTCTCCTTTTGCTCCTCTCAATATATATCTCCAATCTCTCTGTCTCTCTTTCCTCTTTCTCCCCCCCCCTCACTCTCTCTCTCTCTCTCTCTTTCTCTCTCTCTCTCTCTCTATATATATATATATCTATCCCTACCTGATAGGCAAGATCCTGATGGAGGAGGTGAAGGTATAATTACAGAACCTTTTGGTCACGTTCCACTGGTCCAGAACCGTCTCCTCGACAACGGACAGAGACGACAGAGCAATTGAGATAGCGTGAAAAAGATTGAAATGGATGGAGTTGAATGGAGCAAAGGATAGACTGTTTTTTACGTGCAGCCATGGTGTCACTGGATGAACTGTAAAGTGAGAAGTTGTTCTTCAGTAGAGGCTAAAATGGCAGGTGGAAAAGATGATCATAAAGTTCAGTTTGTATTTCCATCATATACCCATATCCTCCTACTCACTGCTGAAAGTCAGTCTGGATAACAGAGGATGAAAAATAAATGTCATGTAAATGTGTCTGTATGTATGTGTGTCCGTTTGACTGGGGGCTTTGCTGAGCACTATTATTTATATGTACCATGTACAGGAAGCAGAAGACGGACCACATACCAGATACAGGAAGCAGAAGACGGACCACATACCAGATACAGAAAGCAGGAGGACCACATACCCTAACTGACCTCCAGAGTGGAGGGAGGGCTTTCTGTAAAAGGCAGGCACACGTGAGTCTACCAGCTAGAGAACCATATGCAAACAACCCTCGTCCCCTAACCATAATACAATCAAGGCTGAACTTAACTCAATCATAACGCCTGCACCATCTAAACCATCTACATGCAATTTAAAAGGCTTAACGTTCAGTCATATTTACACTGTTCTGATAAAACTGGCTTGAAAAAAATTACAGAATAAAAATTGTCCTGATAAAAATTGTCCTGATACAAATTTTCCTGATAAAAACTGACCTGATAAAAACTGTCCTGATAAAAACTTAGAGAATAAAAACTGTCCTGAAAAAAACTGTCCTGATAAAAAATTACAGAATCAAAATTGTCCTGATAAAAACTGACCTGATAAAAACTGTCTTGATAAAAACGTACAGAATAAAAATTGTCCTGATAAAAATTGTCCTGATAAAAACTGACCTGATAAAAACTGACCTGATAAACACTGACCTGATAAAAATTGTCCTGATAAAAATTGTCCTGATAAAAACTGACCTGATAAAAACTGACCTGATAAAAACTGACCTGATAAAAACTGTCCTGATAAAAACGTACCTGATTAAACTGGCCTGATAAAAACTGGCCTGATAAAAACTGACCTGATAAAAACTGACCTGATAAAAACTGACCTGATAAAAAATGGCCTGATAAAAAATGGCCTGATAAAAACTGACCTGATAAAAACTGTTCTGATAAAAAATGGCCTGATAAAAACTGGCCTGATAAAAACTGTTCTGATAAAAAATGGCCTGATAAAAACTGGCCTGATAAAAGCTGTTCTGATAAAAACTGGCCTGATAAAAAATGGCCTGATAAAAAATGGCCTGATAAAAACTGACCTGATAAAAACTGACCTGATAAAAAATGGCCTGATAAAAACTGACCTCTGGTTTATATTAAAGAAGAGGGTCAACCGACACGGCAACATAATTTTTTCTGTAGAGACAACAACAAACTAAATGTTTACAGGCCTGTAAGTGAAAGTATGGCCATAAAGTATTGGCAAAGAAAGTTTAAGAAATATTGTTGATTGCTGCAATAATAAAAAATGGTTTCTTACCATAACTACAATTTCAGGTTGTCGATAGTGTCAGGCAATTCAGGTTTATTTTGCAGCCGTGACAAATGATGGCCCTTCCGCTCAGCAAACTCAAAAACAGTTTTAGATCAAATGTAATGTATGTTTGTGAAGAACAGGTGCAGACTAAGTGTCTAATTCTGTCTCATGGGCCACTTTATAATAATGGCAACAGAAAAAAATAGAAAATAGCCACACAAGAAATTAAGAGCTAATTAAGAGCAGCACACACAGGCATGTGTGGATGGCCCTATATGTGTGTGTGTGTTGGGAGTGATATGTATTGTACAGAAATACAGAAATACAGAAATACAGGAATACAGGTATACGGGAATACAGAAATACAGATATACAGGAATATAGAAATACAGGAATACAAAAAACAGGAATACAGGTATACAGGAATACAGAAATACAGGAATACAGATATGCAGGAATAAAGAAATAAAGCAATACAGAAAAAAAGGAATACAGGTATACAGGGAATACAGAAATACAGGAAATATAGAAATACAGGGAATACAGAAATACAGGAATACAGGAATACAGGAAATACAGAAACACAGGAAATACAGAAATACATGAAATATAGAAATACAGGGAATACAGAAATACAGGAAATATAGAAATACAGGGAATACAGAAATACAGGAAATATAGAAATACAGGAAATGCAGAAACACAGCACAGTCAGAAATACCATACATATTGTAATAGAGAAACATTCTGACAAATCACACGAGTCATGATCTGCAATAACACGAACATGTCTCATGAAGATGAATACAGAGGAGCAGAATGAGTCATTCATTGATGCCCTGGAAATGACTGAGAGAACCAGGAAGAAGCTCACCGGGTTATCAAAGACAGACCATGAAACAGAGATGTGGGAGATGGAGGTAGAGAGAAAGAGAAAGACAAGAGACAGAGCATAAAATAACAGACGAGAGAGGAAGAAATATAGACGGAGAGATCGAGGAGAGATGTGGTTGCTTGGGCAGGCCAATTATTCACTCGCACCGCTAGGCATTGTGGGTAAAGCCAGTACTAGTGGTCTGGCAAATGAAACAAGAGGTTGTCAGGTTTCCAGCCAGCTCTAAACATGTGGAACCCTGACGCAAGGCAAAAAAGCATGGTCCACTGAATCAGATCATTTCTCTCCTCACTTCTCAACTCTTCCCAGTCTCCTCCTCTCTTCTGTGGTTGTTGCCGATCGCTCCTTTTCTCCTATCTTCTCGCTTCTCCTTTTTCTGATATACCCCAGGTGCCGTCTTTCCTCCCCCTTTCTCCCTCCTCCCTCTCCAGTCTCCCTCCTCCCTCTCCTTTCTCCCTCCCTCCTCTCCTTTCTCCCTCCCTCCTCTCCTTTCTCCCTCCCTCCTCTCCTTTCTCCCTCCCTCCTCTCCTTTCTCCCTCCCTCCTCTCCTTTCTCCCTCCTCCCTCTCCTTTCTCCCTCCTCCCTCTCCATTCTCCCTCCTCTCTCTCCATTCTCCCTCCTCTCCCTCCTCCCTCTTCTTTCTCCCTCCTCCCTCTCCTTTCTCCCTCCTCTCTCTTCTTTCTCCAGACTCCCTCCCCACTTGTCTACTCTGGTTCTCAACGTGATGACTCTGAATGATGAGCTGTTGCCACGGAACCAAAGAGTGAAAATAGAGCAGGTCGGCAAGGACGGAGAGATGCATTTAAGAAATCTGCTCTGCTTGCATTTACTCGTCTCTGACTGTAACCGTGGAAATCAGGAGCTCGACAGCAGTGACTTCAGACGGTGGTCTCCAGACTACGACCATTAGATAGCACCATGGAGAGCTGCTAGCCAGGTCTGTGATGACAGGATAATCTGGTCACCCACACGTGTGTTTCTTGTCCACAACGGTTAAATTGGCAAAACAAATTTCACAAGTAAAAATGTATCCACATTTCTGTGATGATTTTACTACTGGGTAAACAAGATCATTGATGGATTAAACAAAGATGGGCTTCAGGCCACTGGTTCTGTCTATATGATGGGTGAATTATAGCAGACATTACTTATTTCTAAACATGGGCTTCTGGCTTCCAGCTGAAAGGTTTGTCCATATAAATGGGTCAACTGAACTTGGGCTTCTGGCTTTCAGCTGAAGGGTTTGTCCATATAAATGGGTCAACTGAACTTGGGCTTCTGGCTTTCAGCTGAAGGGTTTGTCCATATAAATGGGCCATCTGAAGCTGGGCTTCTGGCTTCCGGCTGAAGGGTTTGTCCATATAAATGGGTCAACTGAACTTGGGCTTCTGGCGTCCAGCATAAAGGTTTTGTCACTAACGATGAGCGGGAAACAGCTTTCACCTTCAAGCTACAACATTCGTCCCAAATAATGGGTTTACAGAATCTAACCAAAACACACAATTAATACGACAGTCAGTTCTTAACTTCATTGATGTAGAATGTCGGTCGATATATGGATATTGTATTCACTCAGACGTTTCGCCTGTAATAAACCCTAACTTGTGTCCCAGAAATCACTCAATGACATCGTGAGAAGACTTAACAGCTGACACAGAGATTCCTCTGCAAGCCTCCGACTTTTCCAGAAACGTTTCTGGATTAACCACGTACGGCCAAGTGTGACCCATTTGTTTACATTTCAATTGCATTTTAACATGAAATCTTAGCATTGCAAAATGTCACATTGCTAAACCAACAGAAAACCACACAGTTGCGCAGGACTCCTCTTCACTACGTGTTTTTGTATTTTCACACCAACTAAATTGGCTAAGACACAAGTTTGACACAGGTTTTGTTGCATTTAAAAGTGCACTCTGTCTTTACGGACATAGCTATTCTATTACCAAGTTGTTTGAGCAAAAGCCCATATAATTAAGACTGACAAAAGAATGCAACAGCAAGTGGGGAATGGTAAAAGTGAGTTTCAGATGTGGTATGGTGAAATGCACAGTAGCCTACACGCTCTTCATGAGGCCAGTGGGTAAAATACTGCGTGTCCACTATAGTCACATGTATTTCCATGCAGTGCTAGGACCCTCTGCTGCCAGCACTGGATGAGCGATATACAGTCATAACATATACAGTCTCTGTAACAGAGTTATATATGCAGTGCTAGGACCGTCTGCTGCCAACACTGGATGAGCGATATACAGTCATAACATATACAGTCTCTGTAACAGAGTTATATATGCAGTGCTAGGACCCTCTGCTGCCAGCACTGGATGAGCGATATACAGTCATAACATATACAGTCTCTGTAACAGAGTTATATATGCAGTGCTAGGACCGTCTGCTGCCAGCACTGGATGAGCGATATACAGTCATAACATATACAGTCTCTGTAACAGAGTTATATATGCAGTGCTAGGACCCTCTGCTGCCAGCACTGGATGAGCGATATACAGTCATAACATATACAGTCTCTGTAACAGAGTTATATATGCAGTGCTAGGACCGTCTGCTGCCAGCACTGGATGAGCGATATACAGTCATAACATATACAGTCTCTGTAACAGAGTTATATATGCAGTGCTAGGACCCTCTGCTGCCAGCACTGGATGAGCGATATACAGTCATAACATATACAGTCTCTGTAACAGAGTTATATATGCAGTGCTAGGACCGTCTGCTGCCAGCACTGGATGAGCGATATACAGTCATAACATATACAGTCTCTGTAACAGAGTTATATATGCAGTGCTAGGACCGTCTGCTGCCAGCACTGGATGAGCGATATACAGTCATAACATATACAGTCTCTGTAACAGAGTTCGATATGCAGTGCTAGGACCGTCTGCTGCCAGCACTGGATGAGCGATATACAGTCATAACATATACAGTCTCTGTAACAGAGTTATATATGCAGTGCTAGGACCGTCTGCTGCCAGCACTGGATGAGCGATATACAGTCATAACATATACAGTCTCTGTAACAGAGTTATATATGCAGTGCTAGGACCGTCTGCTGCCAGCACTGGATGAGCGATATACAGTCATAACATATACAGTCTCTGTAACAGAGTTATATATGCAGTGCTAGGACCGTCTGCTGCCAGCACTGGATGAGCGATATACAGTTATTTCTCTATAAAGGTTTCTATTCAGTTGCCACAGTTCAGGACATGTGAGGCTGGGACAAACTACACTAAGCACACTGGTAGCATCTGCTCTGGGGCCTGTGGTTATGTTCTGGGGAAGATTATGCGTCTGCATGTTTGGACAAGTTCTGGAGCTGATAGCAAAAGGATTTAGTCAGGAGAAGGGAGAGCAGATCAGTGTCCCTGGTGAACTCAACGTGTGCTAGTGACGAAGAAGATAAACAGGCTCTTCGCTTCTTCCTCGTTCCTAGACACCAACGATATGGTTGACTCAAAAAATGTGGCTGTTCGTTATTTTGGTTGGATTGCCAAAGACGTGTGCTAGCCGATATGTCATTTAGCATATATTTAATGCAAAAGGAATGTTTTCATCCTAGCTAGCTGAAATCAGCACCCATCCTCAACCGTCTTTCAGGGTTTTTGTCCAGAGGCACTGTTCACATGCTAGCTAGCCGGCCCTATAGCCAAAATCAGCACCCCTTCTCAGCCATTGTCCAGGGTTTTTGTCCAGGTTTTGACAGGGTCACAGCATGTTGGTATGTCCTTTATCACTCCGTCGTTCAGGGATCAGTAATTACAGGTTAGGTGACATTATTAAACTAAACACCTGATCCTACGGCATGAGTTTCCATATTTCAATTGTCACGTGAGGTTTTACATAAACAGCAAATGTACAATGGCGTGATTCCCCCCCACGTAGAAATGCGTCATACGGCTAAGGAATAGAAAAGGGAAAAAATCTGCCATTTGCATTTCAGGCAGGCGTGACCGTGTGACGAGCTCAACACAAAATCAGCGTGGAAGACAAAGATTACATCCATTCAGAGTTGCTGTCAATCTGTCTTTTCCATGGGATTTAGAGAACATGTTTATCTTTTAAAAGATCCAGAAGCGCACGCGAGTGCACGGAGATATCAAACCTGGAAGCATTTTTGTTGTTACCACAAGGACACTCAGATTACCTTTATATATTGAATCGTGTGTATTGTATGCAGATTGTACAGTAGAGGCATGTCCTTTATAATCACCTCAGATTACCTTTATATATTGAATCGTGTGTATCGTATGCAGGTTGTACAGTAGAGGCATGTCCTTTATAATCACCTCAGATTACCTTTATATATTGAATCGTGTGTATCGTATGCAGGTTGTACAGTAGAGGCATGTCCTTTATAATCACCTCAGATTACCTTTATACATTGAATTGTGTGTATCGTATGCAGGTTGTACAGTAGAGGCATGTCCTTTATAATCACCTCAGATTACCTTTATACATTGAATTGTGTGTATCGTATGCAGGTTGTACAGTAGAGGCATGTCCTTTATAATCACCTCAGATGAATGCATTGAGCAGCAGTGGCAGAATGCCATTTATCGGTGCATCTGTCTGCTAGAATGTGTGCTTCCTGTTTTATCCCATCCTAATGGTTCTGCCCGTGTTCCGGGACAGTCTGTCATGATGATTCTGCTATAGTACCCCGCATACAGGAACATCAACAAAAAGAGGGACATTAGCACGTCCCCAGAACATCCCCAAAGACGCGGATATATCCAACCACATTGGGCACGTACAGGTCCTTCCTAAGCGCCAATGTTCCAAAATGTCAGGAACAATTTAGGCACGTTTACATATTTCCACTTCGGTATTTTCTCCGATGAGAATGAGCGGCAATACCTTCCAAGATGTTGCGTATGACTGAATGTGCACTTCTACACACCACCTGAGAGGAAATGTTTTTTGTATTCACACGCACCGAAGCGCAACCAACAACACGCGATCGAACGTACCCGCTACCGCTAACGGGATCGGCGGACGAGGAGCCCGACTTGTACCTATGTCAATGTTCGATTCGCTTAAAGTACCGCGCATAAACCATCACTCCGGTCGCGAAACACCGCCAGGCCCGTCCGCCCCAACGCCATTACACCGGCTTACGATTCGGCGGTAATTATTGAGGTGAGGCCGAATCAATCTATCATCGGCTTTTGATTACGCCGGGCCCACGCTAGCGTGGCTGTACGCTCCCCGCTGACTAACAGCGATCCATAAACGGCACGGTGGCCCGTGACATATTCATAAAACATTAAAAAGCCATTCATAAACAAGGCCTTGGGTTAGGAACAGCCGGTAACAGTGCTGTAATCATAATGGAGGCTGGACAGGGCAGAGACATTGTCTACTACCTGAGACAGGTTGAAGGATAGGTGGTCATAACAGCAGACAGAACGGGGCCGTTAGAGAAAAATGGAACCTCTGAACCGAAATCAACGCCCGGGAGACCTCCCAAATGCACACTACCACCTAGGTAGTGCACTCACCTTGACTAGAGTCTACAGGCCTTTGATAAAAACACTGTAAAGGACGGGGTTTCATTTAGGATGCCACATTTAGCCAATCGGTTAGCCTGGGATGTCCCAGCGGTTTGGGATGCTGCCTGCTGTGCCCCGGGTCGATTTTGGCATGCGCCCTTCCAGCGCATTTCCTGTCCTTTCAACAGTCCTGTCACAAAAATAATAAAGCATAAAAATGCACAAAAGAATATCTTTGAAAAAGCTTCATGGACTATTAAATATAGTTCACTCAAAGGTTCTGGCGTATCCCAAGTACACATTTTGGATCTTTTCGATGTAATGACTGTGGGACGTTGTGACTTTAACGGACCGTTTTATCTATCTTTCTGACAGAGATGAATGATACACCCCCTGCAAATGTGTTTGTCTAGACAGCTACGGATGTGTTCCGTTCTTTTGACTTCTGAAGAAAGCGAGTGTCACTCGGCAAGTATGTCTGAATTGCAGCATTTAGAGCCATTGACAGAGAAAGGAGAGTGGAGAGTGCTGGAAATGTACCAATCGTCATAAACGGACCGGGTTTCTATAGATGACTGAGGAGAAAAATCTCTAAGTGTTGTAAACACGGACAGCCCATTTATACCCGGCCAAAAACCAGCCAATTGGGTGTTGCTGTAAAGTCTCATCAGCAACAAAACCAATACATTGGTTTTCTGGAATTGCGTAAATAGAGGCGAAAAGCTCACCTGTCATTATCACTAACCGCCGCTCGTGGTCCCTGAGAGTTTGAGGAAACACAACAGTCATCTGCGTGAATCAACACAAAGACAAAGCATATGAGGTTAAGGTGTTCAGAATCAACTGTGACACTGTGAGACATGTGAACGGGCAGAACTCTGACTTATTCCACAATGCTTGCTGCTAAAAAAACATTGCTACATAGCTAGGTAAGTTCACACCACACTATGCAATAACAATTGCCTAATTTACAGCTTTTATAAAAGGTATATATTAATAACAATAGGTTTGACATTTGTCTGCATAAAAGGGAACAACAGAAACGTTTCCTCACAGTTTTCATGAAAAACACAGCAATTCCTGAAGGGGTGCTAATGCTAATGCTAATGCTAATGTAGCGTTATCTCATTATGTTTCTGTGTGGGCACATTCAGATTATCAGCCATCACCAGGATATGAATGCAGGTCAGAAAAAGTTCAATAAATGATCTTTATGCCACAGTGTCAGCGACCCAAATGTCCTGAATTATAATACGATATATTGAGACCTGTTTGACCTTGGTCCTCTGGTTCCGAAAAGAGAATATCCTGTTTGTGATTGTGATCAGATAAATTAATAATTCATCGACGTCTGTGACTGAAATAGTTCTAACTCGGACACAGTAGTGTGTCAATGTCTTCTACGACAGTCCTACGACATACAAAGAATCTGTTACAGGTTGAATTCAAGTCTGTTGGAAACGTAATCAAATTTCCACCAGAATTGGCAATTGATTGGCGTTGTGTTCCCCGGTGGGATATCGCTGTTAACCGAGGAAGCTGTTGTAATATGCAAACCTGACGTCTGTCTCCCAAGCACTTCTCTCCCTGTGTCCCAAATGCACGGCAAAATAACTATTTTAAGAACGTGTGAACTATATAGGGAATAGGGTATAGTTTGTGACCAATGCGATCCCTCACCAGGTGAGCCTTCTACATAATGTATCGGCAAGGAAATAGGCCTTGTTATACTCCAGTTGCCACAGTTTCCAACAGTTCGTTCATTTTCCATCAATGTCAAAGAGATGGGCATCTTTCCCTCCTTCCCTCCACACGGGATGAAATACTGTGTCTTCAACAGCACCCTGTTGCCAGTTTAGGGCCCTGGTGCTGTAATGTAATATAAATGTAATGTAATATAAAGGGGTGTGTGTGCACTTTAGGACACACCCTATGGCTCTGCACTTCTAAGTGGCTTCCAAAATAATTCTGACATTTCCAGCACAGAGTTGGATTGAGATGTGGGCTACCTGAAAAGTGGCAAAACACAGTGAAAGTGAGCCAGCGAACAGGTTTTGTGTTCCTGTAGGATGACCGGAGAGAAATACACTTCCATTCAAAAGTTTAGGGTTATCTAGATGCATTTATCATTTCTGTCCGCGCATTTATCATGTGTGTCAGCGCATTACTTTGTCCCACCTAGCTTCAGTGTAGAATGTTTTACATAGTTTAGCTGCTTCCTCCCGGGAATCATCACCTTAACGTGGTGGAGAGGTTTGTGTGCCCCTATGAACCTGAGGGCTGGGTTGTCTGGAGCTTCATGCTCCTGGTAGGGTTTCCCAAGGCAAAGTGGTCTCAGGCGAGGGGCCAGACTAAGAATGGTTCACCAAGACCCCATGAAAATCGAGGGAAAAGGATCGAGACCCTGCCTGGAGGAAGCCCAGGGCCCCCGTCTGGAGCCAGGCCCAGACGGCGGGCTCGAAAGCGAGCGTCTGGTGGCCGGGTTTGCCACGGAGCCCGGCCGGGCACAGCCCGAACGAGATACGTGGCATCTCTCTCCTCTCCATCCTGTGGGCCCACCACTCACAGGAACAACCGCAGGGGTCGGGTGCGCTGTCATATGGGTGACAGTGAAGGTGGGGGTCTCGACGGATCAGACCCGGGCGGCAGAAGCTTGCTTTGGGGACGTGGAACGTCACCTCACTGGGGGAAGGAGCCAGAACTTGTGCGTGAGGTGGAGCGATACCAGTTGGATCTGGTGGGACTTACCTCTACGCACAACCGTGGCTCTGGAACCTTACCCCTGGATAGGGGTTGGACTCTGTTCTTCTCTGGAGTTGCCCAGGGTGGAGGCGGCGGGCTGGTGTGGGGATACTCACGAGCCCACGTCTGAGCACGGCGGTGTTGGAGTTTACCCCGGTGGATGAGAGGTTTGCCTCCCTACGCCTAAGGGTGGTGGGGGGAAAACTCTGACTGTTGTTTGTGCTTATGCACCAAACAGCAGTTCGGAGTATTCAGCCTTCTTGGAGACCCTGAAGGGAGTCCTATATAGGGCTCCAGTAGGGGACTCCATCATTCTGCTGGGAGACTTCAACGCACATGTGGGCAACGATGGAGACACCTGGAGAGGCGTGATTGGGAGGAACGGCCTCCCTGATCTAAACCCGAGCGGTCGTTTGTTATTGGACTTCTGTGCTAGTCATGGATTGTCTATAACAAACACCATGTTCGAACATAAGGAGGCGCATAAGTGTACATGGTACCAGAGCACCCTAGGCCGAAGGTCAATGATCGATTTTGTGATCGTATCGGCTGATCTAAGGCCGCATGTTTTGGACACTCGGGTGAAGAGAGGGGCAGAGCTGTCAACTGATCACCATCTGGTAGTGAGTTGGATCAGAGGGTGGGGAAAGACTTTGGACAGACCAGGTAAGCCCAAACGGGTGGTGCGGGTGAACTGGGAACGTCTGGAGGAGGCCCCTGTCCGAAAGATCTTCAACTCACACCTCCGGCGGAGCTTTTCAGGCATCCCTGTGGAGGTTGGGGGCATTGAACCTGAGTGGGCAATGTTCAAAGCTTCTATTGCTGAAGCTGCGGCGGTGAGCTGTGGTCTCAAGGTCCTAGGTGCCTCAAGGGGTGGTAACCTAGAACACCGTGGTGGACCACGGTGGTCAGGGAAGCTGTCCGACTGAAGAAGGAGGCCTTCAGGGATATGCTAGCCCTGGGGACTCCGGAGGCAGTTGCAGGGTACCGACAGGCCCGAAGGGCTGCAGCCGCTGCCGTGTCAGAGGCAAAGCAGCGGGTGTGGGAGAAGTTTGGAGAAGCTATGGAGAAGGACTTTCGGTCGGCACCAAAATGCTTCTGGAAAACCGTTCGGCACCTCAGAAGGGGAAAACGGGAACCATCCAAGCTGTGTACAGTAAGGATGGGACACTGTTGACCTCAACTGATGATGTGATCGGGCGCTGGAAAGAGCATTTTGAGGAGCTCCTGAATCCGACCTACACGCCCTCTAGTACAGAGGCAGAGCTGGAGGCTGATGGAGGGTCATCGTCAGTTTCCCTGGGGGAAGTCGCTGAGGTAGTCAAACAACTCCACAGTGGCAAAGCCCCAGGGACTGATGAGATTCGTCCAGAAATGCTAAAAGCTTTGGGTGGGGAAGGGCTGTCTTGGTTGACACGCCTCTTCAACATTGCATGGAAGTCTGGGACAGTGCCAGAGGAGTGGCAGACCGGGGTGGTGGTTCCCCTCTTTAAAAGGGGGACCAGAGAGTGTGTGCCAATTACAGAGGTATCACACTCCTCAGCCTCCCTGGTAAAGTGTACTCCAAAGTGCTGGAAAGGAGGGTTCGGCCAATAGTCGAACCTCAGATTGAAGAGGAACAATGCGGTTTTCGTCCTGGCCGGGAACCACGGACCAGCTCTTTACTCTCGCAAGGATCCTGGAGGGGGCCTGGGAGTATGCCCATCCAGTCTACATGTGTTTTGTGGATCTGGAGAAGGCGTATGACCGGGTACCCCGGGATCTTTGTGGGAGGTGCTGCGGGAGTATGGGGTGAGGGGGTCTCTTCTCAGGGCCATCCAATCTCTGTACGCTCAAAGCATGAGCTGTGTCCGTGTCCTCGGCAGTAAGTCGGATTCGTTCCCGGTGGGGGTTGGCCTCCGCCAGGGCTGCGCTTTGTCACCAATCCTGTTTGTAATATTCATGGACAGGATATCAAGGCGTAGTCATGGGGGGGGGGGTTCCCGTTCGGTGGGCTGATGGTCACATCACTGCTTTTTGCGGATGATGTGGTCCTGATGGCCTCATCGGTCGGTGACCTTCAGCACTCACTGGATCGGTTCGCAGCCGAGTGTGAAGCGGCTGGGATGAGGGTTAGCACCTCTAAATCTGAGGCCATGACTCTCAGCAGGAAACCGGTGGAGTGCCTACTCCGGGTAGGGAATGAGTCCTTACTCCAAGTGAAGGAGTTCAAGTACCTCGGGGTCCTGTTCGCGAGTGAGGGAACAATGGAGCGGGAGTTTGGTCGGAGGATCGGAGCAGCGGGGCGGTGTTGCATTCGCTTCACCGCACCGTTGTGACGAAAAGAGAGCTGAGCCGAAAGGCAAAGCTCTCGATCTACCGGTCAATCTTTGTTCCTACCCTCACCTATGGTCATGAAAGCTGGGTCATGACCGAAAGAACGAGATCGCGGGTACAAGCGGCCGAAATGGGTTTTCTCAGAAAGGTGGCTGGCCTCTCCCTTAGGGATAGGGTGAGAAGCTCAGTCATCCGAGAGGAACTCGGAGTAGAGCCGCTGCTCCTTTGCATAGAAAGGAGCCAGTTGAGGTGGTTCGGGCATCTTGTAAGAATGCCACCTGGGCGCCTCCCTAGAGAGGTGTTCCAGGCACGTCCAGCTGGGAGGAGACCTCGGGAAGACCCAGGACTAGGTGGAGAGATTATATCTCCACACTGGCCTGGGAACGCCTCGGGATTCCCCAGTCAGAGCTGGCTAATGTTGCCCGGGAAAGGGAAGTTTGGGGTCCCCTGCTAGAGCTGCTACCCCCGCGACCCGACCCCGGATAAGCGGTTGAAGATGAGATGAGAGATGAGATGAGTTTAGCTGCTTATTGACTAATTAGTGTTTTATGGCAACGAGAAAGAGATCAAAGAATAATGAGCTCAAAGTATTATCTAGTTTTCCCGGTGTCTGCTTTGGGATGCTAACAAACGAAAAACCAAATGGCTTTTTTTATGGAATTGCTTTGTGTCATTATTTTTCTCATTAAAAGTGAGCAAAAACAGAGAGAACGGCTGGCCACCAGGGTTTAAATGTTTATTTACCTCAGAGCAATTTTGTCATTGTCCTAAAGCACTTCGTTCAAAAACAACAAGATTATTTGTACTCATAAACTTCAAAGCTGGCTGGTCTTTTGTGGACTTATGTGGAGTAAAAAGGAAGTGGAATGAAGTCAACCCAACTGGGTTTTGTTCCAACTGTCATTGTTTCTCTCAGTATTTACCCAATAAATTAACTGCCCAGTAAAATTCTAAACTTTTATATTGATCTTGCTTTCCCGTTCCACTTAAAATCACAACCATAACCTTTCATTTTAAGCTAGTGTGTTTCTTCTGTTTTCCTCTGGTAATTTTTCCTCGTAGGTTTTGAATTAGATTCCAAGAGGAAGAGTGTTTTAACTCATGCCCATAATGCACTACAAAGGAAGAATTAGCAGTCCCATCAAAAAGGCCATGAAGCTGAGAGGAACACAGTGAGTGCGTGGCAGTTTAATTTCACGTCTTCAGGTACCAGACTGATAGCTGTATGTCTAGCCAGTCTCACAAGATCTCAATGAATGCTCTGTTGGGTCAATTGATGGCTGAGTATAGAAAAAACAACCCCTCGTCTTTTTTATTCCAGACACATCTGGAACCATCTCTACATCTATGTACTGTACCGTTGTTATATGTAATTTTTATTATTATTATTTATTTCATTTTTTTAAATGCCTCCGTTGGTTTCACATTTAGACTTGAAAAACGGTCCCGTAACAATATGGGATATAGGGGGTCTCTACCAGACATTTCTACTAGAGCGCATCTGGTGGGTTGCATCAATGTCCAAGACAGACATTTCAATAAAACAAAGAGAGGATTGCTATTTAGCCAGAATAACTGCCGTCACTCCACTGGAACCTTACTGGACATATAATCAATGCGCTCAGAGTTTTGGCATTTCAAGTCCAGTCTCTGTACTGGTCCGTCGGTGGTCAAACACATCTCCGGAGAAAATGAGTATTTGTGACATTTCAACTTGCCCACGTCTCATTCCTTCCAAACAGAACATCACGGTGAGACATAAAGAAATCACCTTTCTCCTATTCTAGTCGTCCCTGAGACACAGCAGACGCTGTCAATTTTTAGGCCGGCCAGACGAATCCATTACTTTACATTCAAGGTCCATTGAATCGCGCGTATGTTAATTTATATTACGCTTCGTTTCAAAAAGGTGGGCCAGCGCTGATGTTTTATGCATGCCATAAATGTAAAACTGGAGGTGGGAAATTGAAAAGGCATCAAAGCCAAACATTTGTTGCTTCACTCACCAAAGGGAATTGTCCATCCTGTGTTTTTCACTGGCAGCTCTGTGATCGCGACTTACCTGTCCTAAATGGCTGCCGATTCACTGTTTAGGGCTTAACTTCTGACCAGGGCTCATAGGATCCTGGTGCGATGTAGTGAACGACTAGAGAATAGTGTCGGACCAGAGCTCATAGGATCCTGGTGTGATGTAGTGAACGACTAGAGAATTGTGTGTGACCAGGGCTCATAGAATCCTGGTGTGATGTAGTGAACGACTAGAGAATAGTGTGTGACCAGGGCTCATAGAATCCTGGTGTGATGTAGTGAACGACTAGAGAATAGTGTCTGAGCTCATAGGATCCTGGTGTGATGTAGTGAACGACTAGAGAATAGTGTCTGAGCTCATAGGATCCTGGTGTGATGTAGTGAACGACTAGAGAATAGTGTCTGGGGTGAATAAAAGTTCTGTTAAAAGTGCTTCATGTCTTTTGTCTCGTTCTCGCACGATGCCTGTCAGCAAATGGAAACACACCAGGAAGCGTACGAGCGTCCAAGTCAAAATTAGACATTGATCTAGGTCCCATCTAAATCATTAATACACATAACTTGAATATCAGCCACTGAAGGTTTATATACCCTAAAACCGGTAGTGGGATCGGCAAAAGCAATTCTGAGCGAGACTTCGGTCTACCTAGCGTGCTTAGACGAAGAAGGCAGATGGTGATAAACGTGGATGTGCACCTCACATCGACGGTCCTCTGAATTCGCAAGTCTGTGCATATCACGTTTGATCGAAGTCGCGGCGATTAAATGTGGTGTGATTCAGTGCACCGTGTTCACGGGAGGTTTCATCGTTGGCCGCGGTTCCAATTACAGTCTATAATCCAGGGTACTCATTAGAACATATATAGGGTGCCATTTGGAATGCAACCTGGAAACACGTCACGTCTTTCACATTCAAAACACACAAACACACGCGTGCGTGTAAAATCACGATTGTGTTTGCTGATAAGATAAGCGTGTGCTCTTTTATGTTTGCCTGGTGATTGGCTGCTGGTTGGCTGTCATGTCAGGTAGAATCCAAAGATTACTGGTGGAGAACTAAAGGCGGTTTCACCATATCCATTTATACTATATTTCTATGGCTGGTATACAGCAGCTGTCTCTGGGTACAATGTAATTGGTTTTTCAGGGAAAGGAAAATGTGCTGCCTCCATTGTAATGGTGTGTGTGTGTGTGTTTTTTTGTTTGTGTGTGTATGGCTTGATTTAGGGTGGATAACACACAGATAACACACACACACACACTACAGCACAGACAGATGTTTTCTACAGACCGTGAACACATGCGACCAGTGGGAAGGTAGAAGTAGCGCGATGAGATCCGATCAACTGTAAACGGCCTGGATCCAATCTGGCGTTACAGCAGAATTGAAAGTTAAACGGTCGTTATGTAGAGTTCTGTGTCGTTACATACCATAATGTCCATATTGTCCACAGTACATCTGCAGTAATGCCTGGATGGTGATGGCTCACATCGTTCAGTCCCCAGTCATTATGTTGGCTTAGAAAAAATGAGAATTTCTATCGGTTGAAAAAAACGTCACCTTTCCTCTTTTCCGTCGTTGTGACAAAGACAGGCGATCGTCTGTCCTGGGAAAACACGCAGCAAGTGTACAAGTTTGGAAATGACAGGCTTTAAACGCCTCTAAACTTTAAATGAACTCCTAACGTACATTTGCTGGATCATTAAATTCAGATACGGCATCCAAATATTGTTTTGATAGCATGGCGGTCAGTCCGCAACCATAGATCTAAGTAATTGATAACGTGCTGAAGAACCGTTTCAAAGTGACTTTCCCAACAGCAGTTCTGAAAGTCATTATCCGATGGGCAATGAAAAACCCCCGAGTCTGAGGGAGAAAAAGCGAATGCTACAAGATCACTCCAAAGAGCGTTAATCACAGGAAACATCCAGTCTGAATACACTTGGAGTGATGTGTGATGGGAATTAACCAGCAGAAAACTGCCGGTCACATACACAGGTCACAGTGTGGTACACCACACGAGCACATATCCTGGTGTGATTTCACGAGTTCGCACTTACATGCCAATTAAGGAATAGGTTTAATGCGTATTTGGCGTGCTGTCCGGAGGGAGGGTTCCGGGCTCGGAATCCGGCCCGGGGCTCCGGGCTCGGAATTCGGCCCGAACCCAGAGTACCCCCCCCGCATGTAAGTGGTTAGGACTAGAATTTGAGCGGAGAAGGGGTGGTGGGGGGATGCTGCGAGCTGTCAGCGGAGCGAGGTAAGACTGCTGAGTCTATATGTACCCTAGTCGTTGATTGCTGAGAGCTTCCACCTGTAATTAATTAGCTGAAAGTCCTCCTCCCGAACCTTGTTAGTAAACCTCATGTAGTGAACGACTAGAGAGTAGTGTCGGACCAGAGCTCATAGGATCCTGGTGTGATGTAGTGAACGACTAGAGAATAGTGTCGGACCAGAGCTCATAGGATCCTGGTGTGATGTAGTGAACGACTAGAGAATAGTGTCTGACCAGAGCTCATAGGATCCTGGTGTGATGTAGTGAACGACTAGAGAATAGCTCCTGACCAGAGCTCATAGGATCCTGGTGTGATGTAGTGAAGAACTCCATGTAGTGGAGAACGCCAGAGGTAAAAGGGAATGAATGCAAAGCAGTAGGTTTTTTTCTCTGTGATATTCAACTCTCCCGGGCCTGTTGGCAGTAACGAGACAGGGTCATCAGTAAGACTGCATATCACCTACATGAGGGAGGGGCAATAAACTCACAGGTCAGTTTTCCTGTTCTTTGGGCAGTCCCAAACTCTGTGATGGTAGCGACATTAGCTAACGCTTGTGTGATATGTTTTTTGTTCATCTTTCACATTTCATATAAAAAAACATATTACACCGCTGTGATAGGAATCTGATATTGCTGCTAACCTTTGAAGTCAATCTAGACAAACCGCTGCAATAGAGCTGGCCTGCGGAGATTACTGTGCCTTTCTTTTGACGCTGAGAAATACGCTAAAGATATTGTCGCACTGGTGAGGTATTTCGTCCTTCGATTCCCATGACCTACTTCTTGATTGAAAAGACGGACCTCATGCAGTGTTTTCTCGTCTACAGGGCACTTCTTATTTCAGATTATTCCTCCATCTAACAAACTTCACAGTGCAGGGCATCCCCTCTCTCTGAAAGAAATACGGATCCATCCGAGAAACCAATTAGACTGTATCTGTGTATTGAAACGTGCCCATTAGCTCGGAAACCCTGGAGTTTTGTTGGGCAAGAAGCCCCTCTTGACATTTAATCAATCAGAGTGGCGAGAGGAGAGAGATTGTGGAATTTCATCACTGGCTCTAAACAGAAAGGAAGTGAAGGAAAAAGAGAGTGACAGCGAGATCTATGTCCGGAAGTAAAATATTGGCATTTGCACACCAGTGTGACGATCTGTCAGACACTGAAGACTAACAAGATCACAAGGAGAGAAATATTGAAATGCCATCGACACACAGACTGCCCACCAGATGACTAAAGTCCCCTGATACAAAGGGCTTATTATCTTTGGTTCCATGTCACTGAGGAATACTTCTGTAAAGATCAGATACTGACAACACCAAAGGTGTAAGGCAATCGTGTGTGTGTGTGTGTGTGAGAGGGTGGTTATCAATGTGTGTGTGTTATTAAAGACATGGGGTAAATGTCGGTGATTTACCTTTAAAACAGAACACCGGCGAGAGGAAATCGGATGGACCCCAAACCAAAACAGGTTGGGCGAGAGAGAGAGAGAGAGAGAGAGAGTAGTGAGAGACTAAGAGAAAGAAACGGATGAGAGAGAACTGGAGACTGAGAGAGAAACAGTGAGTATAAGAGAGAATCAGATTGTCTAGAGATGGAGAGATGCAGACAAAGGGGATGAATAACCAGAGGCGGCGGGAGAAGCAGAGAGAAGGACGAATTCACAGACACCTTGGGACACACTTATTCTGAATTGAGTGTGTCAGTAATTAATGGCCCTCAGCCTCTGAGCATTCAGTCAGAATGGAAAGAGAGTGGAGGAGGACGGAGATGTGGGGAGGAGGACGAAGAGGAGGAGGAAGAGGAGGAGAAAAATTGACTCAAGGCTACAGTTAAAGAGTGAAGTGTTACCACCCTGTGGGTCCGACTGTAGTCGTCCTCTGACACCTCCTCATCCAGAACGAAGGGATCTATCGCCCACTGGGAGTCAAACTAACGCCTCATCGCACTCTGCTACTCTAAAGGAAGTGATTGGCATGTGGCTGTGTACTTTAGGGAAAATTATAACTATCAGATGATCACGTGAAAGTGGTCTTCAGAACAGAGAGTGTCACAGACTGCGGTGATGGAAGATTCCACGAAAAATAGAGAAAAACATAAAATATCGTCTTGGGGTTATTACTGTTCAAGACTGTCAGACGCACAGCAATAAACGCAGGCTGGAATTGTCTCTCTTAGTTGCTTGATCAAAGTATCGATCAAACGCTACATTTCCCGTAAAAACGTTACTGGCTGGAGATCAGCAGGTCAGCATTTCTCACAAGCAGGAATAAACCAGAATAAACCAGAACAAACCAGATTAAACCAGAGTTGATCGAGTGATCACCAAGTATCTGAACACCTCCTCACTTCAAACCACATCAAGGTCTTTGTTGAAGAGCAGGAAACAAATGACAAGAAGACAACAAGAAGAGAAACAGGATGATATGAAGGCAGCAACTGTTTCCTGCCGTCTCCATGACTGCACACATTTTTGCCCCTATTGTGTCTCATTATGGGATGTCCATAGGCGGCTGACTGATGTAGGCTGCATCTCAAACAGCACCCTTATTCCCTGTTTAGTACCCTCCTTTTGACCAGGCCACAAAGGGACTAGGGTTCGTCCCCAGGACTTTTTTCACCATACTCTCCCTAATGGCTGCCGTTGGTTTGGCATTAACACAATATCATATTCAATTTGAAGGCCACTGTTTACGTAACCGGGGTAGAATGTCACTGCCGTGTATTCATGAACACTGTCCTTTACCCAAGGGCTTATTATCCCTGGACAACAAATTAACATAGATTTGGGTAGAGAAAATAGCATGGCATTAGGCGGTATTATCGCCGTTGACAGGCAGGCAGATCGGAGAACGTCTTCCTTTGATAGAAGTGTTTATCATTGTGGATAATGAGTGTGGCCGACTAATAACAGCTCATAATAAATCTTTTAGACAGGGCCAATGTTTATGCTGTTACACAGTTGTGCATGTACGTCACGGAAGTGTTTTTACTCACTTGTCTACCAAACAAACTGTCATCTTGGGGATTCAGACCAGCGACCATGCGTCTGTTGTCCGAACATGTCAACCTGGTGTCTGTTGTCTAAACAAGTCAACCTGCTATCAACCTGCTGGCCTGTTTCTATCTCCCACTGTCATTGCTACGGTGTCACTATTACTGTGTTACTCCAAATGTGTCACTACTACTGTGTCACTACTACTGTGTCACTCCAAATGTGTCACTACTACTGTGTCACTACTACTGTGTCACTACTACTGTGTCACTACTACTGTGTCACTCCAAATGTGTCACTGCTACTGTGTCACTACTACTGTGTCACTCCAAATGTGTCACTGCTACTGTGTCACTACTACTGTGTCACTCCAAATGTGTCACTACTACTGTGTCACTACTACTGTGTCACTCCAAATGTGTCACTACTACTGTGTCACTACTACTGTGTCACTACTACTGTGTCACTACTACTGTGTCACTACTACTGTGTCACTACTACTGTGTCACTACTACTGTGTCACTACTACTGTGTCACTACTACTGTGTCACTACTACTGTGTCACTACTACTGTGTCACTCCAACTGTGTCACTACTACTGTGTCACTACTACTGTGTCACTACTACTGTGTCACTACTACTGTGTCACTCCAACTGTGTCACTACTACTGTGTCACTACTACTGTGTCACTACTACTGTGTCACTACTACTGTGTCACTACAACTGTGTCACTACTACTGTGTCACTACTACTGTGTCACTACTACTGTGTCACTACTACTGTGTCACTACAACTGTGTCACTACAACTGTGTCACTACACCTGTGTCACTACTACTGTGAGACATTGAATGTCTTTTTCTCAGTCTTTGGGAAACATCTAAACTTGCTTGGTGTTCTTCATCAACTGGGTCTGTTGATGATCTGGTCCTGGTGTTTGGGATCAAACATAATCTCATCAGGGATCAATTTACATATGACCTTTATCCATATGTACCGGGGCAGCATCCAGAATCCCTGTCTGATCCAGACTTAATCACCACACTGGAGCTTATCTTTGCTGTGAGAAACCAGGTCAAATTTAGATATAGCATCTGTAGGAATGAAGAACAGCGAGAAGGAGAATGCCAAAGCATTTTATCACTAGCTGGATTGGGAAGTGGGAGCATTGAGGTGGGCGTGGAATCAATACAGAGAGATGGCCCACACATCCAATCACCTAGCCTGGTGACTGCAGGGGTTTTTAAATGTCAAGCAGAAGCGTGTTCTTGACCCCCCACCCTGACCTCTGCCCCATGTGACCTGTGGTACCTCCCACCCTGACCTCTGCACCATGTGACCTGTTGTACCCCCCCCACCCTGACCTCTGACCCATATGACATGTGGAACCCCCACCCTGACCTCTGCCCCATGTGACTTGTGGCACCTCCCACCCTGACCTCTGCCCCATGTGACCTGTGGCACCTCCCACCCTGACCTCTGCCCCATGTGACCTGTGGTACCTCCCACCCTGACCTCTGCCCCATGTGACTTGTGGCACCTCCCACCCTGACCTCTGCCCCCTGTGACCTGTGGTACCTCCCACCCTGACATCTGCACCATGTGACCTGTTGTACCCCCCACCCTGACCTCTGACTCATATGACCTGTGGAACCTCCCACCCTGACCTCTGCCCCATATGACCTCTGGTACCTCCCACCCTGACCTCTGACCCATGACCTGTGGAACCTCCCATGTTCTGAGGCGATATAACACAGCACAGAACGCTGCAGTTGAAAATCAAAGTAAAAACAAACATCCAGCAGAGGAAATCAACTAAAATAAGAATGGCAATTATATCAAATATTATGAGCACCAGTCACAACTGAAAATATGACATCACGAAACAGAATCGGAAGTCTGATCGGGTTTGGAGCCATGTTCTCCAGCAGGCCATACAAATTCACAAATGAATGCTTTATCCTAGCTGTGGCCCCAGTGGGCTGTGCCCAAGCTGTGCTTTGTGGGGAGGGGACGGCTGTAATGGCATTGGGGTCGTGTGGGGGGACAGCTGTAATGGCATTGGGGTGGTGTGGGGGAGGGGACAGCTGTAATGGCATAGGGGTGGTGTGGGGGGACAGCTGTAATGGCATTGGGGTCGTGTGGGGGGACAATGGGACACAGGGGGGCGAATAGATGGAACACGACAGGCTACGGCAACTGCCAACCTAATTCAGATTTGACCTCGACCCTGGCATGTTAAAGTTGTTAAAGTTCAGTGGGAAGCACACAGGGCCAAGCAGAAAGGACGAGGGTGGAGACAGATGAAGGAGGGATGAGGATTTAAAAAGAACGGAGGCCTGAGAAGTCCAAGAGCGATAGGTAATCCGTTTGGAACAGAGATCAACATCAGGGTTCAGTAGGAACAGAAAGGCTGATGCCAGGTGCCGGATGAGAGGGTGAGAGGAGAATGACAAAAGAGAGGGAGAGAGAGTGAGGGAGAGAGGGAGAGGGGGAAAGAGGAGAATGAGAAAAGAGTGGGAGAGAGGGAGAGGGGGAGAGGGAGAGGGGGAGAGAGAGAGAGGGAGGGAGAGAGTGTCAGAGGAGAATGAGAAAAGAGTGGGAGAGAGGGAGAGGGGGAGAGAGGGAGAGGGAGAGAGAGAGAGAGGGAGAGAGGGAGAGAGTGTCAGAGGAGAATGAGAAAAGAGTGGGAGAGAGGGAGAGAGAGTGAGGGAGAAAGGGAGAAAGGGAGAGAGAGTAGAGAGGGGGAGAGAGGAGAATGAGAAAAGAGGGAGAGAGAGTGAGGGAGAGAGGGAGAGTGTCAGAGGAGAATGAGAAAAGAGTGGGGAAGAATGAAAAAGCAAGAAATAAGAGGAGGTATTGAAATAGAGAAGAGAGAGAGATGGAGAGAGAGTGAGAGGGAGAGAGGGTGATAGGGGAGAAGGGGATAGGGTGAGATAGGGAGAGAGAGGCAGAGAGGGAGGGAGGGAGACAGAGAGAACAAAGGAGTGCTAAAACACTTTCGTTCTACATCTTGCACCTTTATTTGAAATCTTGCAGACTGGAAAAGGCACAGAAACATTTTATCACAAGCTTTGGTATTGCATGTTAATGCCGGGTTGTAATTTGGCATACTGACTTTTGCTGTCCACTATTTCATTGATTAAGTTTTACTTTATCTTGTGTGGTTGTCCTTGTCCGCCTGTATTAGAATGCTTTAACTAATGCTAATGCAAGTTGCTCTGGATTAATTAATACAATGTAAAAGGTCGTGTAGCAAAGCTGTTCATTATTAAAGCAACAAATCTTCATGTCTTATAATATTTGTTGACATTGTCCATGTGTTGGTCCCAGAAAAAAAGTTGTTGCTAGTTGTGACGAATGGTGAACCTTTTTCTTTCCACTCCAGGTATTTTAGTGGGGTGCACTTCCTGTTTTCAGGGAGTTGTTTTGGATATGCACAGCTGGGTTGAATTAGCTATTAGACATTTAAGGATATATTAGAATTGGTCATTATTTCCACACGGGCACCAAATGGTGTGTTAGTTAATGTTATTTAGTGGTTGTACTGTCTATTAGTCAGATGCTACGTTAGCGCACATTGATTTGATTCTGACGTTCGATGTTTCGTGTTTGTCTGTGCATATGTGTGTGTGTGTGTGTCTGTGCGTGTGTGTTTGTCTGTGCATGTGTGTGTGTCTGTGTTTATGAGTGTGTGTCGGTGCATGTGTGTGTGCCTGTGCATATGTGTGTGTGTGTGTGTTTGTGCATGTGTGTGTGTCTGTGCGTGTGTGTTTGTCTGTGCATATGTGTGTGTGTCTGTGTTTTTGTGTGTGTGTGTCTGTGCGTGTGTGTGTGTCTGTGCATATGTGTGTGTGTGTTTATGTTTGTGTAGACCCTTGCCATTATCTGACATATATCTCGACAGCATAAACATTATCCTCTGTCCCAGTTTACTTTACCCCCCTTCCCCCTTCTGCCTGGTCCGAGGAATGTGGGAAAAAAACAGCCACACAGCACAAATGCTCAATCATGTAACTGAACTTTCCACCAGCTGACCAGCCAGCTGACTGAAATTACTCAGTCGGGAATGAGAGAGGAGGAGGAGAGAGAAGAAGAGAGGGAGGGAGAGAGAGAAAGAGAGGACCAGATAGTGGGTTAGAGATGGAGATGGGGTGGGGGTGTTTATTATTCATCTGTGGGCTCCACTGTCAGTGTTATGTGACCTAAACCCCAGTCGTTTCAGAGACAGTAAGACGTTCTAAAGGCGGTGGTAATCCAACTGTCTTTAGACGAGAGATATAAGGTCACCGAGAGAGTGATGAGAGAGAGAGAGAGAGAGAGAGAGAGAGGTGGGGGAGATGGAGGAAAGACAGGAAAAGAGAGAGACAGAGCGACAGAACCAGTGAGGAGATAAATACAGATAGCAGTTGGTAAAGGTCAGAGTTGATCAGATTTTTTTCCCCGAGATGTCTGATGGTCGTTCAACCTGAAAGTATTTGATGGGCCAAATGAAATTGTAGTACATGAGAAAGTTCACTTCAAACTGCCTTCAGTAATGTCAGTTAACTTCAACAAACCAATAGCAATTTTTATTGTTATGGGGGCAAATATTTGCCAGAAGCATCAAGGCATCAAAGCAACACTGTCCAGAGCACCTAGACGTGGGCCAATCAGCTGTGGCCATGCTTCTACTGTCACTTTAATCAACATAGACACAAATCATTGAAACAAGATTTAATAATGCTTTTTAATTATTCAGCATGGAGGTACTCTGCCCCCAGTAATATATTCACGCTGATAATGGAACATTGTATAACCAATCAAATATTTTTCCTCTAGATTTTAGAAGTGTTTTGAAATATATTGAGTAATAAACTCATCAGATAACCATCCCTGATGTTTGCCAGTTCTAACTAGAATGGGAACTGACAATGTAGGCACTGTATATTTCCACTGTAAGTTTGTGCAGTCAGTTCATAATTCTTTGCACATCTAAATCCAATCGCAGGAAAAAAATGTGTTCGTTTGGCTGAAAAGAGCAGCGAAATCTGTTTGTAGAACCGACGGAATCTAATGACAACAGCAACCAATAGGCAATCAGCTATGTTGTCAACTTTGCTTACATCATGATGTGCTGTTTTGCTTGAATGACATAAAATTGCACGAAGTGTGGTTAGAAAAGGCAATTTGTTCTAATCCTGTTCCTTGTTATATGGTATTTCTATTGTCGCCTCTGCTCAGTAGTAACACCTAAAACCTCGCAAAGCTTGTTCAGGCTGTCACGAGTGGTGAGTTAGGGTACTGCACTGTCTGGTTTCGGGTGCACCCTTTCCTGGTTTATGTTGGTTACAGCTGTTGGGGATTTCTAATCACTGGGCTATAAAGGGATTGCCTAGATGTCACTGGTTGCTGTTCATTGTTGTATGTCACCACGTTATATTGAGGTGAGTGTATTGATAGACTACCGTTGTTATATGGAATTGAGTAAGACGCTATATGCGCACTGTTGTTTTCATTAGCCAGTTAGTTTTTGTTTCGCCGTTCGTGGTTTGTTTTATGTTGCCTTTGTGCCGTAATAAACCTTGTTAACGGATTACCTGGGCTCTGCAAATGGCTTACTGCACTACACCTTACACGGTTCATGACACAGGCTATCAGAAAGACCTTTTCTTTAACAAACCCCTGGGTGAATGGTGACCATACTGCACTTGGTACTTTCGAACAAATGATCGTAGTGTGATCAAGTGGAGAGTGATCTAATGAAGGGTGATCTAGTGGAGGGTGATCTAGTGGAGAGTGATCTAGTGGAGAGTGATCTAGTGGAGGGTGATCTAGTGGAGAGTGATCTAATGAAGGGTGATCTAGTGGAGGGTGATCTAGTGGAGAGTGATCTAATGAAGGGTGATCTAGTGGAGGGTGATCTAGTGGAGAGATCTAATGAAGGGTGATCTAGTGGAGGGTGATCTAATAAAAGGTGATCTAGTGGAGGGTGATCTAGTGGAGGGTGATCTAGTGGAGGGTGATCGAATAAAAGGTGATCTAGTGGAGGGTGATCTAATAAAAGGTGATCTAATAAAAGGTGATCTAGTGGAGGGTGATCTAGTGGAGGGTGATCTAGTGGAGGGTGATCTAGTGGAGGGTGATCTAATAAAAGGTGATCTAATAAAAGGTGATCTAGTGGAGGGTGATCTAGTGGAGGGTGATCTAGTGGAGGGTGATCTAGTGGAGGGTGATCTAGTGGAGGGTGATCTAGTGGAGGGTGATCTAGTGGAGGGTGATCTAGTGGAGGGTGATCTAGTGGATGGTGATCTAGTGGTGGGTGATCTAGTGGAGGGTGATCTAGTGGAGGGTGATGAGTGATGCAAAACCCTCTGCATGATGGGTAAAGTGGCATTAGTTGATTCTGTGGGGAAACGGGTCACAAGCATTTAAACTGACGTCTCCAAAGGGCAGATGTATTTTCAGGGCTGCTAGAAGCCTCTCTATGTTGTCTTTTCAGGGCTGAAGTTCTATTAGCCAGGATGTTTGGAGCACCGAATTTAGAGTAAATCAAGCACGGGCTCTTTATTTCAGTCGCACTAGTATAAATCGAAGTCATAATCGAGCTAGGCCAAGATTTGAGAAACGTCAACAGGAGTGGTTTCAGACAACAGCTGTGATTACAATCAAATACTCTACTAATGAAACAAGCGGAACCGTAGCGTCATTCTGTTACCATGAAGTTGACCAAGACCTCTAATCGTAGAGGGAAACTCTCTGCTCTGTCTTCATCTTGCCAGACAGCAGGCTGATCACAGGCTGTGTGTAACGGTGCCATTGTCAAGAGCATTGCACTCTTGGCACCTCCACGGTGTCTGGCCACTGAAGAGGTCTTAGGAGAGATTGTAGATAATACGGACGCACTGGCTGAATGACAAAGATGGCCTATCATCAGTCCAATGGGGCAGGCTATACTGGGTCTTCTACACTGAGAGCGTATTGGTCCATCTAACACGACGGGCTGTGGTATAAGAGCTTTAAGAAGAAATGGGGCTGGTCGCTTATAAAAGCTTGGTTGATTTCTGATCTTGGTCAATCACGGCTGATGCGAAGATTGTTGATATTGTCAATTTTGGATGAAAACCAGAGCTGTGTCAGCTCAGTCCTTGTCACGTCCTACAGCCCAATAAAAGTCCATCTCTTGACATTTAATTTGGCGAAGGTACAAGGGGAGAGGGGTTGTTCGTGCGTTCCGTTCACTCCATCCCTCGACGATGGAGCGAGATGGTTTCCGCTTCATTGAAACGTTTTTTCTGGAAAGTCTCTCCAGCACAAGTATCCAGTGGATAACATTGGAGTAGCAGTCTGTGGTAAATCCATGGTTGGTCAGTGTGAGGACAGAGGTGCTAACAGCCTTTACAGTGTAAACCCCAGCCTCAGTGTGAGGACAGAGGTGCTAACAGCCTTTACAGTGTGAACCCCAGCCTCAGTGTGAGGAGAGAGGTGCTAACAGCCTTTACAGTGTAAACCCCAGCCTCAGTGTGAGGACAGAGGTGCTAACAGCCTTTACAGTGTAAACCCCAGCCTCAGTGTGAGGACAGAGGTGCTAACAGCCTTTACACTGTAAACCCCAGCCTCAGTGTGAGGACAGAGGTGCTAACAGCCTTTACAGTGTAAACCCCAGCCTCAGTGTGAGGACAGAGGTGCTAACAGCCTTTACACTGTAAACCCCAGCCTCAGTGTGAGGACAGAGGTGCTAACAGCCTTTACAGTGTAAACCCCAGCCTCAGTGTGAGGACAGAGGTGCTAACAGCCTTTACAGTGTAAACCCCAGCCTCAGTGTGAGGACAGAGGTGCTAACAGCCTTTACACTGTAAACCCCAGCCTCAGTGTGAGGACAGAGGTGCTAACAGCCTTTACAGTGTAAACCCCAGCCTCAGTGTGAGGACAGAGGTGCTAACAGCCTTTACACTGTAAACCCCAGCCTCAGTGTGAGGACAGAGGTGCTAACAGCCTTTACAGTGTAAACCCCAGCCTCATTGTGAGGACAGAGGTGCTAACAGCCTTTACAGTGTAAACCCCAGCCTCAGTGTGAGGACAGAGGTGCTAACAGCCTTTACACTGTAAACCCCAGCCTCAGTGTGAGGACAGAGGTGCTAACAGCCTTTACACTGTAAACCCCAGCCTCAGTGTGAGGACAGAGGTGCTAACAGCCTTTACACTGTAAACCCCAGCCTCAGTGTGAGGACAGAGGTGCTAACAGCCTTTACAGTGTAAACCCCAGCCTCATGAGGTTGGTGCTAACAGCCTTTACAGTGTAAACCTTACCCTTACCGCCCGTTTCATTCCAATGTGGAAGCCTGCTTTTGGTTAGATGGCGACGCACACTGTCTGTCAAGTCTGGTTGTATTTTTCCACAGTTTTGGAGTGATACCTACCGCAGGCAAATAGATGGCACACACACACACTCACACATACACACAACCAGGCTACGGATGTCTGGGGTATTAGAGACAAAGGTAAGGGAGAGCGTGGGAGGGCACACTGTGGTGAATGCTCTCGTATCAGGGAGAGCGTGGGAGGGCACACTGTGGTGAATGCTCTCGTATCAGGGAGAGCGTGGGAGGGCACACTGTGGTGAATGCTCTCGTATCAGGGAGAGCGTGGGAGGGCACACTGTGGTGAATGCTCTCGTATCAGGGAGAGCGTGGGAGGGCACACTGTGGTGAATGCTCTCGTATCACACAGTAACAGCTTTACTGTGTTCACACACACACACACACACACATACACACAACCACATGAACAACAGCACATACACACGATCACATACACACACACATATACACACACACACATACATGGACACGTACACACACACACACACTGCGACAGCGACATGTGTGTTTGATTTATGAGTATTTATTGTCATGCCAAGCAGATGATGCACTGATTGTGCGTAACTTTTTTCTAATTGACATGAATCTACATAATATTGCTCTGCACAGCTCACGACACACACAAACACACACATGTGCGTGTCAAGCCTGCCACAACAGCATAACGCATGTTAATGTCACCAGACAAGATTAATATCGTTTAGTAAAAGTTTTCCAGGAAAGGTAAAGGTAGCCAGAGGTGTTGTTCCCTGAGAGTGTCACATCATTAGCTTTGACATAGACCTACATAATGGAGGAGTCGGAGTTGCCTACAACACATTATTCCGTACGCCTCGCCCTGAGCTTAGCCAGCACATGTATTATGGAAAAGCACTCAAACTCAAGCCCAGACCCCGAAGACATTTCCACTCTGTTTCTTATTGCGACCCCAAATCAGGTAGTTATTTAGACCTGGGACACCAGACGAGTGACACTGACAATGAGGTAGAACAGAAAACAGCTGACTGGGATTTTGTTTTAAGACTCTGGACGTTCATTTATTGACCCGCTTGTCATCTAAACATGAAAAACATTGACGTGGCCCAAACGGTCTGGTACTCTTGTAATCTTCCCCTAACACAGCCAAAAGATGGCTGTCTGGTTACTCTCTAGGTTTCTTCCTTAAAATTTCAACTTCAATAGGGCAGTTTTTCCTCCACTAGCCGCTGTGTATTTAACTGTGCAGTTGCATCATCTCTGGGGTTTCCGGAAGGGTATCTGTGAATTCACTTGGTGACAACAACTGTTGATATAAGCGTTTATCTTTAAAAAAATGTGGATGGATTGATTTGAGTTTGAAAACTCTGACTGGTAAAAGTGGAATATCTTATATGTGAATTGTACACACAGCTCGGTTCAGTCACACACCATCACACACGTTACCCAACCTCCGATACAGTGCGTTGGATTTTCTCAGAGCCGCTAGGGGACTTGGCTCACATTCGTGAACTTTAAATAGTCATTTTGTGCATCAGTTGGTATCTGAAACAGAGAACAATATGTCAGTTACGTATAAAATAATAATGGAACAGCTTCGTTCTCGGTGCTTATCTAGAAAACACGTATGCGTGATTTTGCCTATAATCTCCGGTTGGCCTTTATTGTGAGTGAAAGGACATGAACAGGGCGATCTCCTCCACCCAACGTAGTGGTGGCTGTCAGCTGGGTATGCTAGCAGCTCCGGTCTATCTGGGCTCACTGACAGGGCCGATATAAAAAAACACAGGGCCAATATAACAACAAGGTGCTGATCTAGGAAAGTGTTCCAAGTGTTTTTATCGGTGTGTGTAATGACCACATTGGGATACACGATAGGGAGGACAGAGACCAACTCTGGAAAAAATGAAAGAGAGAAGGAGACCGCAAAGATCGCTAGTGCCTCGTACACAGCTCCTGGTGCTCCTCAGTGAGGTGGCGTGTGCTCGTACACAGCTCCTGGTGCTCCTCAGTGAGGTGGCGTGTGCACGTACACAGCTCCTGGTGCTCCTCAGTGAGGTGGCGTGTGCACGTATACAGCCCCTGGTGCTCCTCAGTGAGGTGGCGTGTGCTGGTACACAGCTCCTGGTGCTCCTCAGTGAGGTGGCGTGTGCTCGTACACAGCTCCTGGTGCTCCTCAGTGAGGTGGCGTGTGCACGTACACAGCACCTGGAGCTCCTCATGTATGTTTCTCAGCGAGGTGGCGTGTGCTCTGTGCTAGCCAGTGCTGTTTACCCGCACATCCCATTACCACGGAGACAGAGAGGCAGAGACGGATAACAGGGAAGGAAGCATCCACGCTCAAAGAACAGAAACGCAATATGTGGTGGGAAGAGATGAGATACAGTACCAATAGAGTACCAATATGTTTGCTTGGCAATCTGAACAGAGATATCCACGTCGACTGCTTTAAAAAATCTGACTTTCACTTATACTAATCCTTACCCTAACCTTAACTTCAACCTAGCCCTATTCAAGCAACCCAAATAATCTGATATTAGTGCCTAAACTTAACCTAGGCCTGATAAGCTATCCACAAGGCTAACAGTTAACCTAACCCACATTAAAACTTTTGCCTTAAACCGAACACTGCTGGTCATTTCTCTACCATATTTCTGCTTGGTTGTATTTTTTTCAGTGGCATCATTGGCTGTAAGAAGGAATTTCCCAACCACACATTGTATAACCTTATCTTAAACGTCAAGCAAGCTAGCAGTTATCTAGTTAGCGCCAAGGCTAAACATCGGAAGCTCTAGGAAACTTGGTTGTCTTCATACCACAGGGATGACAAGAGCAATTCCAAACCTAACATTGTACCTACCTAGGTAATTGCTAAGGCTATCGATAGTTGTCTGCTATTCCCTCTGAAGACACTAGAGGGAGGACATTTACTATTTCACCTTAACGCCCAAAAATAGTATTATTTTAAAGGGTAGATAAAGAAATTAAAGTTAGAAAAATACACACCTACGGAGATGGAATCTCTACACCCACAAAGATTAGCAAATGGTATCAAGCCTTGCATAGGTCATTTTGTGGTTTTCATATCATTACACAGTACCATCAAAGTTCTGCTCAAGTTGTTTGTGTTATGATGAAGGCAGCAAATTGTTCGGCTGGATTGAACCATGTTAGGCAATTACAGTGATTGATACTAGAACATGCAAGATTCTTCAGGGTCCCTGACCAAAAGAAGTTCACAAAAGAGAAACTTGACTGTACGTTAGGACACAATCCACCCAGAAAGCAGAAACGCCAGACGTCACATGGAGAACAAGAGAAAGAAAATCTTAATTAACACAACAGAATAGAATACTACATCCTGTGTCAGTGAGTATATTGGGGCGCTGCCACACTGGTATATTGGGGCGCTGCCACACTGGTATATTGGGGCGCTGCCACACTGGTATATTGGGGCGCTGCCACACTGGTATATTGGGGCGCTGCCACACTGGTATATTGGGGCGCTGCCACACTGGTATATTGGGGCGCTGCCACACTGTGGTATATTGGGGCGCTGCCACACTGGTATATTGGGGCGCTGCCACACTGGTATATTGGGGCGCTGCCACACTGTGGTATATTGGGGCGCTGCCACACTTGTATATTGGGGCGCTGCCACACTGGTATATTGGGGCGCTGCCACACTGTGGTATATTGGGGCGCTGCCACACTGGTATATTGGGGCGCTGCCACACTGTGGTATATTAGGGCGCTGCCACACTGTGGTATATTGGGGCGCTGCCACACTGTGGTATATTGGGGCGCTGCCACACTGGTATATTGGAGCGCTGCCACACTGGTATATTGGGGCGCTGCCACACAGTGGTATATTGGGGCGCTGCCACACTGTGGTATATTGGGGCGCTGCCACACTGTGGTATATTGGAGCGCTGCCACACTGTGGTATATTGGTGCCACACTGATATATTGGCGCTGCCACACTGGTATATTAGGTGCTGCCACACTGGTATATTGGGGCGCTGCCACACTGGTATATTGGGGCGCTGCAACACTGGTATATTAGGGGCGCTGCCACACTGTGTATATTGGGGCGCTGCCACACTGGTATATTGGGGCGCTGCCACACTGGTATATTGGTATATTGGGGCGCTGCCACACTGGTATATTGGGGCGCTGCCACACTGTGTATATTGGGGCGCTGCCACACTGATATATTGGGGCTGCCACACTGCGCTGCCACACTGATATATTGGGGCGCTGCCACACTGCGCTGCCACACTGTATATATTGGGGCGCTGCCACACTGCCACACTGATATATTGGGGCGCTGCCACACTGCCACACTGATATATTGGGGCGCTGCCACACTGGTGCCATGGTATATTGGGCGCTGCCACACTGTGTTATATTGGGGCGCTGCCACACTTGTATATTGGGGCGCTGCCACACAGTGGTATATTGTGGCGCTGCCACACTGTGGTATATTGGGGCGCTGCCACACTGTGGTATATTGGAGCGCTGCCACACTGTGGTATATTGGGACGCTGCCACACTGGTATATTGGGGCGCTGCCACACTGGTATATTGGAGCGCTGCCACACTGGTATATTAGAGCGCTGCCACACTGGTATATTGGGGCGCTGCCACACTGGTATATTGGGGCGCTGCCACACTGGTATATTGGGGCGCTGCCACACTGATATATTGGGGCGCTGCCACACTGGTATATTGGGGCGCTGCCACACACTGGTATATTGGGGCGCTGCCACACTGATATATTGGGGCGCTGCCACACTGATATATTGGGGCGCTGCCACACTGGTATATTGGGGCGCTGCCACACTGGTATATTGGGGCGCTGCCACACTGATATATTGGGGCGCTGCCACACTGGTATATTGGGGCGCTGCCACACTGGTATATTGGGGCGCTGCCACACTGATATATTGGGGCGCTGCCACACCTATCACATGTAAGGCGAAGCCACTACACTACGGAAACGGCCATGCTGATAAGTCATGCTTATGGATATTCTGGGACCAATTAGACCCACTAGATAATTTTTCTGTTGTACAAATCAACGGTAAGGTAGCTAAAAGCTGCACCTGGCATGACACCAGTAGAGTTACTTTTAAAGTTAATAATAATAAATTAAGCAGTGTCGAAAAATCAGTTTTCCATTTTTTTCGAGCTTTGTCTTGAGTGGTTTAAGTACAGTACGTCACATTCGAGACTTCAGTCTTATTTGTTCACACCGACACTGTGAAATAAAACATATATTCACATTTAAACTGGAAGGAACTAAAGGCCACTGTGGCGTTAAAGTGACAACTGGATAGTCCTCTTTAACTGCCCAATTCTTAGTTGTGGCAGTTACATCCTGGTTGAGATCACTCATTAGCTCGTCACAGGAAATAAATTGAATGTTCTGTTTTCCTGTTGCACTCCATATTATAGCTTGTGAGATGTCAGAGCGGCCGCCCGTTGCTTTTAGTGGATTCCAAATACCACGCAGAAGAAGAGCAGAGAAATTAGACAGAGTGGAATGATTTGCATCCTCGGATAATCCCAACCACCCAGGGCTGACACCAGGGCCAGGAGGACAGCCCAATGGGCACTACAAGAGAATATTTAATTACCAATGTCTGGGGGGCGTCTCAAGTGGTTTGTGATTAGAGGAGAAATAAATGCACGCTGTCCCCAGCTACGAGACTGCTTTCAGACGTTTCAGACAACTGCCCAGGAACAACTTACAGGCGAGGATCAGAGTGTGACCATCAGACAGTCGACAGGATTCAGATAGACTTCGATGGTCAAAAGGAAAGCATCTCATGTGTGGAGTTAAAGCCAGCAGATCGTGGTGGAGTTCAGGCCAGCAGATCGTGGTGGAGTTCAGGCCAGCAGATCGTGGTGGAGTTCAGGCCAGCAGATTGTGATGGAGTTCAGGCCAGCAGATCGTGGTGGAGTTCAGGCCAGCAGATCGTGGTGGAGTTCAGGCCAGCAGATTGTGATGGAGTTCAGGCCAGCAGATCGTGGTGGAGTTCAGGCCAGCAAATCGTGGTGGAGTTCAGGCCAGCAGATAGAACATGGTTCCTTTCCTTTTTCCTTCAGGTGTTCGTGTTATTCAGCAATCTAAAATACCTCCACCAGTGGCCTATTCCATCTGTACTTGAAGTAACTATTGTCCTAAAACAGAATTTCCAATTTAACGTCACTTTAGAGTTTTTTATTAGAGGGGTAAAATGAAAACAAGAAGAACTCTTAAACCAGAGGGCAGGAGTCTGGCTCCAGGCCGGTTGATCTCCTCAGTTCCAATAAAATGGTTTTTATAACCAGTGTCTGGCAGCAAATTAAATGTGCCTGTTAGATTTGTGCTGAAAAATACATTATTCTGAGGGTAACATGAGATTGGGGTTCTGCAATAAAAAATAAATATCTCACAATGTTCCCTCTTATGAAACATACAGTATATTTGAATTTAAATTAAGAGTGCAAAAAAAGAATTTGCGGAGGTAGCAGTTTTTGATGACTAAACAGATACCGTGCCGTTAGTTTGTAAGAAAATCGGACAAAACCCAAACCTAAACCAGTATTTGGGAATCCTGAGAAGTAAAATAAGGAAACATACAGTGGGCACCATAATTCATTGGACAGTGAGTTTACACTTTACATACAAACATACTATACATATTGGACGAACCATTTACAAATGACAGCAACTTTTGCACGTGGTACCCCCATTTCCGGGCACAAAAAACATAGGACAGTTTAACATAACATAGAATAAAGCAATCCTTGGTCATATTTGGTCGCTAATCATTTCCAATGACTGTGTGAAGTCTACAATGTAAAGTAGATGCCCACCGGTCTGGGACACTTTTTACCTCTTTTTTTAAGTCTTTTAAATATATTTTTTTATTACAATCACTCTACATCATAATTACATTAAATGCTAAATTATTAGTTCTGTTACAAAACATATACAATGTAAATATGATTTCACATCAAGGTACTAAACGGCAGGATAAGATCAACCATGCGACCAACACCGTAGTTGTTTTAATGTTTTTTAAATAGCGACAGTCATTTACATCACAAGGGTTTCCGTATGAATACATTAATGTTGACGTTCGTTCATTACATTCATTTGCATGGGCTCGATGTGTTTACTCCGTAATGAAACAAACGGCAATTAAAAAGAAAGTCTCGTTAGTCTCAAGCGGCGGCGACACCTGAATCAGCGATCTGTCATCGTAATTTAACATATTTGCTCTACCTGACTGTCATGTTTCCGTCAGGAGGAAGTAAGTAGTGATGAGTTTCTACAATGTATTCCTGATTACAAAAGCAAGGTCAGATGGACCGTCTCTCACTTGACAAATTAAAAACTCGCCGCACGTTTCACGGGCTGCCAAATGCGCCCGCGTCAACATCGATATGTGACCTCGCTCAAGGACAGGTTGGTTTCAAAAGCCCCGCCGTACATCATTATACAAAACGGGAAGAAGATACTTTAGCGATGAAAACAATTATTCACGTTCGCTTCGATTAACTCCAATGAGACAATGAGAATTACCAAAATAAAAGTCCTCACCACATTTTTTATGCTCCTCCGAAGTCTTTGTCTAGTCCTCGGGTGGTTGATTTGTGACGACTTTCGTACAACGCTTTGATTTGTAAAGTCGTTTGTAAAGATGGATTAATGTAAACCTGTTTTATTGGAAGTTATGTAGCACCAAGATTGTTTTTGGTTGTGTGTTTATTTGCCACAGTAATTAAGCCTATCTAGGGTCAAACCATTCACTATTCGCTGTTGTTCAACAACTGAAGTATATTTTACACATCATCTTACATCAATTAAATGTGTATGTTTATGTAAACATTCTGTGGATACTGTGAAAAAATCTACTTTATATGCCTCTTTATCTATGAAAAAGTAAAGTGCCAGTTACAACACGCAAGAACGCACAAAGACATGAACACACACACACACACACCACTCCTCACACACACACACCACTCCACCCGGCATCCATCTTACATAAGTCTGATGACTCAGCAGTCTTCACTCCTGCTCTCCTCTGTGTCTCCGCTAAAGGTCGATCTATATTGGTTCCCTCACGCTCATGTCACTACACATGCAGTAACAATCTGATTTGTTCTCAGTAGAACCGGGAAATCAGTTTGGTATGGCAGATGTGTCCAGTCTATCATGAGCAACAACTGTGTCCACAAACCCCTTCAAATATCCTACGACTACATGGTGTATTGGCTCTTTAGGAAATCTATTCAGTGTGAAAAGTTAACCAGCCATGGATGTGTTATTCTGAAAATGGGATTACAGAGACGACACCAATGCAACAGGAGAGTAGGAGATTCCCGGGAATATTGTCAGTCTAGCAACTTCCTGTATTAATCATCCAAACTGAACGTCAGCGTTTTGTCACAATGCTTGCACAAGCACAAACTGGCCTTCTCACTACACACTGTCAGCCGATTATGTGTAAAATGGAGGCCAGATGGAGAGATTTACAGAAGATAGAGCGAGAGATGGGGAGAAATGGGAGAGATGGAGGGAGAGAGATGGAGAGAGAGAGATGGAGAGATAGAGGGAGAGATAGAGGGAGAGAGAGAGATGGAGAGAGATGGGGAGAGATGGGGAGAGATGGGGGGAGAGAGAGAGAGATGGAGAGATAATAGCCATGGGGCAATTCCAGCGGCCATTACATTTCCATGCCAAGTCAGAACCGTAGTGTCTCAAACAAAACCACCCACTCAAAAACTTTTTCGATCAGTAAACCCACTTCATGAACACACTGGTTCTCTTTTATACGCAGCGGTGCATTTTCACACTGCAATGCGCGTTTCTGACTCGTATCAACGCCACATCAGGACATTTTCAAAAAGAGCTGGTTGCGGGTTCCACATGAACTTGCCAGAACACGTGGGCCGGCAGAGGTAGACGGGTCTGATGTGAATGATTACCTGGAGCCGGAAACAATTTTGTGAGTCGCTGGAGCAGCGCAGTGTGTTGGTGGAAATGGTTCTGAGCTTATCGGACTGACCACGGTGCTGAATCAGATATAGAACAACTGGGTGAAAAATGTGCACCTGTGATTAAAAGATCCAAGATGGCTGCCATGAGTCATAGGACGCTCAGGGTGTGTGCCAAATGGTACCCTATCTCCTATGTTATGGACTTCCTTTGATCACTAAAGGCACTTTGAGGTCCGAGGTAGAATTTGAGGCATATATAGGAAAGTTGATATTAGCCAGTCCAACCGGGATGTTTGAAAAGACGCAACTGTGACAATCCAAACTAAAGTGTAAAATGCAACGTGTTACAGTTAGGGTTAAAATAAAGGTAAGGGTTAAAGTTAAGGTAAGGGTTTAGGTTAAGGTAAGGGTTAAAATAAAGGTAAGGGTTAAAATAAAGGTAGGGGTTAAAGTAAGGTAAGGGTTTAAGTTAAGGTAAGGGTTTAGGTTAAGGTAAGGGTTTAGGTTAGGGTAAGGGTTTAGGTTATGTATGGGTCAATTATCCTGGATAGCACCAACCAATAATAGCTCTGGGAGCGGATGGTAAGTACCGCGCTGAAAGTGAAGAGGCAGAAATGAATTATGAATGACTACCAAGGGTGTGTGTATCTAGAGGGGACACATGAAAATGTGTGAGTGTGTGTGTGTATAGTGTGTGAGTGTGTATAGTGTGTGTGTATAGTGTGTGTGTATAGTGTGTGAGTGTGTATAGTGTGTGTGTGTGTGTGTGTGTGTGTGTGTGTTTGTGTGTGTGTGTGTTTGTGTTTGTGTGTGTGTGTGTGTGTGTGTGTGTGTGTGTGTGTGTGTGTGTGTGTGTGTGTGTTTTCTTTTATCAGCAGGGTGGACGGAAATGCTGACGTGTAATTTAAATGAAAGGAGATGTTGGATCACAGTTAAGTCACAGACAGGGAGGATATATGGCCAAAAGTGACACTGGTCCTCACTTGGGGGTACATCTGCCTGCTATCTAAATGTTCTTACTTATAAAGAGGGAGTCAATTATTTTAGTCATTCTTCCTGCTTACTGTAGTGTTGATGATCTACATGAATAACACAAATATTATGGAAAAGGGAAGATGCTTTTTCTTTTTTGGTAACTTTTAATTGGTCATCTACCACATGCTCTTTCAGTGGAGTGCAAGGGTATAAGGTGAGATGGCCAGTGGAGTCCACAAGTGAGGACAGAGGACCTTACTACTTCTGATATGGAAGGATAGCCACCATCTGATCAGGCATTAAAGGAGATGATTTGGGGTTGTTATCTCACGTCATTTCTGTGCTTAGTGTTTTCTTAGTGTTACTACCACAATGGATATATTTGAATTAGCATCACACAGACATTCTAGGTTTAGAGCTTGTGGATTGAAGAGAGAGAGCAGGAAAAAGAGATCGAGAGAGAGAGAGAGGGGGGGGGGCGAGAGAGAGACAGAGAAATGGAGAAACAGAACGAGGCACTTTGCATGCGACTGATGTGCTATCAAAATAAGTGTGACTCAACAGCGATGGAACAGTGCAACAAAACAAGACAGACAAAGCCTTTGTGTTCCCGTACCGAGCTTCACATTGGGTTGTCCTTGCCCGTGGCTCTGTCCCTGTGTTTACGGCACACAGGCCGCCCTGTTCCACGTTCATTCCACTTCGCTTGGCCAGGTGCACTATATCTGGAATAGCGGTGTTATTCTGCTCCAGGTGTGATGGTCCTCTGTGGCAGACGTTCATCTACAGACGTGGCTCTGGGGATGTCATTAGAGGACTTGGCTGTACGCTGTCACAACGGTGTCCTCGTCTTCACAGAGGTGCCTCCATCCTTTCACTTCGCACATTCCCTGTCTGCTCTCGCTATCGCGGACTCTTTTTTTCTCACGTTATCACGGTCTCTCTCGCTCGCCCACTGCTCATATTCTTATCAGTCTATCTCTCCTCTCTTTTTTCCTCTCCCTCTCTTAGTCTCTGGTTTTTCTTTTTCCCTACCTCCAGCTCGCTCACTATTAAAACGAGGTGGTGTCCAGAGGATCGATTGTCTAAAAGACTGTGACAGAAACATTTTTCTGTTATGTCTGAGGCTTTCAGCAGTTCACGCACGAAGAGACAAGAGTACATAAAACTTATGGACAAGTTTTTCACATTGTCTTCATATTGTCTGTACTGGCGCTTCTGTTTGTTGCCGGTGACAACAGGGAACTAAAGATGCCTTATTGGGAGTCCTGGATTTCTAAGTAAAACCCAAAGGCAGTCATGCTGTGTGATTTACTAAGACAGACGCAGCTGGATAAAAACTTCAACTTCAATAACAAAACTCAATATTCCAGTTTAATTCTCTGAATGGTATAAACAGCTTCAGGAAGACAGGGATCGAAAAGGAAGGTGATCCATGGGTTGGCAAATGCTGCTGGCACCGCCCACAGGAAGGAAGGCGAACCGGTAAGGAAACAAGCATTCATCTTGTTCCTCTGTATCTTGTTGCCAATGATCACTCCCTTAAATGAAGCTCTTTTGCTTATCCATAATGTAACCGGCAACAGAATTATGTTCCTTTAGTTCTGTTCGACATGAGCAGACCAAGACAAGTTTTTTTACAAAAACTGATACCTCCCCCCGAAAAGTCAACCTACCCCGCTCTTGGCCGTTGTCTTTAAACTGCTGTGTGAAAACGGTACTTCCCGTTGGGGCATATTTGTAGTGGCAGGTAGAGGCAGACGTAAGTAGACAGCTCATGTCTGTCTCTGCCTCCCTTCAGACAGTGTAGATAATGTAGGAGGTTATCTCTGCTCCTCTGAGCCGCTGACCTTCATCTGCCTCCCATCCTCAGCAACCGCAGGCATGCCACTTTACCCAGACGTTCTTTTTCGATTACGCTGCCCTCCCAAGGCCTCAAGGCTGACCACAGTCAATACAGGACATTAATTCATACTGCCCATAAACACAGGGGCTGTCCAGGCATTACTGTCCATCTCTTATCCTGCTGTTCCACTGGCACCTGCTGTTTAGTATTTTAAATCACAGTAAAACCAATGCATGTTTTATAGGCAGATTAAAGTAGGTTAACAGTTTTGCTGTACTATTCTGTATTAAGAGGTTCCCACTGTTCACAATGTTCCCAATGATCCCAATAATCCCAAAGATCCATGACTTGTGATGATGACATGGAAACCAGACAGTTATAGTCTTCGATTCAATTAATTTCCTCCTTCTCCTCTCCCCACTATGAAGGAGATCCGCTCTGACCTCTCCCAATTCCTGCGCTTCCTATGAAGGAGTCGTAAAGTACTTGATGAGGAGTAAAATGATTGCTGAATACAGTGAGGGAAAAAAAGAAAGTGGTTAACTGATCTGCAGAAAAGCGATTCGTAACTGTTTCCTTCACCAGGGAACCTCCCCTTCCAGCCTCCCTTTCTATCTCACACGCTCTCTCTATCTAAGGACCCCAGGATCCAATCTCCCTGTGTTCCTCTGGTATCTCCGACTTGGTCTGCTTAGCACGTACGTTCTCAGCCGCTACAGCGAGCTCGGGCCACAGATCGCTGCCTAACCAGCCGATCCACTGCCGGCAAATTGAGTGCATTATTTGCAGCGATGAACTGGCACTTCAGAGGAGCCAGGGGCAGTGCCGGTGTTTATACCTCCTTCTTCTCAACCTCAACTGAATACAGTTCAAAAGCGCTCCCGGCCAGTGGTGCACAGGGGCCTCTGAGGAGAAAACGGGAGGCAGTTTGGCAGAAGCCTAGAGGGACTGGGGTGAGGAAAAAGAAGACCAGGAAAACCCTTGGACAACTCCTGCACTGTACCTTCTGGAGATACAGAATAGTGCACAGCTCGTTATGTTTAGCTGTGAAGCTCAGCAGAAACCTGACGTGATCAAATACCTTCTAACCTTTGATACAGCTTTGAAAAACACGAACCGCGTTATATGAAATGAGCTCGTCTTAAATCTATTTACCCTGGTAATAAAGCCTCTCCTCACTCAACATCGTGCAGCGATATTAGCTTTTGCTTTTATCCAGCGCACGAACGTGAATTATGAATGACTGCACCTTCCAAATGCAAATTGAAACGAGGCTATTGGACCGCACGACTGGATTCAAACAGGTCCATTCAATATTGTCGCTGCCTCTCACAGGGACCAGAGGCTAGCATTTCAGAAACCATGAGTCAGATCTCTTTCCAACGTATGTGTGCAGAAATGCAAGAGAAGGTGTTTTGGGGACAGTTTGTCAACTTCAGTAAACGGGGGCGGTCGTGCTGTGTGTCTGCTAGCACCACCTAGTGGTTGGATGCTGGTAGTACAACAAAGGCAGGTCTGCTTGAAAACAGCTATAAACATAAAATATGTCGGCATTCTTTTTTTTTTTTTGTCGTAAGTGAAACCAACCAAAAAAGAGAAGGAGAACTTTGAACCCCATATGGTCTCTCCGATAGAGCCTATATAGCCAATCCGGGTGTAGACCTAAGATGACTTGACAGGTGTAATCAATATGGTAATAGATCCACCGGCTCACTGATTGGCTAGGTGGGGGGTTTCACCGTGTTGCTTACACTTGTCAAATCCTCTCGGACGTCCACAATCCCAGGGGGGTGTCAGGTCTCTCCGGGGTCGATATGGAACCGGGCCCTAGTCTTCTTCCATCGCGTTCCTCGGCAGTGACGCCAACCGTACCGCGCGCCAGCCCTTCCGGTAAGTTGGACAGCTGACGAAACGCATCCCGTCCCCTGACGAGGAGAGTAAACGTGGACGTACTGTAAATGCACTTTACTAAGACGGACCTCTTTTTATAAATCTTCTGGCATTTTCTATTAACGTGCTGGATAGCAAAATACATAAAAAAGGAGGTGTGGTGGATTTCAAAGGGCTTTCACGTGTGGATGCACATTAGTATAGCCAATGAAATGCACTGTTTAGGGAGGACAGCTGTCGATGTGCCTACTACTACACCCTCTGACCTCTGGAACACTTATCAGATCAAAGGTCACAGGTGAGAGACAGGGAAGCCATGGCGTTGGCCCAAGTAAGCAACTGCCCCAATCACGATTTCTCCGCCCTTACATTTTACATTGACATCCAAGACAATGTCTCGTTCTCTGAAGTGAGCGTTGGCACATTTCGGTCCTGGATTTAAAAAGCATTGAGCATCGACTGGACATATTTCCCTTGTGTTTTACATTACATTTCAGTCAGACATCAGACGGTGTGATGCCCAGAGATGTTTACCCTGATGCCTTTGTCTAAAGATTAAGAGTGAGATGAGACATAGAGAAGTAGTGACTAGTAATTCCGATTGTCGTGACCAGTGTTTTAAATGGAAACCGTCGAAAAGGCCTTTGTGCGAAGCTTACTCCCAGTCATAGATTTAAAAAACGTTGCATTTGTGTAACCATTGGCTGATGAAATTCTCAATCAGCGTTAAATCGTCTATGAAACGTGTATATTTGAAATGCCATTTCAGTTATTCAGCTGACAGACACACAGGTAGAACTGGGAAACAGGTTTCTCACTAGACTAGAGCGTATCGGTCTCACAAATATGCAAATGGGGTCAGCGACATGGCATCACAACATTAGAAGTCATTAGGAGTGTTGAAATGTTGAAACAATCTGTGTATTGATAATATATGAGAATAGAGGATACAGAAAGGCGTATGTGACGTGTCAAACAGAAGTAGAATAGAGAGAGAAGGAAGGGGGAAGAGGAAGTGAAAAGAGAGAGAGTTAAGGATCTGTTTCACGTTACCGTTTGTTTTCGCTGGTGATATGTTGCCATCTAGTGGACAAGCTAGTGTACAACTTTTGACTTCTTTATTCTAAATCTATTATTCTGTCACCGTCCTGTTCATTGATGTTCTATGTTAGGCTACTGCACGGTGTTTAAATTGTAAATATCAAATCTCACGGCTATACTTCTGGGTCACCAGCCTCCCAACATCTTGGCATGTTGGGTAACTGACTATAGTCATTTATATGTTTGGTTGGGGAGAATGATTCTATTGTATTGCAACCTACCTAATCCAAGGCCAAACTGTGTGTGTGGGGGCGTTTCACCACATGATACGAATACCATATGTAGGTGTCAAGATAATATCAGCATCGGTATCAATATAAATCCATGTCTTGGCAGCACTATTAAAGTGAATTAACAGATGTTAAATGTGATATAGTACATTACACAACCAGATCTAACCCCATCCCCCTATCCTGGACCTCATAGACCTATTGATCACTTTGTTACTGCGCTATTTCCGCACTGTAACAGTCATATCTGTGTCGGGGGGCGGAACTGGGGTTTCCTGTATGTCGCAACACCGCCTGCAGTCTAACAACACACACGCAGTCCACATACAGTTCATCCTAACAGTCAGGGTTAGGGTTACAGCAGACATGGACCACTCCACGTACCTGTACGATGTCCCCCCGTGTCTGATCGAGACGTTTTGTGACATAATTGACTGCAGTGATGACCACCTCGGATGGCGGGGTCTGTGTGAGTTACATCCGGATTGGACATATGTGCTGTGTGCGGTTATTATGCGGCATCGATATAACTTAAGATAAGAGACTTGCATTTGTACTCGCCAACAGTAAACAAACTCTGTTTTACAGAGTAGGGCTTGTTCATATATCAATAAATATGTTTATTTGTTACTCTATGTATAACTATTGAACTATTCTATTACATGTTTATTTTTTTACTTTATGTAGTTCTATTGAGCTATTCTATTTCATGTTTATTTTTTTACTTTATGTAGTTCTATTGAGCTATTCTATTTCATGTTTATTTTTTTACTCTATGTAGTTCTATTGAGCTATTCTATTACATGTTTATTTTTTTACTCTATGTATAACTATTGAACTATTCTATTTCAGCTGCACGGATCGCCACCAGTTGGACGGAGGTGCGCCGCAGTGAGCGGATCGAGGCGTCCGGCAGGAGTCCGACCCGGGAGCTGCTGTGGTCCTGGGCCCAGCAGAACACCACCGTAGGGGATCTGCTGCGGGTTCTACAGGACATGGGACATCATAGGGCCATGCAGCTGCTGGTGCCTCAGGGTGAGAACATGGATGCCCATATAATGTCAGGCAACCTGATGGCGTACTGTATAGTTTATGTGTAACATGGATCAAATCGAGGGTTTCAGGCTATAACTTCCGTATTGGGGGGTTTTTTCACATCAACAAAATCCTTTTTTTGTCTGAAAGTATTGCTTGGTTTATTAAAATAGGTAGATTAATACAAATTTAGCACATCCGACATGCAATAAAAAAGTTACCTTGGTCATTATCTCGGCAGGGGGAGCTGGGGATAATAGGCAACTTTATGAACTCTGATCACATTTCGATAAAATATTAAATAAATACATGTCTTAAAAACTGCACAGTGCACATACATTATGAGTGCCCCCCGCACGAACAAACATGATTTTCTACAATAATAATAATACATAATTGATAGAAGGTATCACATTTTTTTGCTACTAAGATTAGTGAAACTTAGGCTATATTGACAACTGGGTGATCTGGGCATCTCCACATGCAGGCAAGTTGCAGCAATCTGGGGGACACATTTAGACTGAACACCTGTTAAGTGGAAAATGAGTGCCAGAATATAATGAGCAATATCTGAGGTGCTGAATTAGTTTGTCAGGATGTGGCTCAAGTTAAGCACTTGGGTTGAGGTAAGCATTACAATAAGAACAATGCTAGTCCGTTTACGATGCAAACTCAATGAAATGTGCAAGTTATGATTTAAATGATTTATATTCGCTTAAAGAACTGCGTTTACTGTGTGTTTATTTGTGTAATTGTGCTGGCTACCTTACCGCTTTGCGAGTTGATGCAGGACATTGAAATATGTGTGAAATCTCCTCTTTTTAGGAACTACAAACTCCGTACATAACAGTGAGCCCCCAGAGGGCGTGGAAACACCCTCCACACCAGAGTCTGTTTCGGTAAGTCTTAATCACAACCTGTACAGGGTTACATCCTGTTACATCAATTAAGTGGGTGATGTTGAAATAAATACACTTCCTTATACTGGGAATGGCTATTTTTAACATTATTTAAAGTAGCCAGTCTTTATATTTTATTGAAAGGGGAGAACTTGGTCTGGAACATAAAATAATACCTCTAAGCCACAGGTGTCAAACCGGTTCCATGGAGGGCCGAGCGTCTGTAGGTTTCTGCTCTCACCTGGTACTTGATTGATTAATTAGGTCACTCATTGGTTAGGTTCTACCCTCACCTGGTTGTTTAGGTCTGAATTGGGAACTGATTTAAAGGAAAAAACATAAACCTGCATACACTAGGCTTTCCGTGGAATCGGTTTGACACCCCTGCATAATCTACCTAGAAACCAAAGAACACTTCCCTGATTTATTACTGGTCGTACCTGTCTACTCTACCTAATCTTTCCAAACTTGCCTAATACAAAAAGCATTTTACCTGGACTATTTTATATGACTCTCTGCATTTAAAAAATGCATTAAAGAATTATTAAGGTATTATTATTATATGTTCACCCAGCGCAGCCAGAAGAGGATTTACCACCCAAATTTGACCCATCAAGGTGTTTTTCTTAGCCGCTGCCTGTCAACATGTTGATGTCAGCTTTCAGGCTGGGTGTTTTTAAAAGCACTTTGTGACGACAAGGCTAATCGGTAGAATAGTGTTATACAGAACACTGGATTACAGTACAGTAGAATAGTGTTATACAGAACACTGGATTACATTACAGTGCAGTAGAATAGTGTGTTTTACAGAACACTGGATTACATTACAGTGCAGTAGAATACTGTCTTTTACAGAACACCTTAGTACATTTACACATAAGTACAGTGAAACAATGTTTTAAATTGATGCAGCAGTGTACGTTAATATTATTTTTTCAGAGTACAGTGTGTCTGTAGTGAGCTGTTCATTAACACAGTGACTCTTTTTATGTGTCATATTTGTATATAGACAACCACTTTGTTTGTAATGTACTTCCTATATTTGTGTAGAAGGGACAGTCCCATGACATAAGGGAAGTTTACTGGCTTTTGTTTTTCTCAGCACATGTTTTTTACATGTTTCAGTGTTAATGAAAACTGCAAATTTAATTGTACTTATTGGGATACTTTTCTATTATTATTTAGAATAAGCAAACAAACTCCTATCACAGAAATAACTCCATTACTAGCAACAGTTAACATCCAATAGCAACACATGAATGTTAGGTCTGTGATTTAAATATGGTTCTTCACATATAAATTGTTACACTGTACATTCCTTTCTGCATTTAGTTTGGTTGGAAAATCCACCTCTCAATAGAAATAGCTATGTAATAAATTATTTATCACAACTGTATTCATTTAACAATGTGTTTTATTGCCTTGGATATGAATTATAATATAGTGTAATCTTTCCTATCTTTTGGGATGGAGCAAAAATTTCTGTCACTTATTACCTTATAGTTGTCCTGCCTTGGATTTAATTTCAATATGTTATTTAATGTGTAACATCTAATTACTCTTTATTGTGTTTTTCACTACACAATAAAAGTCCTTCTTTGTTCTCGTTATTTCCCTGCAGCCACCCATGTCTAATTGTGCATCTCAGAACCCTGGTTGGAACACCCCAAATCATCCAGCGACAAGCGACGGTATAAAATCCATTAATTTTATGTCCAACGATTGCATGTCCGCCTTTTCATATTACAAAGGACACTTTAGTTTTCGATAGTGCTGTAGGTTCAGTCAAAATGATATCAATCATGTTATGCTCCTACTATCTGCCTCAGAGACACACATTCTCAACACTAGCATTTGTTTGAGGTGACCCAGTTACAGTAGAGGCTAATGCTAATGTTGCATTTTACTCTGATGTCTTGGTGGTATATTGTTCCCCCTTTCACTTCCCCATTTTCGATTGGTGGTATTTACGTCATTTATATCTGTGAATGTCGTAGTTAGGACACAGAGTATTTCCGGGGTTATTTGATTGTTTTTCGTTGTTTTGATCTCGTTTCTAGGTCAAAGGCACCTGATCACACACTCAGACGTCATAGATGGAACTAGAAATTTCCACCAGGTCATGAAGATTTCAGAGGGCAAATTCTCTATACTCTACAAATATGTAAAAGGAAATGAAACCTTTGCTGTGAAGCTGTTCAAGCAGGTACTTACCAGGCAAATGTGAGCTAGTACGTCGACTTGTCAAAAAGCGTCGGTTTTTACCAAGGTAAAATCTAAACCTGTTACGATGATTAAAAAGGAATGCCAAGAAACCTAAACAGTTAAATACAGACAGTATAAACTCCAAATTGAAACATGCTTTAAAAAGAGCAGAAAAAGCTTCGATAATAGGAGCCAAATGGGCCAGGACTGAGATTCATACAGCAGTCGACACCTCAGTTCAGGCTACAGGTTTAGAATATAATGCAAACGGTCAAATGTCATTGCTCTTTCTTTGTAACAGAAATCTTATTAAAATTTTCTCAATTCTGGTGGCATACTGCACTTTTTTGGTGAGTGAACAAACTAGGTTTTATTAAGCCCTCAGATTATAATAAACAGGCATACTGTACACACATGTGAAATTCACAGACCTGTGAACTGTAATGCTAAGGACCTGTGTGACCAATTTTTACCCGTGGTACTGAAAAATGACATGTGTTAAAAACTTCGTAATAGTGTCCAGTACACTACAAACGCAATACAAAACTCACGAACGAACTCGTAAAACAAATGCTGTGGGTTTTTCTTTTTCAGGTAGAGAAAGCTTCATGGAAGAAGTTATGGGACCAATTCAGGAAAGAGATGGAAGTCCATCATCTGTACGTGTTATGACTGCCACACCTTTATTTAGTTTTTGTTTCCTTTGTTCATTTACTAGACCTCTCGTTTCTTCTTTTTTACTTGTCATGTTGTGATAACCCAATGTGCCTGCTTGTTCTCCAGTTACCAGCATCCTAACATCTTAGAGTTGCTGGGCTATCACTCTGATGGACGTCTGTACTGGCTGGTGTACCCCTACATGCCCAACGGCTCGCTGTTCCACCGTCTCCATGATACGGTGAGATCTATCACTTTTGTTCAAATTCACCACAACATGCAAGCAAGCACGTTTTTCTACACGACAATGTACCAGCGACGTGCGCAGATTGTGAGACCGTTCGGACACATTTTTATTCTCTGATAAAGAAAACATCCGTATTCTGCTTGTGGTGTTATCCGTTTTCTAGTGGTAATGACACAGCTCCTCTGTTTCTCACCCGGTAGGACGTAGCGGCCAGTCTCTCCTGGCAGGAGCGTCTGGAGATCGTCAAAGGGGTATCGAAGGCAGTGCACCACCTTCACATGGCTCAGCCTTGCACTGTTATCTGCGCTAACATCACAAGGTAACGGCTGTTATCTGCGCTAACATCACAAGGTAACGGCTGTTATCTGCGCTAACATCACAAGGTAACGGCTGTTATCTGCGCTAACATCACAAGGTAACGGTTGTTATCTGCGCTAACATCACAAGGTAACGGCTGTTATCTGCGCTAACATCACAAGGTAACGGCTGTTATCTGCGCTTACATCACAAGGTAACGGCTGTTATCTGCGCTAACGTCACAAGGTAACGGCTGTTATCTGCGCTAACATCACAAGGTAACGGCTGTTATCTGCGCTAACATCACAAGGTAACGGTTGTTATCTGAGCTAACATCACAAGGTAACGGCTGTTATCTGCGCTTACATCACAAGGTAACGGCTGTTATCTGCGCTAACATCACAAGGTAACGGCTGTTATCTGTGCTAACATCACAAGGTAACCGCTGTTATCTGCGCTAACATCACAAGGTAACGGCTGTTATTTGCGCTAACATCACAAGGCAACAGCTGTTATCTGCGCTTACATCACAAGGTAACCGCTGTTATCTGCGCTAACATCACAAGGTAACGGCTGTTATCTGCGCTAACGTCACAAGGTAACGGGTGTTATCTGCGCTTACATCACAAGGTAACCGCTGTTATCTGCATAGCGTAACATGTGTAGTGTCTCACGCCGTACCATAGCCTAAACCTCATCACACATCTAAAGACAAAACCATAATTTTTCATTGTCTTGTCCATTCGTATAGTTCTAACATACTGCTGGACGAGCGGCTGCAGCCCAAGTTATCTGATTTTGGAACGGCCCGTCTCAGACCCCACTCGGTTGGTCAGAGCGGCACCGTCACCTTAGACCGGACCTCCTGTGGGACTCTGGGATACCTGCCGGATGAATACATCAGAGACGGAAAGCTGTCGGTCAAGCTGGATGTTTTCAGCTTAGGAATGGTGAGTTAAGAAGCTTCTGGCAAAAAATACAACCGAAACATCTCTTTACAGACTGGCAATCACGTTTCGACCAGCATGGTCTTTGTCGCGTTGTCAGGACACCTTACAATCCTGTGACAAATGCCAAGATACAGAGAGCTGTTTGGGAGTTGCTTGAATGTTTGACCGGGCCTTGTTAACACAAAAGCTGTTTGTTCTTAGGTCATACTGGAAACTTTAACGGGACGGAAAGTTAGAGAGGAGACTCCGAAACACACTATGCTGGTAGGACCAATGACCGGTTGTTAGTCAGTTAGACGTCACAGTGTACTGACAAGCGAGCAAATGCACGCTAATGATGGATCTCTGTACACACTGACTGTGCCTCCCTCCCTGTAGAGAGACATACTAACTGGGGTGATGGAGGCAAGTGGTTCTGTAGACTGCTGCCTTCAGTTCCTGGACCCAAGGGCTGGTCCGTGTCCCCACTCGATGTCCTGCACACTGTTCCGCCTGGCCCTGGACTGTACCAGAACACGGCCTCGCAACAGACCCACCATGGAGAATGTGAGTGGGGATGGGGACTTTACCAAGCACCGTAGATTTCACATATCACCTGCTACTCTCACGTATATTATCGTTATGTGTCGCTGTACGAGCCAGCCTGTCTTTGTGTATTTGTTGGATTTGCCAATGACTAAGTAACTGTGATCAGCTCTAATGAAGGTTACGCCATTTAACCTCGGTCCAAGTGAATATTGACAGTATGCCTCGGAGCTAAACCGTTTGGCCTGTTTCCCTGTGTAAGACCGTAGGAGCGTGTCCTCTCACTGTATTAAGTGACAAAGTGTCTGGTTGCCTCAGGTGTTACAGGTGTTGAGTCAGCTGCTCCCCCTGCCCGGCCCACGGGAAGATCAGCCCCACACTCTGACGGAATGCCTCCCTGAACGCCCGGCGTCCGTCGCCCAGGCCAGACTCGACAACGACTCCCACCGATGGCCCAGCATGCCGGTAGAGAACGATGAGCTGCACAGTTATGCCAAACTCGACCGCGAGTCTGCTACGGTGGAACCATGCGAGTGTAGCCAGTCAGAGGTCACGTACCTGACCAGTGGGCAGCGGAGCCACACCCACTTTCAGGATGAGCTGGGGGAAAGGGCGGGGCTAGAGGAAGGGGTGGGGCAAGGGGCAGATGAAGCTGGCCAGACTGTCCAGTCCATTGAAGTATTGGATCTGTACAGTAGCTGGCCAGTCCAGTGTAGCTGTTCTGCTGAGGAGGACGGACTTGGCTGTGAGGACTGCCGGGCCAATGGGTTTACGTCAGGTGCCGATGGGTTTACTTCCTGTGCCAATGGGTTTACTTCCTGTCCTAAAGAGCTCCCTCAAGGCAAGTTTTTCCTTGCCTTAAATCCTATAGGACCTACTTACCAACTGTTATTGCTAATTGTTTTCTATTTTTTATGCATGTTATATTTTTTAAAATATTGATTCCCACTATAATGATTTTTCCTGTATCAGCTGTTGGGTGAGAGTCGAATAACTGAACTATGGTTTTTGTTTTTAGGAGATCTCAGCTTTTCTTCTCTGTGTATCGTGGACAATCCTTCCAAGGAGCGACTGAGGGAGAAGATCGACCTGTACAAAAAAGGCTACATCCGAACAGAGGAACTCCTCTCTATTTCCTAGACTTCCCAGGAGTAACTCTCCTTTGAGTCCTTTAATGCTTACAGTAGGTACATATCTGGAATGGCATTAATTTATATGACCAGGTTAATATTCTACTCTATAAATAACTCGGATTTAAACTATTAGAGATTATAATACTAACACTGAAGTCAAATGCTATAAGCTCACAGCCTAACTCCTAGGGTTGTCGGACTCTGTACAAATAATTATACGTTTAAAAGATATTTGTTGTTATCACTTAATGCTTTATAGCAGGCGTGTCAAACCGGAGGGCCTAGTGTAGGCAAATTGCCATTAAAATGGTTCCCAGTTCGAACATAAACAACCAGGTGAGGGTAGAACCTAACCAATTAATGACCTAATTAATCAATCAAGAACGAGGTGAGATCAGAAGCCTGCAGACACTCAGCCCTTCATGGAACCGGTTTAACACCCGTGTTTATATTATAGAGAGAAAGATACAAAATAGTGTGTAGGGTTTGACGCCTGTGTTTATATTATAGAGAGAAAGATACAAAATAGTGTGTAGGGTTTGACGCCTGTGTTTATATTATAGAGAGAAAGATACAAAATAGTGTGTAGGGTTTGACGCCTGTGTTTATAGTATAGAGAGAAAGATACAAAATAGTGTGTAGGGTTTGACGTCTGTGTTTATAGTATAGAGAGAAAGATACAAAATAGTATGTAGGGTTTGACGCCTGTGTTTATAGTATAGAGAGAAAGATACAAAATAGTGTGTAGGGTTTGACGCCTGTGTTTATAGTATAGAGAGAAAGATACAAAATAGTGTGTAGGGTTTGACGCCTGTGTTTATAGTATAGAGAGAAAGATACAAAATAGTGTGTAGGGTTTGACGCCTGTGTTTATAGTATAGAGAGAAAGATACAAAATAGTGTGTAGGGTTTGACGCCTGTGTTTATATTATAGAGAGAAAGATACAAAATAGTGTGTAGGGTTTGACGCCTGTGTTTATAGTATAGAGAGAAAGATACAAAATAGTGTGTAGGGTTTGACGCCTGTGTTTATATTATAGAGAGAAAGATACAAAATAGTGTGTAGGGTTTGACGCCTGTGTTTATAGCATAGAGAGAAAGATACAAAATAGTGTGTAGGGTTTGACGCCTGTGTTTATAGTATAGAGAGAAAGATACAAAATAGTGTGTAGGGTTTGACGCCTGTGTTTATATTATAGAGAGAAAGATACAAAATAGTGTGTAGGGTTTGACGCCTGTGTTTATAGTATAGAGAGAAAGATACAAAATAGTGTGTAGGGTTTGACGCCTGTGTTTATAGTATAGAGAGAAAGATACAAAATAGTGTGTAGGGTTTGACGCCTGTGTTTATAGTATAGAGAGAAAGATACAAAATAGTGTGTAGGGTTTGACGCCTGTGTTTATAGTATAGAGAGAAAGATACAAAATAGTGTGTAGGGTTTAACGCCTGTGTTTATATTATAGAGAGAAAGATACAAAATAGTGTGTAGGGTTTGACGCCTGTGTTTATAGCATAGAGAGAAAGATACAAAATAGTGTGTAGGGTTTGACGCCTGTGTTTATAGTATAGAGAGAAAGATACAAAATAGTGTGTATTTGAATAGCAGTGAGTTGGATTCAACCTCATGCTGCAGCAGTACATGTCCTGCCATAGGCAGTGGCTTTGGTTTGACCCCTCCATCTGGTCGGTGAGAAGATGCAGTGTTCTTTACAGTAAATTAAGCTAAATCTAATATTCTGAGGCGGTTGTATTCGTTTTATGTAAGCGCAGTTTTATGCATTGTTTTCTATTAAACTTTTTTAAGAAAAATACCTCATTTTTTGTCTATGGAATTTATCTACTACCATAGTTATTGCTGGACATCAATTCTCTTCAATGTATTGACAGTTGCAATATCAGGGCCTTATTTAGACTTGGGACACCAGTTTCAGCTCTAATCAGGGCCTTATTTAGACCTGGGACACCAGTTTCACGCTCTAATCAGGGCCTTATTTAGACCTGGGACACCAGTTTCACGCTCTAATCAGGGCCTTATTTATACTTGGGACACCAGTTTCACGCTCTAATCAAGGCCTTATTTAGACTTGGGACACCAGTTTCACGCTCTAATCAGGGCCTTATTTAGACCTGAGACACCAGTTTCACCCTCTAATCTACATTTTCCTGTTTTTATTCTTCATCATATTACATCCACATGTGTGTAGTACAATATAGGGTAGAAGTTGATATGTGATTCTTTAACAGTTACAGTTTAATGAAAAATGTTCTGCGGATCAGTAAGCTTATTTTCTGAAACCAGTGGTTTTCAAAATTATATTATTTTCAAAGGAACCTATTACCTAATTTTCTCACAGAATTTTACCAAAGACCATGTTTATAGTATTTTATCAAAGACTAAAAATCTGTTAAATAAACGAATCATCGAAACATTGTTAATTTCTACTCGAGCAAACAATTGTATCTGGCCTTGAGGATTTCCGTTCACATCTAGGTAAGATAAAAGATTGGAAGACAAATGACGGGGACATTTCGCCAAGCACATGTAGGAACACAGGAGGCCTCAAGAGGGAGCTATACACCAACATTAACACACTAACAACAGATAGTACTTCTCATTCACACCTTCTAGATATTTTTGGGTTGTTGGTTTATGTGAAATTTATGTTGGACCCATAAAACATTTCCCAGCAGAACATTAGCCAGCAGAACATTACCCAGCAGAACATTACGCAGAAGAACATTTCCCAGACCATCACACTCCCTCCACTGGTCTGTGATCCTGTTACAGTGCAACCTGGTGCCATCACTTCACCAGGTTAATGGCACACTCACACGCAAACACACACGCGTACACACACACGGCCAGCCACGTGATGTAAAAGAAAACGAGACTCATCAGACCAGGCAACCTTCTTCCACCTTGGCTGACAGTGTGTAGTGAGAAGGCCAGTTTGTGCTTGTGCAAGCATTGTGACAAAACGCTGACGTTCAGTTGTGATGATTAATACAGGAAGTTGCTAGACTGAAAACATTCCCGGGAATCTCCTACTCTCCTGTTGCATTGGTGTCGTCTCTCTAATCCCATTTTCAGAATAACACATCGATGGCTGGTTAGCTTTTCACACTGGATAGATTTCCTAAAGAGCCAATACACCATGTAGTCGTAGGATATTTGAAGGGGTTTGTGGACACAGTTGTTGCTCATGATAGACTGGACACATCTGCCATACCAAACTGATTTCCCGGTTCTACTGAGAACAAATCAGATTGTTACTGCATGTGTAGTGACATGAGCGTGAGGGAACCAATATAGATCGACCTTTAGCGGAGACACAGAGGAGAGCAGGAGTGAAGACTGCTGAGTCATCAGACTTATGTAAGATGGATGCCGGGTGAATAGAGGAGTGGCGTGTGTGTGTGTGTTCATGTCTTTGTGCGTTCTTGCGTGTTGTAACTAGCACATTATATATATATATATATATATATATATACACAAACAGGATGTTGGGTGCCAAAGGTCACAAAGGCTAGTCCGAACCAACAAAAGATTAACAGTGGCATAATGTTAATGATGGTTACAGGAGGAGTGTGTCACAACACACGGTGCATCGCACCCTGCTACAAATGGGGCTGCATACTCCCCTGTCCACACCCTGTCATGGCAATGGTAATCCCTAATGGCAATGGTAATCCCTAATGGCAGTGGCCTCTTTCAGCTGGGTAATGCACCCTGCAACACTGCACACATTGTCAGGGTTGAAGGAACATGAAGAGTTCAAAGGTTTTGCCTTAAAATTCCCCAGAACTCAATCTGATTGAGCATCTGTGGGATGTGCTGGACCAACACGTCCGATCTAACTCTCAATTGACAGGATTAAAGCATCTGCTGCTAATGTCTTGCTGCTAGGTACCACAGGACACCTTCAGGGATCTGCTGCTAATGTCTTGCTGCTAGATACCACAGGACACCTTCTGGGGTCTTGCAGAGTCCATGCCTCGGCGGGTCAGTGCTGTTTTGGAGGCACGTGGAGGACCAACAAATATTAGATAACCACAGAGCATACAATCACATTTCAAGAATTTAAGATTTGATTTAGTGAGGAGACATGCAGAGAATAAGAGAGAAAAGAAAGAAGTGAACATTTGAATATTTAATCTTAGTTATCTGCAATACTTCGGGGTGGTCTAATGATTAAGATGGATTCTGAAGACCATTAAAACCCTGTTGCCAGGGGGCACTTTACATTCCATACATCACCTGGCAGTGTCTGTTTATATGATCATCAAAGCTTTGAGCAACTACTGCATTCTTCTTATTGTGGCTCACACATGCTGATTGCACGCAAAGCTTGATCTCTAGAGGGTTGTAAAGACAAATCCAACCCTGTATTACATGGTGACACAACCATGAAGTACTCGTGGATTTAAGTACCAGGCTAGACTCAGGGGAATATGCAAGTTATTTCACTTCTCAAAGACTCAAACAGCCACGTTTATAAAATATATTTCCTTACTGCTACTCTAATAGTTGCAAGTTCAGCACTATAGAGGATTTGTTTTAGGACATATACTAGTTTACATATGTTACCTATTCCCCTGAGACCAGGTTAGAGGTTCACAACATGCATGCAACCAGATTTACTAGTATTTGGTTAATCATCCAGCCCAGTAGGTGGCGCTAGTTCAGCCCAGTAGTTGAAATGAAACGAAACATTTAAAAGAATCAGCGGCAACAACAGTGGCACTTCCGTGTTTTGGTGTCAATGTGGAGTTGTATATTAACTAACCAAATAATAAACCACCCTAAACCCGGACATGTCGCTGTTAGAGTCTCCTACCGGTTGCAGAAAAATAATAGGTTATATTTTACCCGAAAAGAAACAAAAGAAAGATGTTGACTCTGACCTGGAGAGCGAAGAGGAAGAGCAACCGGAGTTTTTGGATATGGAAGAAATGGACCACATTAGTTCTGGAGGACATATGTTTAATTCAGCCATACCTACCCGAAACGAAGGTTAGTGATACTTTACCTATAGAAATCCGGGCGTATTTCACATAATTATTCCCGACTAATCATTCATATTTGTATTAATATTTTTATTATTATTAATATATATATTTTATTATTAATATTATTATACTTTTTTGTGCATACATAGCCCGCGTATTTCTCTATTTAAAGTGAGAACATGTTAAAATCCTGAATAACTATACCAAATGTTATCCAATCATTACAGTAGTTCCAGGCCACACACGATCTAATGGGAAGCTAATTCAATGCAGTTACTATATCATTCTTTTAGGGCTTTCCTAATAGGATTTTTATGAGAACTGGATTTTTGCGAGGTGTCCATTTTAGTTTTTTTTATGGCAAATCAGAAAGTGATCTGAAGGTTCCAAGTCAGGATGGATCCTACCAGGGACAGTGTCATTATTCATATCTAATTTTTCAAATTGAGTCTTTAAGAAACTGAGCAACAACCATCTTTTTCCCACACTGTCTTCAGTGCGGAAATATTATTCATAATATCTCAACCTTAAACTAACATGCTCTCAAACATTGCAACAAAATGAAAGATAACGTATTGCCTAAAAACTTACACACTGCAATTGTTCTGTTTGCTCTAATCCAGTTGAGATCCTAGAAATAAAGTCCGGTAAGCACTTTGATGTACAGGGCCGGTTCTGTCTAAAGGACCCATGGTGGGAGGCTACATGCAAGACCCTGAAGATCAAGACCAATAATAAGTTTGTCCTTCTGGGCTACCCTGCATACCGCCTTCGTACAGACTTTACTGGAAGCGATGGTCGCTCCGTCCTGTGTCTGTTCCTCACAGCCTGCGGCGTGCACCCAACGCATCTCTCCGTGTTCTCTGATTGGCTGCAGACTGGAAGGGAGGTGGGGTTAGTTAACCTGCTGGCTGCTCTGACTGAGTTTGAGAAGGAGGAGCGTCACAAAGCTGCGGCACAACAGATTAAAGCCGTGGTCCGAGTGTCAGGTAGGTGAGGGTGTGTGGATCTGTAGTCACACAGCCTTACAGGTGGTCTGGCTCAACCCTGTTAGTATGGAGGGCTATAAGTAAACGCCTGCCTGCCTGTCTGCCTGTCTGTCTGTATGCCTGTCTGTATGCCTGTCTGTATGCCTGTCTGTATGCCTGTCTGTATGCTTGTCTGTATGCCTGTCTGTATGCCTGTCTGTATGCCTGACTGACTGTCTGTCTATATGCCTGACTGACTGTCTGTCTGCTTGTGTCCTCCAGTTGCAGGTAAGCGTGTGCAGGCTGCTTCTCTCTATCCCCTTGGGATGAAATATCTCCCTACTCTGCTGCCTAGGCACTTCTCTGAGCTACTGGGTCAGGGCAAAGGTCGGGATAAAAAACCTTCAGCACCATCTACACAGTCCCCTACACAGCTAGATGGAGAAGACGACGACAATGACGACGACGGCGACGATAAAGGCTTGGTTCTCAGTAGGCTGGCCAAACTGGAGGAGATTATCAGGACTGATGTCTGGAAACTGGGCTTTGACCATGTAAGCTCCTGAATGTTCCTTGGTAAAACAGAGTTTAAACGGTCCATGATAAATCTCCTCCACCTCCTCTCTTGTGTAGGTCATCTACAAGGAGTTAAATTTGGTCCGGTGTGAGGCTCAGCTAAAATCCTTCGGTGAGTGTGACCTCCTCCCGCAAATCCCTGTGAAGCAGTGTGACGCCCTGCAGGTCTACGACGTTTTAAAGAGCCAGTGCCGCCGCACCGGAAGTACCTACATGGAGCTGCAAACGCTGTGTGAGGAGGTCAGGAGGACCGGCGCCACCCTTGGCGAGGTGGAGGTACTGCAGCCACAGATGGAAACCACTCGGGTCGATTGTGTTCGTAACGCACAGTAGTTTTTCTATTCGTTCCACGGTCTGTTTTCAAGCCCGCCACGTGTGTACCGATGAATATGTAAACTAATGTATTCCTGTACGCAGGTTTGGGAAGCTGTCGGCTTCATGAAAGAGTTGGGCGTGGTTGTTTGCGAACGCCGACGGGTGGCACTGTGGAACCTGAACTTCTACGAGTCCGGGATAGCCAGGTGTCTACGTCACCTGGTGGAGGCAGAGCCCTGGACGATACCACTGAACGCCACTGAAGTCCTGAGCGCCGCCGCACGTCAGAGGCTAAGGATAAAGGCTCAGGTAGAGGAGAACGTGGAGGGTGGAGGTGGTGGAGAAGATGGAGGTGGTGGAGAAGATGTAGGTGAGACGAAGTCGGTCGCAGAGCGGCAGATGTCTCCCAACGTGAATGAATCGACCGAGTTTAACGGCTCCAGCACTGCTGTCGGAACCGCGGGTGGATCCTACACCTCTGTCAACATTCCAGCTGCACGAGGGCCTACGGACGCCCACCCAGACCTGCCCAAACCACCAGCGTTAGACCCAGACCAGGTGCGTGCCGTGGAAATGATCTGCGCCAACCCGGTGACGGTGATCAGCGGTAAGGGAGGCTGTGGTAAAACCACTGTGGTTAGTCTAGTGTTCAAGGCAGCCATGCAGCAGAGAACAGACGAGGAGGTCAGGATGGCATGCTGGGACTTTCAGAATGACACCAACGGATCGCAGGGTTGGGGGCAGGGTGACTCATCGCCCAGCCTCCTCTCTCCTGTAGAAGGGGAGGTGAAGGAGAATGGCGACAAGAGGATCGGAACAGAGGGTTGTTGGGGGCAGGGTGACTCATCGCCCAGCCTCCTCTCTCCTGTAGAAGGGGTGGTGAAGGAGAATGGCGACAAGAGGATCGGAACAGAGGGTTGTTGGGGGCAGGGTGACTCATCGCCCAGCCTCCTCTCTCCTGTAGAAGGGGAGGTGATGGAGAATGGCGACAAGAGGAGCGGAACAGAGGGTTGTTGGGGGCAGGGTGACTCATCGCCCAGCCTCCTCTCTCCGGTTGAAGGGGAGGTGATGGAGAATGGCGACAAGAGGAGCGGAACAGAGGGTTGTTGGGGGCAGGGTGACTCATCGCCCAGCCTCCTCTCTCCGGTTGAAGGGGAGGTGAAGGAGGAAGGAGGAAAGAACTCGTCATCTGTTTTGTGGAGAGAGGATGAGGTCTTACTCACGGCTCCGACTGGGAGAGCCGCCTCTCTTCTCACTAAGAAGACCTTCCAGGCTTACACACTGCACCAGGTGCGTGGTTCTGATGGGCTTACACACTGCACCAGGTGCGTGGTTCTGATGGGCTTACACACTGCACCAGGTGCGTGGTTCTAATGGGCTTACACACTGCACCAGGTGCGTGGTTCTGATGGGCTTACACACTGCACCAGGTGCGTGGTTCTGATGGGCTTACACACTGCACCAGGTGCGTGGTTCTGATGGGCTTACACACTGCACCAGGTGCGTGGTTCTGATGGGCTTACACACTGCACCAGGTGCGTGGTTCTGATGGGCTTACACACTGCACCAGGTGCGTGGTTCTAATGGGCTTACACACTGCACCAGGTGCGTGGTTCTGATGGGCCACACGTTTCCAAACATTATAGGTGAGGGTTATTCATTAGACCCCTCCCTCAGAAGCTCACTTGTGTGTTTCCCGTTTTATTCAGGTCCTGTGGAGTTTCATGCTCACCAAGAAGGACGGTAACGGAGCTCCAGAAGACTGGAAGTTTGCCCGTGTGCGTGTGCTGGTGGTGGATGAGGGCAGTCTGGTGTCCGTTCAGCTTCTCCACTCTGTCCTGAGCATGCTTACCAAATACGCACAGCTCAGCAAGTTCATCATCCTAGGTGACTTGGGTTTAACTTTATAAATTAGATTACATGCTTGTGAACCATTACAACCAATTAGATTATCCTGGTAAATCAGTTTAACCAATTAGACCATCCTGGTAAACCAGTATAACCAATTAGATCATCCTGGTAAACCAATATAACCAGTTAGACATACGTGGTGAACTGTAATAACCGGCTTCATATTTATGCAGTTCTATGCTATTTAGTAAGTAAGGCCAGACGGTAGTAGTTTAGCAGGCAAGGGGACTTGTAGGTCAGTGCTTATGTGCCTGTATGCCTCAGCTGTGTATTTGATCCATGTTGACTGGTTTGTGTAGCTACAGGTGCAGTGTATTTGATCCATGTTGACTGGTTTGTGTAGCTACAGGTGCAGTGTATTTGATCCATGTTGACTGGTTTGTGTGGCTACAGGTGCAGTGTATTTGATCCATGTTGACTGGTTTGTGTAGCTACAGGTGCAGTGTATTTGATCCATGTTGACTGGTTTGTGTGGCTACAGGTGCAGTGTATTTGATCCATGTTGACTGGTTTGTGTGGCTACAGGTGACGTACGTCAGTTGCCCAGCATCCAACCAGGGAACACGCTCCATGATCTCTTCCACAGTCTGTCCCCGGCACATTGGGCCATCGAGTTGAGGACCAATCACAGAGCAGAGTCTCAGCTCATCGTCGACAACGCCGGATTGTAAATGCATTTGGAGAACTCACAAAAAATGTCTAGTAACTTCTTGGTTCTCTCAGAATATCTGAAGTAATCAATGTGTGTATATATATATATAAGTTTCGATTCACGTTGATAACTAAAATTATTACTTTTTGAAAGTCCAGTGCCATGACTATAGCATGCGTTGGCGTAAGTTCTTGAGCGAGATGAGAAACTCCTCTGTCTGTTTTTAAGAATTTCCGAGATGGGAATGAAGAATTGTCCGTACAGGCAGCTGAGCTATGACGCCATTTTGGATCTCAACGGCAGCTATACTATCCCCTCTGAAGACAAGAGATTCATTCTCGTCTTGCTACCCCGAACCGGGAACTCGGACTATAGTCAGTGTACATTGTATTGCCTACATTGTATTGTACTTAAAACCTTTGAACTCACAGCATAATGAACTGGTATTTGTGGGTTTTTCAGACCTCCAGTTGGCTATTGAACCACTATTGAAGGCTGACACTGGACTGAAGGATGACACCAGATCACAGTTCATTGCATTTAGAAAGTAAGACTGCTTTTATGAAAAATAATATTCTCTGCACACCAGCACACGTTTCAGTTCCGCATAGTTTCGTATTACTGTGTAGGATGTTGGTGATTATAGAACATTTGACTTAGCGCTGTGACAATGTAAAATAGATGCTTTGCTTTCAATAACAGATCTTACGTTATAAGAAACTTCATGTTATGTTTTTTTTTAGCTTATAAAAGTCTTAGCTAGTTGCAGAAAATGATTTCTAAGCATCAGAAATGGCATTTAATTTAGTTTATGATACTGTGAGCTATGATCCGATTTCCACATATCTGCTAAATGAAACTGTGGCTGGTCATTTGGTCCTGCGCCACGTCTGACTGCAGCTCACCCTGTTTCTGTTGTAGTACAGAATGTGCCCTGATCAATGAGCTCTGCTGCAAGCACTACAGCAAACACTGCACAAAGTAAGTCACTACGCTGTTTTATACACGACCACCAGGTGGGGCTGTTTCACTAGCTGTTCCTGCTGAGAGAGTGAGGCTGGTGATATGGACTGACTGAGATGTGATTGTAGGGCAGAGTTGCCTGCTGAGACCACGATAACAATTATTTAATGATGTTATGCGGTGTTATGTTACAGTCCATCTGCTCTCTGTGTGTGTAATGTGATGTTGCCAGAGAGGTCAATGCATCTTACCATTTAGTCTGTTGTTACTGTAGTACTTTCAGATGGGGCTTGTAGAAGATGTGCAGAACTAGCCCATCAACTGGGGGAGTTGTGTCTTTATGCCACAGCTGGTCGAAGCCTTAAGGTGCATTGGGGTGCCTTCTTTCCAGCTGGTGTATTGAGCTGTTTGCCAGGTTTTAGTTGGCTTTTATGTCTTGTTCTGTTACCGCAGAAACTGCAAGAACCGTCTGGACTTCCAGTGTGGGGATAAAGTCTGCTGTACGAGGAACGGCTACGTCACGGACCTGAACGTGCAGGGCCCACCTGAATATGAGGACTTGGGGAGCAGCTCTGTGTCTGAAAGGGCCACAGTTTCACAGAGACTAGCTGAACAGGACAGACCCGACTCGGGGAAAGAGAACGGGGCCACGCAGACAAATAAGAACGACGACGGAAAGAAGACCAAACAGAAGGATAAAAAACGTCTCTGTAACGGAGAGATATTCTTCATAACAAATGTGAGAAGTGAGAAGAAATCGTTTTTTCCCGGGGGCTATGCTGGCATTTTCATCAGTCCGGTGGAATTCACACAACGAATCAAACGCATAATATTAAGTGTGCAGTTGTTCCATGCAGGGTTTCTCCGGCTCCGTTCTGACTGGTTGAGATTTCTGACTCTCCCTATGACAGGACGTGACACAACAGGAGGAGGGCTCAACACGACGCCGGGCGAACAGGTTCCTGACTCTGGACGATCGTAGAGGCCGGGCGCTCTGTGTGTCCTTCAGAGAGCTGCAGAAAGAGTGCCGACTGCAACACGCCTGGGCCAGAACTATACACACTTTCCAGGTACACGAGACCCACCACACACACACACCCTAAACATGCACGCCCTGGTTTAACCCTGGTACAGATTCCACACACTTCGAACACAATGTGTCGGTATTTGAGGTCAACCTCTGTTCCTGCATGTGTCAGGGGTCTGAGACGGAGTGCGTGGTGTACGTGCTGGGAAACGGCAGCGTTCAGACCTGGAAACACGTCTACACGGCCGTAACGCGGGGACAGAAGCGCGTCTACGTCATAGCCGAGCGGGACGGCATGGCCGAGGCCATCAAGAGGCACATCGTCCCACGCAACACGCGTCTGGGGCCCATGGTCAAAGAACTCCTCTCCCAGCCCGATGGAGCCCAATCTCAGCCGGGCACGCCTCTCAGGCCAGCCCCGGGCTTTAGGCCTACACAGTCCACCCCTCTTGCTTTGCGTCCTCCAGGCTGTTCCCTTGCAGACACCCTGGGGAGCTCCCGCAGACGGACTGACGGAGCGTCCAAGGCCACGCGCGTCCTGGCATTCCCACCGCACGATCCGGCCCCCAAGTCCGACGCCATGGATACCTCTCTGATGGAGGACATCACATTCAGTGAGGCGTATAGCTGGTCGCCAATGAACAGCTGCCCTGACGACCCCAATCAGGATCAGGGGTGCTGGAAGGAGGAGGATCCGTGCAGGATGGAGGGACGTTCTAGTTCAGCTGCTCAGGTTGGGACTGACTCGTCACCACACAAGAGGACACTCAGTGGTGGAAGTCTGGAGCTGAATGCAACACCTTCTAAATGTCAGAAGGTAAATAACAGAGGACTCATGTGGTGTCTCTTGATGTAGATAGCATATCAGAAGGTAAATAACAGAGGACTCATGTGGTATCTTGTGATGGAGATAGCCTGTCAGAAGGTTTTTTGAGTGTTGCCTATTTTTAAAGGGCTTTTAATGAAAATATCATCTCACAGTTTGACAGTATTTCTCTTTAACTGAGTTTAGGAGTTGTTTATTGTTTGCTGTTGTTGTTTATTGTTTGTTGTTGTGGTTCTCCCCGGTAGACGGACCCATTCGATTCTCCACTAGGCTGTTCCGTCCTGCAGCAGCTCTCCCTCCGCACACCCAACAATGTATCCAAACAGCTCTTCCAAAATCCCCACTGATGAGATGGATTGACCTGGATTCTCCTCCCTGCACGAACCTGTGTCCGTGCCATGTCTTTGTTAGGGGTACCAACTTTTAAACTGCCAATGGGTCACCCACCATACGCATTTAAATTTGGCACACATGCTCAGGAATTGAGTCTGGTCCACTTGATTAAAAGTCTTAATAAACAGGTGAAACATGTATTCATAAATTATACAGTGATAGACCACTGTACTTGTGCACCATTGGTGGAATGTAATATTTTAGCTTTTTACTTGTGCTTCGTCATGTGGGTTAAATGTTTTACCCTGGTGCTTAAGGAAGACAACTCTGAGGAGGTTTTTAATGAGCCCTGTTTTACTTGCTGTATATTTGTGTCATGTGATTGCTGTGTCATGTGATTGATTAGTGATGTTACAATAAAGGCTGACTGACAAGGTAAAGATTAAATCTGATCATGCTTGTACACAATGCAGCCAAACCGACTGTTCTGTGCAAACTAATATGAAATTCCTTTCAATATGGGTCTGATTGATGTGCAAATAGGCAAATATTCAATGTCAGTTGTGGTGTGGACAACATAAAATCCTCTTTAATGTTTTTTTCCACTCTGTATATCATTTTTTATTGTTTCTCTTTTCTCGGCCATACAAAGGGTTACAGCTGTAGGAATTCCCAAAGTTATACATAGACGATAAATATCATGCTACCAAAGTATTAAATTTGTACAAAAATACTTTACAGTTCATAATACCTGTCCATTAGAAATAAAAATACAATTTTTCAGGGACTTAACAGTGAGATTGATTCTTTAAATGTATTTTACATTAAAACTGGATGATCCTACAGTGACAGTTGGCAGTGTATATTCCAGTGTCAGGAACATAAAGATGACCACTCCACCAGACAGTGTATATTCCAGTAACGGGAACATAAAGATGACCACTCCACCAGACAGTGTATATTCCAGTGTCAGGAACATAAAGATGACCACTCCACCAGACAGTGTATATTCCAGTGTCAGGAACATAAAGATGACCACTCCACCAGACAGTGTATATTCCAGTAACGGGAACATAAAGATGACCACTCCACCAGACAGTGTATATTCCAGTAACGGGAACATAAAGATGACCACTCCACCAGACAGTGTATATTCCAGTGTCAGGAACATAAAGATGACCACTCCACCAGACAGTGTATATTCCAGTAACGGGAACATAAAGATGACCACTCCACCAGACAGTGTATATTCCAGTAACGGGAACATAAAGGTGACCACTCCACCAGACAGTGTATATTCCAGTGTCAGGAACATAAAGATGAGGTTTTGTCTGCATTACAAGTCAAAAGCTCTTTCTGTAATATTGAGGTTAATTTTAACAAAACTAAGGTAAGTTGTCTGCAATAAACCATATGTTTTGGTTTTGTGGACACAGATTTAACCTAGCACTGGACAAACAAACAAACTCTAGCTCAAAGGAAACTTTGTTTGTGCAGATAGCTTGAGATTTAACTGAAATATAAAGACAGCAGCAGTATTAGCGGATCTGATGTTCCACGTACGCTAACAATAACATGTTTGGCCGACTGTGGTTAAACGCATTTCAGTAGTTTCAATTTCAGTAGTTCTATTTCAACAGTTTCAAAATCCCCCATTTCTGTGATTTAGTGTCCAGCACATATTCTAAGCTAGTGTATTGGGGGTACTATGAGTTCATCTTAGTAGTTTACTATTATTTCAGAAGTAGAGAACTCAGCGTTTTATAAATACCGTAGTGAACATTGAGACATTTAAACTGTCTCAGAGAGTGATCACAGAGACAGAGGCCCTGTTCGTACTTTCTTCTAACATGTGTCCCATTCTGATATTGACCCAATTTCATTTGCTCACACTTACATCAGACAGCCGTTAAGCATATACACCCGAAAGGTAATCAGACAAAAAGAGGACACGTCAAGACGAGGGGCACATAATACGGCCGAGTGTAAACGGGGCCAGAGAAAGACTGAAAGAGCGACAAGTGCGCTAGAAAAACTAAGACGAGTTCAGAGTTCACACGACACAAGTTGAAGTGGCTGTCCGGCGGGTCGCGTGCTGTCGCCGTGGCAGGTGAGACGTTTAAATGGAACGAACATGGCAATGCATTTACAACAATAGGATTTCCCAAACCGGATAAATCCCAATTGGTGTAGGAGTTCTGTGATTGAGACAGTGTTGTGTGAGCACTGGACACAAGGGTGACATCACTCTCAGAGGACCACTGGGTTACGTAAAGTACACGGGAATATTGTCTGCTTGTCACAGGCGGCTGCTTTTCAACAGGCTTGGTTCTTTTCTTTTTTTTCTTCAACAAAATCCCCATGGAACAGCTTTTTGATATTGTTCTTGTTCAGCACACGGACGTGTCATCTCTTCCAGGTCAACGTGACAAACAAGTGGCATTTTTATTATATTACAGACCATTCGTTATCACTTGAAGCCTTACTGGGTCCTTGCAACATCAGAAAAGCAATGAAACGTACAAAAACATACTTTAAACAACGCCAGTAAAACAACGCCAGTATCACATACATTAGAATATTAGTTGATTATTTACTCGACGGGGGTAGAAGGAGTCTGGGAGATACAAAATAGAAAAGCTGTTTTGATTTACTTGGGTTTTCTTATTGTTGATTATACCTCATGCTATTTTTCTTAAATCGATGGGTCATTTTGATTGATTGATGGTGGATTTTGGACTAGTAACTACTCAGGAAGACACATTCAGTCAGAACGTCATAAAAAATGACAAATGACTGCTTAAACATAGAGGCAGATTCTCCTAGCCTGGAAATACGTACGGGATCCATCTTCTGCTCCTAATATGTTTTTTTCAAGTGAAAATGTACCGAAACATCGTGTCCATCTGTGCCTCTTTGTGCCCCAGGTTTTGAACTCCTGTCTTTCATGACACAGTCAAAAAGGACTTTTCCCTGCCCTCTTCTGGAGCTACCCTTCCCTTCATAATACGATTCATTGAGGAATATTTTCCTTGTGCCTTTTTGTTTGTTTCACCAGCACATTTAAAACTGTAAACAGGCCTTTCCGGTCTCTGTAAGTCAGGTTTCTGTATACGGTAAACTGGTTCTGTAAGTCAGGTTTCTGTATACGTTAAACTGGTTCTGTAAGTCAGGTTTCTGTATACGTTAAACTGGTTCTGTAAGTCAGGTTTCTGTATACGTTAAACTGGTTCTGTAAGTCAGGTTTCTGTATACGTTAAACTGGTTCTGTAAGTCAGGTTTCTGTATACGTTAAACAGGTTCTGTAAGTCAGGTTTCTGTATACGATAAACTGGTTCTGTATTTTAGGTTTCTGTATACGATAAACTGGTTCTGTTCTTTAGGTTTCTGTATACGTTAAACTGGTTCTGTAAGTCAGGTTTCTGTATACGATAAACTGGTTCTGTAGGTTAGGTTTCTGTATACGTTAAACTGGTTCTGTAGGTTAGGTTTCTGAATACAGTAAACTGGTCTTGTTATTCAGATTTCTGCATACAGTAAACTGGTCTTGTTATTCATGTTCCTGCATACAGTAAACTGGTCTTGTTATTCAGGTTCCTGCTTCACAACATGAAGACAGAACCAGCCACTTATGTTTACACACTGAGCAGGTATCGTGCAACTAGACCAGCTCATCACAAGCTTGGTTCGGCCCAGTAATTCGGCCCAGTAGTGTGAATAGCCCTTAGTCAGCACTTCTTTGCCCTGATTTACAGCAGCTGTGTGGCCAGCACGCTCACATTGCTCAAATTACCTCTCGTAACAGAAAAATGACGTCTTGTAGGTTAAAATCCTCATCTGCATCTATTAATACAACAGATATGTGTTGACATTTAGGGTAAGGTGTTTTAGTGCCACCTCCTCCTTTAGAAACAACATGGATGCCGTCTGTAGGGAAACTAATAACCTGAACTCTGCATCTTGTTCCGGAATTACAGAATTGAATGGCGTTTACAGTTTATTTTTTTCCAATTGCGTGCAGCCTAGATAAAGTGTCTTCCTTATTTCGTTTCCCAGAGCAAGGTTTTGAATAATTTTTCAAAGGGTTTCATATATTATGCTTCTGGATCAGACTAACGAGCTCGGTGACGTACAGAGAGGTACATTACGATGAAGACGTGGCACTGCCTCTGGTGTTGGCTGCCAAACACATCGTTATAACGCCTGAGGGTAACCCCGGCTGTCCTTGTTTCAATTCAACATCCTCCGTAGTTCCCGCTCTGCTAGAGGCATAACTTTAGAGATGAAACGGGGGCTAGTGCTATAAAGCTGGTGGCGCAAGACATTAGAAATAATTAGGAAGAATTCAAGAATCGGGACCCAGATTTGAAAGATAGAGACGTGAGTAGGGCACAGCAAAGCCAAGGATTAAGGACGAAGAGAGGGAGAGGAGGGACAGAGAGGAAGAAGAGAAGTGGCAAGGACAGAAGAGAGAGGGGAGGTAGAGAAAGCGCCAGGGACGAAAGTAAAACTGCAGATGAAGGTTGGACGCACCATTGTGGCCTTGTTTCACCCAGGGTGAGTCAGGATGAGTCAGGGGTGGTGCCTCATTCTCAGACATACTTACAGAGTGGTCAGTCAGACATCACACAGACACATTTCATTCAATCTTACACTTTTGTTCGTTTTTTTCTATAGTTTTTTTTCTCCAAAGAACAGAACTTTGTCACTGTTCATTGTTCAGCTGCAGAGATCCGGATGAGGAACACGGTCGGCACTGGTTTAGTTTCACTCTCCGTTTCTTGTCATTGTTTCCGCGGTTTTCAGAGAGGTCAGTGTGGTCGACATCTTCCGCCGTATTTCTAATTGTTCGCGGTCTTGCGGTCAGTGTGCGTACAGAACTGGAACGTGCCCAGCTGGCCCGAGAGTGGAGGAGTGGTCGGAGGACGTGACCGTGACATGCTCTGGTTCTGTCGGTGTGCTTTGAGTTCACGGACCCACCCTCACCATCCATCCATCTCGGAACACTGTCTGTCTGCCTCCGGGTACCCTACGACATATTCGCTCTACTCTCATCCTAAACCCAGAGAGTCAGAGGGCCCGGAGGTTCTGGACAGAATTAGTTCCCTTCAGAATGATGTCATATTGGCCCCTGACAAGGTTCTGTACAGTAGCACCAGGGGGAGGGGCTTGCACACATGGTTGGGGGAGGGGCTTGCTCATATGGCTGGGGGAGGGGCTTGCTCATATGGCTGCGGGAGGGGCTTGCTCATATGGCTGGGGGAGGGGCTTGCTCATATGGCTGGGGGAGGGGCTTGCTCTCAGACAGGAGGAGGGGCTTGCTCTCAGACAGGAGGAGGGGCTTGCTCTCAGACAGGAGGAGGGGCTTGCTCTCAGACAGGAGGAGCAAGCCTTGGGCCTCCACTCTGCTATAAGGTCTTGGTGGGGTCACTATCCTCCATCCCGAGCCCAGTCCCGGCTAACGCCACCCCGATCCCGGTCACCCCGATCCCGGCAGCCATCCTGGATAAGGAGTGGTGGTTCTGGTTGTGGCCGTCCCCAGGCTCGGTCCAGTTCATGACGGGCTCCTCGATGGGTATCTGGTTCAGATCGGACTGGGAGCCGGTCCTGGAAGACGTGGGGTTCCGGCTGATCACCAGGTCCAGCTTGTTGACCGACTCTGCGATCAGTGGGACCACCAGGCAGCAGTCAAAGTCTCTGGTTCTCACATGGTTGATCTGAGAAGGACAGCACACAACAACACGCCTGTCACCTAGTCTGGTGAGACCTGAGGTCCGTTGCATTAAGTCTTAACGAGGACATCCCAGAAGCATAAAAAAGACTCCCCCTTAACAAGCAAACGTACCAGTAGATCTCCCTGCAGTTGCTTAGATACCACCGATGTATGGTTGACAACTGAACTACTATCAGGTGAGCAGAGGAAGTCAAGTTATAATTGGTTTAAAAGTTTCAATGCCGTTAAAATACAGCTCTGGAGGTTCTATAAATCTAAGACTACACTTCGTTCATGCGGCTGACAGTTTGACTTTTTCATTTTTATAAATGCCTTGAAACTGTTTAATTTCCTCTTTAGAGCGACTAGTCCATTGTGTAAAAAAACAGGTTGAGTTTTTTCTAGATGGTTAGAGGACTTTTCTGTGATTCCGTTTCCAGCTTGCTTATATCGACCCCTGATGTACCTTTCAACTGCCCATCAATAAACACTGGTGCTGAATAATGCATCATCGTGACTTTGGTCTAACCTGAACAGAATAACATTTCAGAGTGCTTCCTGGATTATTCCTTCACAACTACAATGACCTGAAGGAAGACGGGAGACAAGAGACTATTTCTCTCTCAGCGCTGTGAATAACCTGAGAACATTTCCCACTGTTTACCCAAAATAAGATAAGACGATGACTGTGGGCTGCAGTTCATATGACAGCTAGCTCTAAAGTGAAGGCAGTCATCAGTCAGTGAATGGAATCTCTGTGAGGTCACCCTAACAACGCACCAGGAAAAACACCAATTCGGAGTAACAGTTTAGGGGAAAAAATGCCTAAATCATTTCCCATTAAATGAACTGACTAACATTGCAGCAACATTCTGAAACTGAAAAGTCCTCATCAAATAATAAAGAATATATATTTTCAAGTCAACTCCAACATCACATTTAAACCCCCTGATGCAGTAAATAACAGCAGGTGTGTGTTTCTCTGTGTGTGTGTGTGTGTGTGTGTGTATGCACCTGTAGCAGCCTGTCGTAGGATTTCAGCCCCCCAACCTCTGCAGGTCCTCCCGGACGTATGTTGTTGACATAGACACCTTTCTCCAGGAGGCCATCTGACACACTGAAGCCGAAGTCTTCAAGGTCTGTCTCCTTAAACAGACTCACCTGCACAATCAATCAATACTGGAATCAATTATCAATGAATAATTAAACAACCAATACATAATGCAGGATACTTAACCACTACTTGCACATGTCAGTTTCACAGAGTTAGGCCGTAGAGTTCAAAAACACAATCTTATAGAATAATTTCTGGAGAATTGCAGAAACCTCTGGATTTTTCTCTCACAGTTCACATGATTTTGAACCTCTCTCACCTTGTGTTTTAACCCTTCTGACAACAAAGCACAGCCAGAAGAGGACGGGCCACCAGTCAAACCCTGGTTCCTCTCTAGGTTTCTTTCTAAATTCGACCCATAAGGGAGTTTTTCCTAGCCTCTGTGTATCAACATGTTGATGCCTGCCCTGTCGGGTTTCATGCGGGTGTTTTTAAGAGCACTTCGTGACAACTGTTGTGAAATGGCCTCTATACAATAAACGTGTTCGATAAACAGAAGGGCAGCAGTACCAGCCCAATGTGTGAACTGCCTGGCCACGCTCCACGTTGGCGACTACCTTGTGAAGCTCCACAGGTGTGGGCGACATTATGTCCTTCATCTCCTGCTTCATCTTCCTCATGACGAAGGCCTTGCGCCCCCCGTCGGTGGGCAGGGTGTTGGATCGCGCCGACTGGTTGTACTGTGGCCTCGTGGCACCTCGCTCCTGGAAGCTGGCCTGCCGACCCAGCTGGCTCCGTGGGGGGGGCGGCTCGTGGTTCAGACTGAGACTACTGCCAGACATTATGGTGGCCTGAGGACGATGGAGAGAGGAGGATGGAGAGGGTGGACAAAATAGAGGGGGAGAACGGAGGAACAGGAAGACGAGGGAGGAGGAACAGGGAGGAGATGGAGGAAAAGGAGGAGAAACAGGGCGGAGATGGAGGAAAAGGAGGAGAAACAGGGAGGAGATGGAGGAAAAGCAGGAGAAACAGGGAGGAGATGGAGGAAAAGCAGGAGAAACAGGGAGGAGATGGAGGAAAAGGAGGAGAAACAGGGCGGAGATGGAGGAAAAGCAGGAGAAACAGGGAGGAGATGGAGGAAAAGGAGGAGAAACAGGGAGGAGATGGAGGAAAAGCAGGAGAAACAGGGAGGAGATGGAGGAAAAGGAGGAGAAACAGGGAGGAGATGGAGGAAAAGGAGGAGAAACACGGAAGAGATGGAGGAAAAGGAGGAGAAACAGGGAAGAGATGGAGGAAAAGGAGGAGAAACAGGGAGGAGATGGAGGAAAAGGAGGAGAAACAGGGAAGAGATGGAGGAAAAGGAGGAGAAACAGGGAAGAGATGGAGGAAAAGGAGGAGAAACACGGAAGAGATGGAGGAAAAGGAGGAGAAACAGGGAAGAGATGGAGGAAAAGGAGGAGAAACAGGGAGGAGATGGAGGAAAAGGAGGAGAAACAGGGCGGAGATGGAGGAAAAGGAGGAGAAACAGGGAGGAGATGGAGGAAAAGCAGGAGAAACAGGGAGGAGATGGAGGAAAAGGAGGAGAAACAGGGCGGAGATGGAGGAAAAGGAGGAGAAACAGGGAGGAGATGGAGGAAAAGGAGGAGAAACAGGGAGGAGATGGAGGAAAAGGAGGAGAAACAGGGAGGAGATGGAGGAAAAGCAGGAGAAACAGGGAGGAGATGGAGGAAAAGGAGGAGAAACAGGGCAGGGACAGCATTATATGGTCATTAACTGTCTACGTATACAGTTCCTGGTACAGTCATTATAATCTACAGTGTTCCTGGTGCAGTTATGATGTTTAGTAGACAAGCAAAGAGATGTCTGAGAGGAATGTCTGATGTCTGAGAAAGACGTCTGATGTCTGAGAGAGACGTCTGATGTCTGAGAGAGACGTCTGATGTCTGAGAGAGACGTCTGATGTCTGAGAGAGATGATTTTGTTGTAGAGTCAGAACAAATGTCTAGTGATCCTGAACGCAGATCATCTGGTTATTAATAATCATGGCACGAACCAAAACACACACAGAAACTGAAAAACGTCAACGCTCAAGCGGCCTTGTCGAAGTGGTTCCATCATGCACCATTAACTCCGGCATGCCCATAATCACATCCTCACTCCCTCCTCTAACTGGTCGTAAGTAATGTCACTCAAACCGGCAGACACAGTGGGCGGAGTGGTGGGCGATGGGCAGTTAGGTTGCAGCGACAGACAGGGTGACCACGACAGTGTCCACGCATGCGGGTGGAACCAGGCCACTGCAGGGCTACAACCGCTACATCCACTACATCCGCTACATCCACTACATCACTACATCCGCTACATCCAGTACATCCGCTACATCATTACATCTGCTACATCCACTACATCATTACATCTGCTACATCCACTACATCCACTACATCCGCTACATCCACTACATCACTACATCCGCTACATCCACTACATCCAGTACATTCGCTACATCCGCTACATCCACTACATCCAGTACATTCGCTACATCCGCTACATCACTACATCCGCTACATCCAGTACATCCGCTACATCATTACATCTGCTACATCCACTACATCCGCTACATCCGCCATCCATCCACTACATCCGCTACATCCAGTACATCACTACATCCGCTACATCCACTACATCACTACATCCGCTACATCCAGTACATCCGCTACATCATTACATCTGCTACATCCACTACTTCCGCTACATCACTACATCCGCTACATCCACTACATCACTACATCCGCTACATCCACTACATCCAGTACATTCGCTACATCCGCTACATCCGCTACATCACTACATCCGCTACATCCACTACATCACTACATCCGCTACATCCGCTACATCCAGTACATCCACTACATCATTACATCCACTACATCCAGTACATCCGCTACATCCAGTACATCCACTACATCCTCTACATCACACATCCACTACATCACTACATCCAGTACATTCGCTACATCCACTACATCCTCTACATCCACTACATCCGCTACATCCGCTACATCCGCTACATCACTACATCCGCTACATCCACTACATCCAGTACATTCATCACTACATCCTCTACATCCACTACATCCGCTACATCCGCTACATCACTACATCCGCTACATCCACTACATCCGCTACATCCACTACATCCAGTACATCCGCTACATCCACTATCCTCTACATCCACTACATCCGCTACATCCAGTACATCCGCTACATCCACTACATCCAGTAGATCCGCTACATCATTACATCCGCTACATCATCCGCTACATCCAGTACATCCGCTACATCCGCTACATCACTACATCCGCTACATCCAGTACATCCGCTACATCCACTACATCCGCTACATCACTACATCCGCTATCTACATCCACTACATCCGCTACATCCGCTACATCCGCTACATCACTACATCCGCTACATCACTACATCCGCTACATCCGCTACATCACTACATCCGCTACATCACTACATCCGCTACATCACTACATCCGCTACATCCGCTACATCCACTACATCCGCTACATCACTACATCCGCTACATCCACTACATCCGCTACATCACTCATCCACTCCCACAATGGAATGTGAGCGATCAACACACAGTTTAGTCATTGTTGTTTTTTCTTTTTACATTGACAAATGAAACATCTCACTTCACTACTGACACGAATGGTAGACAGACATGTTCATTTAGATGAATGTGGGCCCGCGGGGTACAGTCAATCCACAATGAGGTGGCATCTAATTCAGTCAAGCGTCCTTGACTCTGTGTCTCAGAAATTAGAGAACTATCACACTATCCGAGAGAATTCAAAACCACTTCCCATTTGAAATTACATTTCAAGGTTAATTTAAACGGTGTTGTTTAGCATCAACAGACCTTCAGGCAGGACTACACGCCTGCGTCCCAAATCACACCCTAGCCCCTAGATAGTGCTTGTCAACAGGGCCCATGGGATGCCATTTGGGAAGCAGTGAGTTTCAACCAGGCAGCCAACATCTAATGACCGCACCATTGTAGGAGACAACATGTGTTCGCACGTTGGGTTTTTCACTAGCTACTCCAACAGCAGAAAACAAGGATGCAGTTTTTCAGCCTTGACAAATTAGCCTTACAAACATGCACAGTGTGCTGTCTCTACACCAAAGGGATTGTCGCTTTCTCATATTGTTCCTTGAATGTATATATTTGTGTTCGAGACACAATACCCAATATTCAATATTTCCAGGTGTATTCTGCATTGAGGTCTCCTGAGTCTCTAAATCACAGATTTAGGGTTTGAATGCACCCCGAGGATATTGGAGTCAAACTGCCCTGGGTTAAAAGCCAACAGTGCAGCACACCAGCAGGGTGGAGAGCGAGAGAGAAGTAAAAAGAACAGAGAGAGAAGAAGAGAAACAAAATGGTTGGAGGTGGGGATGGGGGGGTTGACACAGCAGCCAACTACAAGCAGAGTAAGCCCAAACTAAATATAAGGGGTACCAAAATGGCCAAGTTTTTCTTATTCAGGAGCCTCTCTGGCACCCCCTAGAAAAAAAAGGAGTGGTTACTGACACCCACAGGAAATGAAAACATCCGACTGGTGAAACGGGAAACTTAAAAACAGGGAAGGTGATGGAGGAAAAGGAGGAGAAACAGGGAGGAGATGGAGGAAAAGCAGGAGAAACAGGGAGGAGATGGAGGAAAAGGAGGAGAAACAGAGAGGAGATGGAGGAAAAGGAGGAGAAACACGGAAGAGATGGAGGAAAAGGAGGAGAAACAGGGAAGAGATGGAGGAAAAGGAGGAGAAACAGGGAGGAGATGGAGGAAAAGGAGGAGAAACAGGGAAGAGATGGAGGAAAAGGAGGAGAAACAGGGAAGAGATGGAGGAAAAGGAGGAGAAACACGGAAGAGATGGAGGAAAAGGAGGAGAAACAGGGAAGAGATGGAGGAAAAGGAGGAGAAACAGGGAGGAGATGGAGGAAAAGGAGGAGAAACAGGGCGGAGATGGAGGAAAAGGAGGAGAAACAGGGAGGAGATGGAGGAAAAGGAGGAGAAACAGGGAGGAGATGGAGGAAAAGGAGGAGAAACAGGGCGGAGATGGAGGAAAAGGAGGAGAAACAGGGAGGAGATGGAGGAAAAGGAGGAGAAACAGGGAGGAGATGGAGGAAAAGGAGGAGAAACAGGGAGGAGATGGAGGAAAAGCAGGAGAAACAGGGAGGAGATGGAGGAAAAGGAGGAGAAACAGGGCAGGGACAGCATTATATGGTCATTAACTGTCTACGTATACAGTTCCTGGTACAGTCATTATAATCTACAGTGTTCCTGGTGCAGTTATGATGTTTAGTAGACAAGCAAAGAGATGTCTGAGAGGAATGTCTGATGTCTGAGAAAGACGTCTGATGTCTGAGAGAGACGTCTGATGTCTGAGAGAGACGTCTGATGTCTGAGAGAGACGTCTGATGTCTGAGAGAGATGATTTTGTTGTAGAGTCAGAACAAATGTCTAGTGATCCTGAACGCAGATCATCTGGTTATTAATAATCATGGCACGAACCAAAACACACACAGAAACTGAAAAACGTCAACGCTCAAGCGGCCTTGTCGAAGTGGTTCCATCATGCACCATTAACTCCGGCATGCCCATAATCACATCCTCACTCCCTCCTCTAACTGGTCGTAAGTAATGTCACTCAAACCGGCAGACACAGTGGGCGGAGTGGTGGGCGATGGGCAGTTAGGTTGCAGCGACAGACAGGGTGACCACGACAGTGTCCACGCATGCGGGTGGAACCAGGCCACTGCAGGGCTACAACCGCTACATCCACTACATCCGCTACATCCACTACATCACTACATCCGCTACATCCAGTACATCCGCTACATCATTACATCTGCTACATCCACTACATCATTACATCTGCTACATCCACTACATCCCTTACATCACTACATCCGCTACATCCACTACATCACTACATCCGCTACATCCACTACATCCAGTACATTCGCTACATCCGCTACATCCACTACATCCAGTACATTCGCTACATCCGCCACATCACTACATCCGCTACATCCAGTACATCCGCTACATCATTACATCTGCTACATCCACTACATCCGCTACATCCGCTACATCCACTACATCCGCTACATCCAGTACATCACTACATCCGCTACATCCACTACATCACTACATCCGCTACATCCAGTACATCCGCTACATCATTACATCTGCTACATCCACTACTTCCGCTACATCACTACATCCGCTACATCCACTACATCACTACATCCGCTACATCCACTACATCCAGTACATTCGCTACATCCGCTACATCCGCTACATCACTACATCCGCTACATCCACTACATCACTACATCCGCTACATCCGCTACATCCAGTACATCCACTACATCATTACATCCACTACATCCAGTACATCCGCTACATCCAGTACATCCACTACATCCTCTACATCACTACATCCACTACATCACTACATCCAGTACATTCGCTACATCCACTACATCCTCTACATCCACTACATCCGCTACATCCGCTACATCACTACATCCGCTACATCCACTACATCCAGTACATTCGCTACATCCACTACATCCTCTACATCCACTACATCCGCTACATCCGCTACATCACTACATCCGCTACATCCACTACATCCGCTACATCCACTACATCCAGTACATCCGCTACATCCACTATATCCTCTACATCCACTACATCCGCTACATCCGCTACATCCACTACATCCGCTACATCCGCTACATCCACTACATCCAGTAGATCCGCTACATCATTACATCCGCTACATCCACTACATCCGCTACATCCAGTACATCCGCTACATCCGCTACATCACTACATCCGCTACATCCAGTACATCCGCTACATCCACTACATCCGCTACATCACTACATCCGCTACATCACTACATCCACTACATCCGCTACATCCGCTACATCCGCTACATCACTACATCCGCTACATCACTACATCCGCTCCATCCGCTACATCCGCTACATCACTACATCCGCTACATCACTACATCCGCTACATCACTACATCCGCTACATCCGCTACATCCACTACATCCGCTACATCACTACATCCGCTACATCCGCTACATCCACTACATCCGCTACATCACTACATCCACTCCCACAATGGAATGTGAGCGATTCGCTTCAACACACAGTTTAGTCATTGTTGTTTTTTCTTCTTTACATTGACAAATGAAACATCTCACTTCACTACTGACACGAATGGTAGACAGACATGTTCATTTAGATGAATGTGGGCCCGCGGGGTACAGTCAATCCACAATGAGGTGGCATCTAATTCAGTCAAGCGTCCTTGACTCTGTGTCTCAGAAATTAGAGAACTATCACACTATCCGAGAGAATTCAAAACCACTTCCCATTTGAAATTACATTTCAAGGTTAATTTAAACGGTGTTGTTTAGCATCAACAGACCTTCAGGCAGGACTACACGCCTGCGTCCCAAATCACACCCTAGCCCCTAGATAGTGCTTGTCAACAGGGCCCATGGGATGCCATTTGGGAAGCAGTGAGTTTCAACCAGGCAGCCAACATCTAATGACCGCACCATTGTAGGAGACAACATGTGTTCGCACGTTGGGTTTTTCACTAGCTACTCCAACAGCAGAAAACAAGGATGCAGTTTTTCAGCCTTGACAAATTAGCCTTACAAACATGCACAGTGTGCTGTCTCTACACCAAAGGGATTGTCGCTTTCTCATATTGTTCCTTGAATGTATATATTTGTGTTCGAGACACAATACCCAATATTCAATATTTCCAGGTGTATTCTGCATTGAGGTCTCCTGAGTCTCTAAATCACAGATTTAGGGTTTGAATGCACCCCGAGGATATTGGAGTCAAACTGCCCTGGGTTAAAAGCCAACAGTGCAGCACACCAGCAGGGTGGAGAGCGAGAGAGAAGTAAAAAGAACAGAGAGAGAAGAAGAGAAACAAAATGGTTGGAGGTGGGGATGGGGGGGTTGACACAGCAGCCAACTACAAGCAGAGTAAGCCCAAACTAAATATAAGGGGTACCAAAATGGCCAAGTTTTTCTTATTCAGGAGCCTCTCTGGCACCCCCTAGAAAAAAAAGGAGTGGTTACTGACACCCACAGGAAATGAAAACATCCGACTGGTGAAACGGGAAACTTAAAAACAGGGAAGGTGATGAACCAATCAGGAACTGTGTATGTGTCATGCCGCTGGACTGGCGGATGGATTGGTTGGTCACTGTTGTGTTGCTATGGTGATGAGTACACTCGTGATTAATGAAACTGTGGATTCGTTTTTACCTCCAGTTCCCTCAGTATACCAGACTGGCCACATGTCTCTAGGTCCTCCAGGGCCTGAGACCAGAAGTTCTCCTCCTGGTCCGGCTCAGTCCCGTCGTGACCCACTGTGAACCTTGATGGGAGGAAGAGGACAAAGGTTAACGGGTCAGACGTTGTCTTGTGACCCCGACGTGTGGTGGCCGGGTGTGGACCAGCTGTGCATGCAGCAGGAGTGGACGGAAGGAGACGGACAGGAGAAAACCAGGAAGACACCACACACTGTGAACACACTGTAGAGATGGACGCACCATGTCTGACCACATGGGCTGGGTCATCTCAGTGGGAGGGGTTTTAGAGACGGTGGGAGGTGTGATTTAAAGGAAATTTCAGATGGCGCTGGGGGCAGACTGGAATATAGGCTGGTCTGTGGCACCAGGGAGGGGGAAGGGGGGGGGATGACAGGATCAGAGTGAGAGAGAGGACTGGGTTTGGGTCTTCCTGGGAACACTCAGAGGTGCCCTGTGCCAAACGGGAAGTTTCGGTGAGGTTTCAGCAAATGGTTATGGTTGTTTTGAGAGCTAAACGGCTGTGAGGAAGACCACCCCCTGCTGTGCCTCACCTGCTGTCACTGATTAGGCCGGTGGGCAGAAGAGGAGTTCTGTAGAACATTAAGGAGAACAGGTGCTTCAATTAACAATGCATTAAGCACCCTGATATACCCACGTTATTCCCTCAGAACCTGTATCTGGTAACGGGCCTTGTCTCTCCAATATACCCAAGTTATTCCCTCAGAACCTTTATCTGGTAACGGGCCTTGTCTCTCCAATATACCCACGTTATTCCCTCAGAACCTTTATCTGGTAACGGGCCTTGTCTCTCCAATATACCCACGTTATTCCCTCAGAACCTGTATCTGGTAACGGGCCTTGTCTCTCCAATATACCCAAGTTATTCCCTCAGAACCTTTATCTGGTAACGGGCCTTGTCTCTCCAATATACCCACGTTATTCCCTCAGAACCTTTATCTGGTAACGGGCCTTGTCTCTCCAATATACCCACGTTATTCCCTCAGAACCTTTATCTGGTAACGGGCCTTGTCTCTCCAATATACCCAAGTTATTCCCTCAGAACCTGTATCTGGTAACGGGCCTTGTCTCTCCAATATACCCACGTTATTCCCTCAGAACCTGTATCTGGTAACGGGCCTTGTCTCTCCAATATACCCAAGTTATTCCCTCAGAACCTGTATCTGGTAACGGGCCTTGTCTCTCCAATATACCCACGTTATTCCCTCAGAACCTTTATCTGGTAACGGGCCTTGTCTCTCCAATATACCCAAGTTATTCCCTCAGAACCTTTATCTGGTAACGGGCCTTGTCTCTCCAATATACCCACGTTATTCCCTCAGAACCTTTATCTGGTAACGGGCCTTGTCTCTCCAATATACCCACGTTATTCCCTCAGAACCTTTATCTGGTAACGGGCCTTGTCTCTCCAATATACCCAAGTTATTCCCTCAGAACCTGTATCTGGTAACGGGCCTTGTCTCTCCAATATACCCACGTTATTCCCTCAGAACCTGTATCTGGTAACGGGCCTTGTCTCTCCAATATACCCAAGTTATTCCCTCAGAACCTTTATCTGGTAACGGGCCTTGTCTCTCCAATATACCCACGTTATTCCCTCAGAACCTTTATCTGGTAACGGGCCTTGTCTCTCCAATATACCCACGTTATTCCCTCAGAACCTGTATCTGGTAACGGGCCTTGTCTCTCCAATATACCCACGTTATTCCCTCAGAACCTGTATCTGGTAACGGGCCTTGTCTCTCCAATATACCCACGTTATTCCTTCTGAACCTGTAACTGGTAACGGGCCTTGTCTCTCCAATATACCCAGGTTATTCCCTCAGAACCTGTATCTGGTAACGGGCCTTGTCTCTCCAATATACCCAGGTTATTCCCTCAGAACCTGTATCTGGTAACGGGCCTTGTCTCTCCAATATACCCATGTTATTCCCTCAGAACATTTATCTGGTAACGGGCCTTGTCTCTCCAATATATCCACGTTATTCCCTCAGAACCTTTCTGGTTCAATTTCTGGTCTTTGAATTTATATTTATTCAATTTCTGGTCTTTGAATTTATATTTATTCTATTTCTTGTTTTTGAGTTGATATCATGTTGTATCTGTTTCAGCTTGAAATACCGAAATACCGCTCTTTGTATGTCGAGGGCCAGGTAAAGGGTCAGCAATGGTCTTGTTGAGAAGCAGAGGGTCAGAGGTCAGAGGTAGAAGGTGGTTCCATGGTGGTACGTACCCGCTAGTGGTGGGCCGGTCCCACTCGTCGTCGCTGAGGCCCAGGTCGGCCAGGAGGTTGTTCCTCTGTCTGGTGCTGCCGGGAGACAGGCTGGGTTTGGCGTTTCTCCACTCGTGGCTGTGGAAGCTGTAGCCAGATGCCTGTAAGCCTGGAGCTGCAGTCAGACACACACACACACCACACCACACCACACACACACAGACACACACACAGACACATACTAGGTTAGCTATAGCTTATTTACTTGGGAAGATAAAACTTCAGCTATGAGGCCTGGTAACTTATAAAACAAACTTGGTTTAATTGTTCTCCGTCGTGTCTACCTGTCAACGCCCAGCCTCTATAGAGACACACACCCATAATGCCAGGATACAGAGCCCTTCCTGTCATCGCCCAGCCTCTATAGAGACACACACCCATAATGCCTGGTTCCATGTTCCTGGGTGTCTGACTGATGCAGGTGTGTTAGTGAACTAAACTGCCGCCAGCCCCTCTGACTGCTGCACTGTTCCTATTAATAATACAGAGCTGCTAAAATTGCTATTCAGTGTGTGTGTGTGTGTGTGTGTGTGTGTGTGTGTGTGTGTGTGTGTGTGGTCCATCTGTACCAATCTATGATTCATGGTTGGGCTGGGTTACTGGGGGGCCAGCACACCTCTTCTGCTGACAACACACACTTGCACACACACACGCGCACATACACACAACGCAGAGACACGCTCCAACACACACACACACACACACACACAGGTGTGACACCTCTAGGGATTCAAATGCGCACACACACACACACACACACACACACACAGGAGAGCTGAAAAAACCCTAGACCTGAGAAACACTGGCGATATCACAAAGGAGTGCGTCACTCTGTCTCACCTTTCTTTCCTCCTCACCTCCTCTTTTACCGAACGGAGAGAATGCGGGAGTGAAAGTGAAAGATGGAGAGATAAAGGAAGGCAAGCCTGGGAAGTTGTGAATGTCAGCAGCGTGTGCAGGGAACATTTATCAGTCCTCTATCTGACACTTAATCGTTAGACGGGAAAGGCTGCCCTTTAATGTGTTGGACTGGGTCTGGTACTGTAATCCAGAACCAGCTGGGTTTGATGTGTTGGTACTGTACTCCAGAACCAGCTGGGTTTAATGTGTTGGTACTGTACTCCAGAACCAGCTGGGTTTAATGTGTTGGTACTGTACTCCAGAACCAGCTGGGTTTAATGTGTTGGTACTGTACTCCAGAACCAGCTGGGTTTAATGTGTTGGTAATGTACTCCAGAACCAGCTGGGTTTCAGATGAGGAAGCTTCATAACCCAACACATTGCTTTATATCGGGTGCACAGAAGAAACAAGGAAAATACATTTCTGAGCGGTAATTACAATAATTAAAATGTTTTGCTCTGTTTTCGGGTGTCAATCAGGGTGGCGAAAACGTCCCATTTCCTGTCCAACCAGGTCAAGAGGCCTGACTCGTATTATCAGAACAGTGTGTCTTCTCATGGTGAAGGAGCTTCTAACAAGTTCACCAATCACAGCGCGACCCAGTCTAACACTACTCATGTCCACGGAACTCTGCCGCCTCATTGGCTGCCAACTAACCAATCGTCTGGTAGCATCGACTAAATATTCATGGATTTGAGGAGACAGAAAGAATGTAAAAGGGTCTGCCTTTTCAGTAGTCCCGCGACTATAGAACGAATGACAGATCTCAGATCACAAACCCTGACGTTCATGGAGAGACAGCGTACCACTGAGTTTATATCAAAAAGTTCTTCATGAACGGAACATTCCAGAACAATAGCTTTCATGTTATTTCACTAACATATGCTTATTACACGATGCTCTTTGACCTCTAAGGGCACAAAGGGGGGGGGGGCATTCCTTCCTCCAATAGAGTCATGACTTATAATGACATACAGGTCATACGTGCTATACAAGTAAAGCACACTGATTTATTGATACAAAATAAATATGGTTTTATTTTTCATTTTAGAGCGCCCGTGATTTATTCATCCGATTTGCTTTTGAAATAATACGACCGTAATTGTATATGGATTTTCTGCTTATTGCAAACCCCTGAAAGAACCGCAGTGTGCCGAGGTTCCTTATTGCTCCCAGAATTATTCCTCCCCCAACTTGTACACTCGTGACCAAAGCTTTATGGACCCTATAGATAGGAACTAGGGTTCCATTTGGGAAACAGATGCCCTCCATAATAAAAGACTTCCCTCTGTGACACACAAACAACCCAATTTATATTGCTTTAACTCCACATATCTGCAGACTCCTCATTCAACATTCTGTGCGTGCGTCCGTGTGTGTATGTGTGTGTGTGTGTGTGTGTGTGCTTTCTCCTGGGGTGATTACACCAATGTGCTTCAGTGTGTGAGGCGAGGAGACTAATTGTAATTCCCACCAAACATCGGCGTGGCGGACATTCCAGCACGATAATAACGATAATTAGCTCTGGGATAACCATAGCGGATCATTTACCAACAAACGGACCTCCGGTCAACTCCAGCACCCGGTCCAGCCCCAGGGCTCTCTGTTGGGCACTAAGGTGTAGATATGTTTATTATGTCTCTATGGGTCACCTGGTTTGATTAGTTGTCTGGATAATGTAGAATATAATAGCTGTGTAGATAACGTTGATGGGAATTTGTCCTTGTGCCTGTTAGTTCACGCTAGTTGTTTCTGTTATTCGTGTGTAATAAAGTCAACTAAAATGAAAAATGTACCTATGTTTTAGCAGGACGCATATTAAATACAGTCATTACCCAGATATTTGGAGGTAAAACATAAGTACTTCTTTTACTTGACTTACTGTGCTCTCTATAAGTGTTAAGGCAGTATTTAATAAGATGGGAAATAGACCTCTGACTGGGCATATTCACCATCTCTCCATCTAGTAATCCTCTCCACGTCTCTCCCTCTCTCTACCTCTAAATATCTCCCTCTCTCCACCTCTAAATCTCTCCATCTCTAAATCTCTCCATCTCTCCCTCTCTCCACCTCTAAATCTCTCCATCTCTCCCTCTCTCTACCTCTAAATATCTCCCTCTCTCCACCTCTAAATCTCTCCCTCTCTCTACCTCTAAATATCTCCCTCTCTCCACCTCTAAATCTCTCCATCTCTCCCTCTCTCTACCTCTAAATATCTCCCTCTCTCTACCTCTAAATCTCTCAACCTCTCCATTCTAACCTCTCTAACTCTCTGTCACTCTCTTACATGATCTGGTTTCTGCTCTCTTTTTTTGATTAGTCACACAACCCCACCCCTCACCTGAGACCAGAACCCCACTCCTCACTCGAGATCAGAACCCCACACCCCACCTGAGACCATAACCCCACCCCCCACCTGAGACCAGAACCCCACCCCCCACCTGAGACCAGAACCCCACCCCTCACCTGAGACCAGAACCCCACACCTCACCTGAGACCAGAACCCCACTCCTCACCTGAGACCAGAACCCCACCCCTCACCTGAGACCAGAACCCCACTCCTCACCTGAGACCAGAACCCCACTCCTCACCCTGTATACTGAAGTTGGTGTCCATGCCTGAGCCGTCCCAGGACTCCACGGCCGAGTCCACAGAGGGGATGGTGGTGGAATAGAGATCAGACAGCTGCTTCCCAGGGATCTGACTCCCTGCCTGGCCTCCCAGAATCCCCTGACCCCCCAGGCCCGCCTCGTCCTCCATGTCACTCAGACCCACGTCACTCAGATGACCAGACATGGATGGCTGCTTCGGACTGGCAACTTAGGGGGTGGAGAGGAAGGGCAGGAGGGAGAGAACAAGAGAGAAGTAGGAGAAAGAGGTGGAGGCATGGGAGAGGAGAGAGGGAGACAGAGAGGGGGAGGAATGGGAGAGGAGAGAGAGGGAGACAGAGAGGTAGAGGAATGGGAGAGGAGAGAGAGGGAGGAGGAGGAATGGGAGAGGAGAGAGAGGGAGAGAGGGAGGAGGAGGAATGGGAGGAGTGAGAGGGAGAGAGGGAGGAGGAGGAATGGGAGAGGAGAGAGAGGGAGAAACAGAGTGTATGAGAGACATAAAAAGCAGTCAAGAAAGAAGGAGAACAGGGGGAGAGAAGTAGAGAGAGTGAGAGACAGAGAGGGAGAGAAAGAGGAGAGAGAGAGAGTGAGAGATGGGTATAAATAATAATGCAGTTTTGACATTCAGCCAGTTACTGACTTCTTTTAAGTAAACAAATGTCCCTCTAATTCTCCAGAGAAATACAGGCACAGAATCCCCAGGTTTTCATTCGGTTCAGATATGAGCAAATTGTCTTCCGTAATGGAAGCATATCTGCTGTAAATTCCATTTATTTAATCAATTTGGCGGCCTAACCAACCGTACAACAGTACTGTACAGGCTGGTGATAGTGGTGAAATACAACTTCATTAAACATCATCCCCAGCATAAAGGTACGTACAGCGTCTCTCTGTGTGTGTGTGTGTGTGTGTGTGTGTGTCTGTGTGTGTGTGTATGTGTGTGCCGTGTGCCGTGTGTGTGTGCGTGTGTGCGTGTGTAGTTACAGTCCTGTATTTGTAGTTGTACATAAGTGTGTATGCTGTGTTTATGTTGTCTGCGCTTCACTCACGTTCTCCCTGTTTCTTGATCTTAAGGGTGACTGACTCTCCAGCCATCTGCAGCAGGTGAATGGCTTCACTGAGAGGTTTCCCCTTCAGACTGTTACTGTTTATGGCTAGGATCCTGTCCCCGATGTGGATCGCTCCTGTCCTGTACACACACACACACACACACACACACACACCGGGTATGTGGTCAGTACAGATGGGTTTATCTAAAACTGAGAAGGTACTTGCTGAGGAAGACAATGCAAACGTATTATGCTACCGTGTGCCATTCTGATATGATAGCCTAAGAACACTTCAGGACCAAAGGGCTGTGTTCAAAGAGGGTGTGAACGTACAGGCAGAATAGAAATCAGGTCAGAGCCACGCCATCCATAAACCTAACATATTATCTGAGCCATTTCTGCCCTCGGTCCATCTGGCTTGTGACCGGCCAGCTTGTTAGTCTGTTAGTCAGTGCCCCCTGGTTGGGAGCAGGCTGACAGGCTGATCGGATGACTGGCTGACCGGCTGACTGGCTGACTGGCTGAATGCTGGGAGCTCTGCTCCACTTCTGGGAATCAAACTGAGTGAGGGAGGAGGTCACTGGTCCTTTGTGAGACTGACTTTGGTGCTACTGGTGCGGAGGATCGTTACTGATGATGGTATCTGTAATTAACAGACTAACTAGTACCTGAAACCAAGATGGTCGAGGTAAAAGCTCAGGAAATGTATGTCTTGTCTTAGTACCCTGTGAACCCTGAGTCTTTGTGTAATACTTTAGGGCAACACCACTACCCTGACCTCTACCCTGACCTCTACCCTGAGCCTCTACCCTGAGCTCTATCTTGTCCTCCCCCCACTCCGCTCTGTCTCTCCCCCGTCTCTCCCCGGTAATTATATTACCTCTCTGCGAGTCCTCCTTTGGTGAGGCTGGAGATGATGATGGGGTCAAAGGGCTCTTCGGTGCCTGAGATGGTGATTCCCAGAGGACCCCCGTATCTCTTCAGCTCCACCGTGTAGATAATGGAACCGGACAACTCCTGCTCGTCTGCAACACAGAGAAACATGGTGTACACCTCCGTGCCTGATAGGATAAGGCGCTGAACAGAACTGTGATTACCGCGCTAACCACGCTAACCGCTAGGGATGGGAATCGAGAACCGGTTCTTCTTTAGAACCGGTTCCCAGTGAATCGATTCCTTGGAACCGTTAGTGTACCTGCTTAACGATTCCGCTTAACGGTTCGGCTCGTTGCAAATGTGTCATCATGACCGTCACACACGCGCTGCGCATTTTGGTTACGCAGAAGCGATCTAAAGTGTGGTTATTTCACTCGAAAAGACGCCAATGCAGTCATTTGCAACAGTTGTAATAGTTTAATTTCGGCAATGGGGGGAACTACCTCCAATATGCAGAAGCATTTGGCCACACAGCACGCAATCCGTTTGCAGGACTGTCGCGTGTTTGATTCTCTACTACTCAGCGACCCAACAACAACAAGTTAGTCAAGCAGCAGCGGAGCTAATGAGACGGCATCTGCTATAAATGCCAAAGGTAACTTGTCTATTTAGTTAATGTGAGCGCCATTTCATTGTGTAAACTTTTACTATACGGATAATAATCTCTATTGTCAATCATTTGCCCAAGTTGATAGTTGTGGTCTTTACAGAAGACTTCTTTCTATTTTGTATGTCAGTTGAGTTGAATTTAGTTTCAGGTTGAATATTCCCAAAAGAAACAAGCTCTTCCTTGACTGTTTACCGTCTGTGTTTTTTTGTTTTTATGGCACTTAAGTGGCAGTTTTATTTATTTTTTTGGACCAATGAATGGGAAAAAATCTATAGGTCCCTGGACTTTACTTTTAGGTTTGTTCTGAGGTTGCTACACATAATTTGTGTATACTCTTAGTATGTGAGGTGTTCTTATCAGATATTAAAGCGTGTTAATACAAACAAACAAATTTGTAATTATTTCCTCACCCAATGAGAATCGATAAGAGAATCGATAAGGAATCGGATCGATAAGCAATATCGATAATGGAATCGGAATCGTTAAATTCTTATCAATTCCCATCCCTACTAACCGCGCTAACTGCGCTAACCCTGCTAACTGTGCTAACTACGCTAACCGTGCTAACTGCCATAATTATGCTAACTGTGCTAACTACGCTAACCGTGCTAACTGCGATAACTGTGCTAACCATGCTAACTACGCTAACCGTGCTAACTGCGCTAATTGTGTGACTAGTGACAGCGAGCACACAGGGCTGACATCAGAGCTTTTTACGACACACGCTGTCCTACTTAACACAATTAAACGAGTGACCTCTTTGACAACCCAAAACATAATCTTCAGAAAGAAGATAGAAAATGAAATAGCCTACACTTGGAGAATACGCCGCATTCCAAATTATTATGCAAATTATATTTTACACAGATTTTCCTAAATAGTCAATGTCAGAATAGCCTATTGAGAACCTTTGGAGCATCCATAAGCAAAAGGCATAAAAGGAGAGAAACTCATGGTGTGGCCCCCATCCTCCCCTGACCTCAACCCTATTGAGAAACATTGGAACATCCTCAAGCAAAATATCTATAAGGGTGGGCGGCAGTTTGCATCAAAACAGCAGCTCTGGGAGGCTATTCTGACATCCTGCAAAGAAATTCAAGCAGAAACTCTCCATAAAATCACAAGTTCAATGGATGCAAGAATTGTGAAGGTGATATCAAAGAAGGGGTCCTATGTTAACATGTAACTTGCCCTGTTAAGATGTGTTTCATTGAAATAGCTTTTGATTTGAGTAAATATGTCCTCCTAATGCTGCAAATTCAACAAATTACCATTTTCACTTCTTTACAACCTATAAATGTTTTGAAACTATGTTGTGCATAATAATTTGGAACAGTGCATTTAGAGTATTTTATTTTTGAAAAATATACAGTTTTCATTGAGTTCAAGGTCTGGGAGCTACGCTACGTTTGGAAGCTAACGACTCCTCACACAAACAGATCATATGAGCGGCTGATGAGTGCTGTGGGGTTTGAAGAAGAACCGAGCGTATCCATCTACCGGGAAAAGTTGGTCCAATCGACCGAATGAACAAGAACAAATCTGCAGCACCTCTAGGGCTAAACATTTTCTAATGTCTTTATGAATAATGAGTTCCCCGTTTCAACGCAGTGGTAGGTGTGTCTGTGTGTGGACGTTTGTTTAAACCATGCACTACTCATTACTGGTGGGTGGGTGTGTGTTAATGAAGGTTAGGATTGAACAAACTGCCTTTTAATTGGTTCAAATTTAACTCCTTCAAGACGTATTGGCAAACAGAGTACTAATACCGGATAGGTCTTTCTGTATTGCAGTAGATTGGGGGTCAAATAGGGTTACATCTATATTTATTCTAGTTGTAATCCCACAGTAGCTAATGATATTATCAGTTACATAAACTCCATCATTGAGTCAGTATACGAAATGAATAATGAAGTATGTCTCAAAATTGAAGCTGGACGTTTTCGGCAATGTGTGTCACTACTTCCCATAAATGATTAATTTAGCAGGTTCCCTGGTAGTTAAGGGAACGTGTGCAGTAGAGAAGGCGAAATGCATCCAAGTGCCTGATAAAATGAACATTTTGGGGATTGGGGTATGAAATTCCTTCCTCAGTTAAATCTAACGGGGAGTATTCCCTCTCCAGGGACTGATGCAGTAGCTTCTGTGGGCTCCTGGTTGAAATTTATACATTTTATATTCAGAAAGATACTTCACCCGCTATGGTTTCAGATGATTGGATGATTATCAGATGACTATCTAGTGTCAACAGCTGTGCTTATTCAGAGGATGCATGATGGACCATGAGAGATGTGGGCTCTGATCTGGCCTGCAGACCCATGTGTGTGTGTGTGTATGTGTATGTGTGTGTCCACTGTGTCTGTTTCCACCTTGTCTGTCTGTGTGTGTGTGATTGTGTGTGTGTGATTGTGTGTGTGTGTGTCCACTGTGTACGCACTACCTGAGTTGTCCTCATCCTTGCGTATCTTCAGTTTCACCAGGTCCTCACACTGCTGTAGGATCTGCACAGCGTCTTCCATGGAGCAGTTGTCCAGGCGGATGTTATCGATGGCCAGCAGCTTGTCCCCCAGCTCCAAGGTGCCGGTCCTGGGAAGGATGAGGACGTGAGCGTTAGGAAAGTCATGGTGGAACTGACCGGCGTCTATAAGGACATCCATAGTACACACAACATGCTATTGCCACGCCATAAACACGTATCTATATTCCACTCTGGGATTATTCATAGCGGCCGCCTTGACAGGCGTACAAACACATTCAGTCAAAATCCCATGAATAGCAATTCTGATCTCAACTGTGTGAGGGACATAAAGAGACTTATTATTAAAACGAGCCCCGGCAGAGCTGCTGAACCGGGCCAAACGTGGCTGAATGCTGTGAGGAGAATGTGGATCGTTGAAAACAGGCAGTCTGGATCCTCTTCTGCCCCGGGTAACACTTCTCCCCCGGGTGGGTAACACTTCTGCCCCGGGTAACACTTCTGCCCAGGGTAACACTTCTGCCCAGGGTAACACTTCTGCCCCGGGTGGGTAACACTTCTCCCCCGGGTGGGTAACACTTCTGCCCCGGGTAACACTTCTGCCCCGGGTAACACTTCTGTCCAGGGTAACACTTCTGCCCCGGGTGGGTAACACTTCTGCCCAGGGTGGGTAACACTTCTGCCCCGGGTAACACTTCTGCCCAGGGTAACACTTCTGCCCCGGGTAACACTTCTGCCCAGGGTAACACTTCTGCCCAGGGTAACACTTCTGCCCCGGGTAACACTTCTGCCCAGGGTAACACTTCTGTCCAGGGTAACAGTTCTGCCCCGGGTGGGTAACACTTCTGCCCAGGGTGGGTAACACTTCTGCCCCGGGTAACACTTCTGCCCAGGGTAACACTTCTGCCCCGGGTGGGTAACACTTCTGCCCAGGGTGAGTAACACTTCTGCCCCGGGTAACACTTCTGCCCCGGGTAACACTTCTGTCCAGGGTAACACTTCTGCCCCGGGTGGGTAACACTTCTGCCCAGGGTGGGTAACACTTCTGCCCCGGGTAACACTTCTGCCCCGGGTAACACTTCTGTCCAGGGTAACACTTCTGCTCAGGGTAACAATACAGAATTCTACTCAGTTGACCTCATTTTGGAATTAAATTTAAATTCTGTTGAAATCCTAGGAAACCTTTTGTTTTAACGATGGCACAGCTTGTTACAGAGTCTCCCTTTTTTCTTCCAAAACGCCTACAACTTAATATCAAGGCGATGAGGAATGAATTGGGTCCTGGGGGCTAAGTTCATCATTACATTAAACTCCATCGTATAACAGCATGATAAAACGGTCGTTACCATAAACACTCTACTAGAGCCGCAGGACAGAGACATAATGACGCCTCACCGCTTCTCTCAGCCTGCTTGGCCAGGTTAACTTGAGACGGCTTTCACAAAGACAGACCATGCCACGTCATCTGCCAGTAATGTTTTTTTCACCAATCAGATCAGATTTTTTTGCAATCAAATGTCAGCCAGAACAGCCTTGTACTGCTTGTGTACACATTGACTATGGCCTATACAGATCAGAACCAGGTTGTAAACATTGACTAGGGCCTATACAGATCAGAACCAGGTTGTAAACATTGTCTAGGGCCTATACAGATCAGAACCAGGTTGTAAACATCGTCTAGGGCCTATACAGATCAGAACCAGGTTGTAAACATTGACTAGGGCCTATACAGATCAGAACCAGGTTGTAAACATTGACTAGGGCCTATACAGATCAGAACCAGGTTGTAAACATTGACTAGGGCCTATACAGATCAGAACCAGGTTGTAAACAGTTGAGTTAGTAGCATATAACCCAATTCCTCATCTTCAATTTAGCACAGTTACCCGGATGTGGGTTAAACTGCACCCTATTCCCTTTAAAGATCGCCCTGGTGGCTCTGGTCAAAAGTGATACAGTGTGAAGTGAATAGGGAGCGATTGAGACCACAGTTCAGGCAATAATATTTTCTGGTTGTGTAAGGTCCCGGCATAAAGATGGCAGGGAGAGAATGTGGGCTAATTAGTTAGATCGTCTCCTAGGGAACAAGCCTAGATATAAACAGAAACAGGATCAATCCAAGCTACTGTACACCAGAAGAAACATTCGGGATGTTCTGACTGTAGCTCAATGCCAACGTAACAACCATGACACCATCCATTGGCTACATAGTGGCTCACTGTGTGTGTGTGTGTTGTGTGTGTGTGACGCGTGTGTGTGTGTGTGCCGTGTGAGTGTGTGACGCGTGTGTGTGTGTGCCATGTGTGCATGTGTGTGTGTGTGTGTGCCATGTGTGTAATGCATTAGGTGACAGTTTAAATATGTGGGTCACTAGTCCCCTAGTATTTTACAACTGTACATGGATCTTGTGTTTCCTGTATTGATCTGTCCATGTGGAATTGCTTTTTCAACTTATTGAAATGAGGTTTACCGGTCTAAACTTCTAAATCATTATTTCCAACCCTGTATTTAACTGTATTTCAAATTTATTTTGCTATATTTACTATTTTACTATGTACTATATATATACTATATATTTGACTATTTACTATGTCTTCATGGAATACAAGGACATTTCTAAGTGACCCTATACTTTTGAACAGAAGTGTTGATGTGACAAGACAGTCTCTGTTGTGATGAGGAAAGAATTTGGAACCAGTCTGTAATTTATTCTAAAATCCCATTCCCATGCAGATACCTGGAAGGGTTTTGAACGTTTTTATCTTCCTATCCTCAGGTGAACGTGCCTGGGTCCTTATTGCTGTAAGTGTTGAATTATAACCAGCACATAGCAGCCTGCAGAACTCAACATGACGTAAGACTCCTGCAGATATTGGGTGTTAGGATTACATTACTTTGAATTCAATTCGTAACACCACCCAGCCAAGCTATTTCTCACTCAGGACAAAAATCCAATGGAAACTATTATTGTGAGAAACATATTGACTTTGCTTTTCCCAATTAATATTTAATCAGATTTTTGTGTTTTCTTGTTTCAGTTCAGAAGATATAGAACAACATATACACAACGTGTACCCGCAGATCTCCAGTGAGCTGGTCTGACAGGTGGAAAAGTGTACTACAGCTCAGCAACCAACACTGCCAACTAAGCTCACTCCTAAGCACAGGACCCGAGTCCTAACTACTCCCTTTGAACTTGGATCCTGGACTTCCTGACAAGCAGACCCCATGTGGTGAGAATTGGTAACATCATCAGCACTGACAAGGAGCACCGGAGCCCCTCAGGGCTGTATACTCAGTCCAGTCTAGTACCCGCTTTACATGCAGGACTCTGTGGCCACACACAGTTCCAACGTCATCCTTACATTTGCAGACATCACCACCATCCTGGGTCTCATCTCTGAACATGTTGCCAGGACAACAACCTCTCTCTCAATGTCTGTAAGACTAAGGAAATTATTGTGGAAATGATATGCGGACATCCCATAGTACACATGAATAGAGCTGAAGTGGACTTTTCTGTCAGATATGATCTAGCCTGGTCCCGGGCAACTGCCCTGCTACTGATTGCAAGGCCCTCTAGAGAGTGGTTAAGTCAGCAGAACCTATCATCAGCTGCCATCTTCCCTCCATCCAAGGCATATACAAAACACTGGAAGATGCTGGAAGAAAGCACGGAACATCATAAAAGAATATAGCCACCCAGGCAACGGTCTGTTCACACTTTGGTTGTCTGGTTGACCGGAGCATCAGGGCACAGTCTCCCAGACCTACAAAACGTTTTACCGCCATGACACTTCTCTGGACCGGAGCATCAGGGCACGTTCTCCCAGACCTACAAACAGTTTTACCACCCAGGCAATGATACTTCTCAATCATAAACATTTATCTTCTGATCATATTTATCTGTTTACCTGTGAGCCACACTGCCCTTCTTGATGTCAGAGATGATGAGTGCGTCTCCTGGCTTCCTACTGGATGGAGCTAGAAACAGAAGGAAGAAGGAAGAGGAAACGTGAGCAGCACATTCTTATATTCTTGTATATGGGTCTCACGGTTCTATTGCATGTGCTGTTGCAGTAGCTTTATGGTCTAATGGAGCTCTGCTGACATAAATATATCGCATGTAATTTTAACAACATTTGGCCAGAAGCTTTTTTTCCAGTCATTTCACAAAGAAAACATAATGTCGATATTTCTTGAATATTGGCCGCACCGTTAAAACTCAAGTTTCTGTTTGCGCCGTCGAGACGAATAATTGGGCAGAACGGAAAACAAAGAAAGGTTTCTTTCTCATGAATTAAAATAAACAAATTGCCAAACTCTAGATCTGTCTCTATTTCTCCATACAGCATGTTGGCTGATGGTCCCAACCGATAAAGCATCACACGATCATCTCACATGAGAAGACAACACATACTGCCAACGCCCCAGTGCACTGCTGTATGTGATTCCCTGTGTCTGTCAGAGGAGAGACGTACATCCCCGTGTCTGTCAGAGGAGAGACGTACATCCCTCTGTCTGTCAGAGGAGAGACGTACCTCCCTGTGTTTGTCAGAGGAGAGACGTACATCCCTGTGTCTGTCAGAGGAAAGACGTACATCCCTGTGTCTGTCAGAGGAGAGACGAACCTCCCTGTACTTGTCAGAGGAGAGACGTACATCCCTGTGTTTGTCAAAGGAGAAACGTACATCCCTGTGTCTGTCAGAGGAGAGACGGGAGAGATGTTCTTTATGCCTGTTCTAAGGACAAGTGTTGTGAATGTCAATGTGTGGTAGCTGTTGAATCCGCACAGAGTGGAGAATGTTCTGGAAACCTTGGAAACACTGATGGTAAGTAATGGCAGGTGGAGGGAGGTGGGTACAGTGTAGTCTGGTGGTGCATACACACAAACACATGGTAGGAGGAGATTGTCCATGGGCCAGAATATAATCACTATTATTATTAATAGAAATACTCATACACTGTATTTATTAGTATTATTATTAATAGAAATACTTGTACAATATATATATTATTATTATGATTAATAGAAATACTTATACACTGCATCTATTATTATTATTAATAGAAATAATTGTACACTATATCGATTATTATTATTAATATAAATACTTGTACACTGTATCTATAATTATTATTATTATAAATAGAAATAATTGTACACTGTATCTATTATTATTATGATTAATAGAAATACTCATACACCGTATTTATAATTATTAATAGAAATACTCATACACCGTATTTATTATTATTAATAGAAATACTCATACACTGCATCTATTATTATTAATAGAAATACTCGTACACTGTATCTATTATTATTATTATTAATAGAAATACTCGTACACTGTGTCTACTATTATTAATAGAAAAACTCATACACTGTATCTATTATTATAATTATTATTATTAATAGACATACTCATACACTGTATCTAACACATCTTTTAACACCTAATCATGTTTTATAAATGGGACCACATAAGATTACTTATTAATGTAATACCGCTGGGCAGAGTCCTGCACGGGTCCATTTTTGGAGACCCGCCCCCGCAAAGTTCAGCACCAGATCCGACCCGTGCCCGCGATAAATCACACACGCTAAAATCATTCCAATTAAAGTGTTTTATTTTTTTAAGCTGTGGAAAAGTCTCTCTCACTCGCAGCGCTCGATGCTAGGATGGAGAGAACATTCCGCGCAATCATTTCCAGGTTTGGAAATGATTTCGAATGCTCCTTCCACCACAACAAAACATCGAAAGGATCCCCCTTGGGTGGCTTAAATTCTATATATGCATGGACCTAGTCCTCGGGCCACGCAGTGGTGGTGACGTGATGGGTCCGGTCAAATGTCATACCGTTGTTTTGTAGCCTATGTGTAATGGTAATTTACATTTTAGACATACAAATATTGCGCATTTTTTCATCCGCGCTACTACCCGCCCGCAAAGATTTAATTATCCGCCCGCATCCCCGCCCGTGAATTTTAGGAATGTCACAATCCACCCGTTTTGACCACTTTTATGCGGGTACCTGAGCTGTCAGAGCTGCTGAATAACTCTATAGTTGAACGGCTGCAGATTGTTTTCTCTACTGCTGCACTGCGGGTAGTTCTCCTATTGTGGTGAAGACAGCTGACCCTGCTGAAACCTTGTCCCATTTCCTGGTTGTGGTGGAAATGAAGGAGGGACGAAGGATTGAAGGGATTCAACTGATGAAAGTTGATGATCCAATTTAGATGTGGCAGATTAAAGTGAACAAAACACACACACGTACACACACACCCATACACACACACACACACACACACACACACACATCCATCTATATGACAATACAAGCACTTCTAGTCCTGCATCCCAAACACCATTCTCCTTTTAGAGGTGACTGCCTTCAGACAAAATCCTCAAGGAAATTACCTACTCACAGCAGAACACATTACTTCTGGTTGGACGGGACAACTACCTAATTTACCATGTACCTGACTGGCCACGCTCCTGACTGGCCACGCTCCTGACTGGCCACGCTCCTGACTGGCCATGTACCTGACTGGCCACGCTCCTGACTGGCCACGCTCCTGACTGGCCACGCTCCTGACTGGCCATGTACCTGACTGGCCACGCTCCTGACTGGCCATGTACCTGACTGGCCACGCTCCTGACTGGCCATGTACCTGACTGGCCACGCTCCTGACTGGCCATGTACCTGACTGGCCACGCTCCTGACTGGCCATGTACCTGACTGGCCACGCTCCTGACTGGCCATGTACCTGACTGGCCACGCTCCTGACTGGCCATGTACCAGACTGGCCATGTACTTGACTGGCCATGTACCTGACTGGCCACGCTCCTGACTGGCCATGTACCTGACTGGCCACGCTCCTGACTGGCCATGTACCAGACTGGCCATGTACTTGACTGGCCATGTACCTGACTGGCCACGCACCTGACTGGCCATGTACCTGACTGGCCACGCACCTGACTGGCCACGGATCTGACTGGCCACGCTCCTGACTGGCCATGTACTTGACTGGCCATGTACCTGACTGGCCACGCACCTGACTGGCCATGTAACTGACTGGCCATGTACCTGACTGGCCACGCACCTGACTGGCCATGTAACTGACTGGCCATGTACCTGACTGGCCACGCACCTGACTGGCCATGTAACTGACTGGCCATGTACCCCGACCGGCCATGTAGTTGGTCCACCAAGTTGCCGGATCCACTGTCCTCACAGACTAACTGAAGACGACCAGTTCACTGCTGTCTTTCTCTGTCTCCTCTGGCTCTGTGTGTGAAGTCTGACAAACTAAAGTGTATAGAAAACTGGTCAATGTCAGATTGAAGAGAAGTTAAACAAGAGCAGCTGTCTGGAGCGCTGACCTCGCCTAGCTCTTACAGGGTCATTTAAAAGATGAACTATACAACCGGCAAAGATACAACCACAGCGATAAAACTCTTATAGGGGGCCATAAAAGCCCAAATGACACGATGTCCCTCACGTAGCGCACTACAACACAGGTGATAGTTTTCCATTTGGAACGCACGCTCAGAGTTATAGCAAAACGAATCCCATATAAAGGTGACACCCCAGAGCGCGGTCAATCAGCAGAAATAGGATGAATAGAATGGGTGTCCTCACTCTAGCCAATGATGTCATCATGTTGTGCTACTCTATTTCTATGCTTCAAACGTTCCCAGAGTCCCAGAGCCTCACAGCTAGTTCATTCATCTGTGTGTTAGAGATAACAAACTGGGTACATGAAGCAGCCCAACCTCCCTCTGCCCAGTCTCATTCATCTCTCTCTTCCTCGTTCCAACACACACACTTTAGGGAGACTCCTGGCACGGGAACCAAACCCTGGGAAACAGCCCTGGCACACAGGGCACTGTGTTAGAAACAGCCCTGGCACACAGGGCACTGTGTTAGAAACAGCCCTGGCACACAGGGCACTGTGTTAGAAACAGCCCTGGCACACAGGGCACTGTGTTAGAAACAGCCCTGGCACACAGGGCACTGTGTTAGAAACAGCCCTGGCACACAGGGCACTGTGTTAGAAACAGCCCTGGCACACATGGCACTGTGTTAGAAACAGCCCTGGCACACAGGGCACTGTGTTAGAAACAGCCCTGGCACACAGGGCACTGTGTTAGAAACAGCCCTGGCACACATGGCACTGTGTTAGAAACAGCCCTGGCACACAGGGCACTGTGTTAGAAACAGCCCTGGCACACAGGGCACTGTGTTAGAAACAGCCCTGGCACACAGGGCACTGTGTTAGAAACAGCCCTGGCACACAGGGCACTGTGTTAGAAACAGCCCTGGCACACAGGGCACTGTGTTAGAAACAGCCCTGGCACACATGGCACTGTGTTAGAAACAGCCCTGGCACACATGGCACTGTGTTAGAAACAGCCCTGGCACACAGGGCACTGTGTTAGAAACAGCCCTGGCACACATGCCACTGTGTTAAAATCTTTTTGATTCTTACGTGAAATTTTAATTTCAAGAACCATTGTGTTTAATTTTTTTAAACTGAGCTCCACCATTTTGGACCAAAATAATGTCTATGTATGTGACAGGATTGCAACATTTTACGAGACTTCTTAGTGTCCTAAAGAGCTAGGGGTTTTAGAAACCGAGGAGAGGTTTAAGAAAAAATAAACGAATAAAGAGCCTAGAAAATTAACTGGCAAATATGCAGTGAAAGCTTTGAAACTACCGGTTAAGTATCTACAAGTTGAACCGTTGGAAATATATTTTACAGACAAAATCATGTTAGTGCACTATTAAGAGCCAAAAGTCCTACATGCCCTGGTTAAATGAAGTGCACTAAAAAGCACTGAAATACGTGTCTCAAATGCGTCCTCAACGAGGGTGCAGAGATTAGACTCACTGGGGCAGATGGTCTGAAACAGCAAATCCAGCAAAACCCTGCATTCCCAAAGTTAGCAAAAGACAAACATTGTAAAATGTGCTGTGTCAGAGAAACATGAACTTCCTCAAAGACGAGAGAGGGGCAATAATGACGATGCTTTCTAAACCTGTAACGATGACTCTGAGCCAATGGGATCATCTGGCCTCGCCACGCAAACAAAACCCCCAAGAGAAAAGAGTTTCAACTCCGCAGACACCTTCAGTGACTTTAGAAGACAATTACTGCTAGATGACTTAGGCTTGTTGACATGGCGACTGTGATTAATGTTTCCATGGCAACGCACGGGAGCGACGCTCTGATGGAGCATCAGGCTGAAGGTGGGCAACCATCGCTACGGCGACAGAGGTAAGCGAACTAGTCGGGAGTTATTTCATTGCACGTTGGAAAACAAATTGGGTTTCTAAAAACCTTGGTCTGTAATGACTCACTGAAAAGGCAAATGACTGTAAACAAACGGTATAATGCCAGGAGAGAGCGACGATACTATGTGTGTGTGTTGGTGTCCATTGTGCACGACCAAGTTAGTATCTTTTATAATATCTCACAGATGATGTGCGTGTCTATGCCGACAGAAAATGTCATGGCTCACACTGAATTACTAGCAGCTGTTGTTCCTGGTTTTATCATTGAGCTTGAACTTGGCCAGACAACAAGCATATCTTCAGAGGATAAACACATATGTCTGCTTTTGTGAGGAAATTACTATTTGAAATACAACTGATGATTCCCCAGTAAAACAGAAAGTGGAAATAATCAGAGTTCAAGATGAACCAAGTCTGTATCTCCATTATATTACATTATATGACATTAATCTGGCTTCTCTCCCTGTGGCTCCACCTCCCCCACTCTATTTCTCCTCATCCACCTCCCCCACTCTATTTCTCCTCACCCACCTCCCCCACTCTATTTCTCCTCATCCACCTCCCCCACTCTATTTCTCCTCATCCACCTCCCCCACTCTATTTCTCCTCATCCACCTCCCCCACTCTATTTCTCCTCATCCACCTCCCCCACTCTATTTCTCCTCATCCACCTCCCCCACTCTATTTCTCCTCATCCACCTCCCCACTCTATTTCTCCTCATCCACCTCCCCCGCTCTATTTCTCCTCATCCACCTCCCCCACTCTATTTTTCTCCTCATCCACCTCCCCCACTCTATTTTTCTCCTCATCCACCTCCCCCACTCTATTTCTCCTCATCCACCTCCCCCACTCTATTTCTCCTCATCCACCTCCCCCTCTCTATTTCTCCTCATCCACCTCCCCCACTCTATTTCTCCTCATCCACCTCCCCCACTCTATTTCTCCTCATCCACCTCCCCCACTCTATTTCTCCTCACCCACCTCCCCCACTCTATTTCTCCTCACCCACCTCCCCCACTCTATTTCCCTCTTAAAGCTCCAGAGTTCAGTCCATCTGTGACACTGATCAGGCGTTTATAGCGATCGTTAAAGCGGCTCAGATTATCATGTAAAGTAAATGATTAGGACACATTAAATGCTGTTTCGGTGATCATTTGGGGAAGGAACGGCTACAGCGGCGTTATAATTCCACACATGTTTAATATATATTATGCATTCATATGAACCACATCACATCATTTATCTGTGCCGCATACAAACAGAATGCTTTGATCATCATTCAGATGAACTAGACCTTGATTATGGTCCATATGTGGAATATTCAATTGATTCAACATGATTTAAAAAAGCATTTATACAGTAAGCTTGTTTGTTTCAGCGGCGTGTTTGGACTCAGTGAGACGGCAGAGACAAAAGACCCTAATAAAACCGGAGGTTACATGGTTTATTATTTTACAACAAAACCATGCCTGCTGTGTTCTGCAAAACAGTGAAATATGTCTCCTAAAACGATCCCTCTGGAATACTGTGTGTGAGGAATCTTCCAGACAAGGATCACAGAGGATAATCCCATTTTCTCCCATTATCTCCCACTATTAACATAATTATTCAGATAGGTTTTCACACAGACCTACACTTTAACTAGCGATTGCACTTTGCATTATAATTATTATTACATGCTGACCCGGTTTAGATTACATGAAATACCTGTTAAGGAATGAATTAAAAAAACGGAAAACGATTAAAGTAAAACATTATGTCCGTATTCTTTCCTCACATTTACGTGCTCACTTTTGCATACAATTCCCTCTCATTTTCTCTGCGTCTGTTGTCCCTCAGTCTCACTTCACCTTCGTCTTCCTCACTACAGATCGTCTCGCCCTCCCTCTTAACCTCCCTCCATCTTTTCCTCTTCTTTATTGTGTCTGTCTCTCCTACTACACTTCCTTATTCTGTCTCACAATTCCCTTCTTTCCCTCCATCTTTTCCTCTTCTTTATTGTGTCTGTCTCTCCTACTACACTTCCTTATTCTGTCTCACAGTTCACTTCTTTCCCTCCGGCTTGGCCAAACCATTCTCAGCATCCCCGATGCCCCTATTAAAATCCCAATCCTCCTTTAAGATCCTGGAATAACTTAAGGCTAGATTCTTAATTACTCTCGCTTTCTAGCTCAAAAGACTATCAGGAAGATTCAGGTCGTTCCTAGTCTTGTTTTAACTTTGCTTTCCAATATACAAAATATTTCTGAATATCCAAATATCAGAAGGAATTCAAAACCATATGGCTGTATTGTCTCCTGTATAAACGTATTGAAAATGCTGTTCTGTACAAATCGAAACAAATGAACCATTCCCACCAGGATCTGGGAGTTTGACGGGTTGTAACCCAAGACCAACTATAACATAAATACAACATAAATATAAATCCAACTATAACATAAATACAACATAAATATAAATCCAACTATAACATAAATACAACATAAATATAAATCCAACTATAACATAAATACAACATAAATATAAATCCAACTATAACATAAATACAACATAAATATAAATCCAACTATAACATAAAGACAACATAAATATAAATCCAACTATAACATAAATACAACATAAATATAAATCCAACTATAACATAAATACAACATAAATATAAATCCAACCATAACATAAATACAACATAAATATAAATCCAACTATAACATAAATACAACATAAATATAAATCCAACTATAACATAAATACAACATAAATATAAATACAACTATAACATAAATACAACATAAATATAAATCCAACTATAACATAAATACAACATAAATATAAATCCAACTATAACATAAATACAACATAAATATAAATCCAACTATAACATAAATACACAATGCAAAGTCGTGCTGTTTGCAGAAAAGCTAGTTTTGCTGTCAAACAAAAGTGGGTGAACAAAACAATGCAAACATATTGTAATTTAATTATCAGTTCAGTAAGACCTGCTGCCTGATGGTTATCTTCCATTCCATAATATAATACTCATGTTCACTACAGGAACAAAAGGCATAGAACACACTCAAGCCTATTCTGATATTGGTTTAGAATCATATCTACAGGTGATGTATGCTTGCCTTATATGGAAGAGACGGACCGGGTCCTTGAACCTATCAGAACTAAACCAAATGGACCAAACACACAACTGATCTATATCTCGCATGCAGAATTCTGCCAAAATTCCTAGAATACGAAAACGTCCCAAATTATGCATGTAGGTCACTATCCATTATTAATAAACATCCAAAAACGAGACTTCTCAATTTATAACCCCCTAAAAACAAGCAACACACAGTCCTACTGCTTCAAAGCCTTGAAATGCCACGAAATAAATAGATAGAACCAGTTAGATCCGAGAGTTCACAAACCACTGTTGACAAAACTCAGACAAAAGGTTAACAAAGACAACACCTGTAATTAAACTTAAATGCCACCTAGCTCTAAACAGATAAGATACAGTAGCCAATCATTGTGACCGATCATTTGACAATATACGGACTGTTCCGGGGAACAGGTCGTCACACCAGATGACCCAGATATCACTAACTCTGCTCCCAGGGAAAAGTCGAGACAAGGGCTGCTTGTCCTCTTACACTGCGACACATACCAAGAGGCAAGAGCTAACCGAAGACTACCAAAATGACCTGTCCCAAAATACTCATGAACGTTGCCTGTTGGTCACTATTGGGATTTCAAGCACACTTTGACAATGTGAGTAAACGGAGATTCCACGTCATTAAAGTCAATTGAATTGAATTCAGAGAAAGAGAGAAAGACAGAGGAACAGACAGAGTAAGAGAGAAAGACAGAGGAACAGACAGAGAAAGAGAGAAAGACAGAGGAACGGACAGAGAAAGAGAGAGAGACTCACAGCTGATGGTGATTCCCAGCTCGACCCCGGGTTTCTTTGGTAGCTTCACATGAAAGGTTCCACTGCTGGGTATGACCGACTCTGTAGGGAGGAGAAAGGTGGGTGGAGGGGGGTAGAGAGAGGGGGGTGGGTGGAGAAGGGTGGGAGGAGAGGGGTGGGTGGAGAGGGGGTGGAGGAGAGGGGTGGGTGGAGAAGGGTGGGAGGAGAGGGGTGGGTGGAGAGGGGGTGGAGAGAGAGGGGTGGAGAGAGAGGGGTGGAGAGAGAGGGGTGGGTGGAGAGGGGTGGAGAGAGGGGTGGAGAGGGGTGGGTGGAGAGGGGTGGAGAGAGGGGTGGGTGGAGAGGGGGAGGGGTGGAGAGAGAGGGGTGGAGAAAAAGGGGTGGGTGGAGAGGGGTGTAGAGAGGGGTGGAGAGAAGGGTGGAGAGGGAGAGGGGAGAGAGAGGGGGAGAGAGAGAGGGGAAAGAGAGAGGGGAAAGAGAGAGGGGGAGAGATGGGTGGAGAGGGAGATGGGTGGAGAGAGAGGTGGAGAGAGAGAGGGGTGGTGGAGAGAGAGAGAGGTGGAAATCACAAATACATTACACAAAACCACCTCATGCAGAATTACTTGTGAATTTAACACCAGTAAACTGTGATGAAAAATCTCAATCACCTCAGCTTGTGTAAAATGCAGCTTCCGGACACTTTCGTAGGCAGACATTGGCAGTGTGAAAATAAAAGCTCAGGGAAATGAGATTAGATCTCAGCGGTCGAAATGTCACTACTGCGATAGTCCCATTGCCAACAGCATCTGAAACGCTCATGGCCGGCTAATTAAAGGTTATAGCCTGTTATCAATCAGCGGAATACTGATCAGAAACAATCTGTCGTAATGTTCTACGGCTGTCTGGTGCATGTAATGATTAACAACGGGGGACATTGTGTTCCTGAAACGGTTCTGGAATCACCAAGACAACTGGAGCTTAAATCAGCCGGTCCCTGTAGCAATGCCCCATTATGGTCTGTCTTGGAGAGTACAGACTTCTGGCATATAGGATCATAAAGGCCTAACCGATGCTCCCAGGAGGGAACATGCTGTAAATTGATCATTGCTTCTCTGGGAGCATTTTAAAATGTCCCAACCACCTGCTTTAATATCGGTCGGGGAACCAGCAAAAGCCCTCTGAGCCGAAGGCCAGGCAGGATCTCTGAGCAGAAGTCGTCAAGCCTTATTAAAGGTTATTCGTCAAGTTGAACGTTTTTATACATAGTAGATTTTTATAGATCTGGACAGTCACTGGCTAGCTAGCTGATCTTTCGGAGGTACCAAAAACATGATTCCTTCTGACGTTTGGAAACCACAATTAAAACGCTATGAATTCTGGATATTGTTGTTTGCTTACAAAAAGGAAAAACACTGGCTTTGGATTTTGATATGTAAACACCATTGAAACTGTCACGACTGGTGTGGTGGCGTTGCTACACTTCCATTTCGGTGATCCACTTCCGTGTTTTTGTTCTCACTAGCTGTGATTACTTCCTCTTTCACGTGGTCACAGCTGTTAGTAATCTGTCACTTTATGTTGGGATATAAGAGGGTCGCGAGCAGTGCACTCATTGCTTCGCATTGTTACATGTCACATGTTAGTTAGAGGTGAGTGTTTTGGTCGTGGTCTACTACTGTCTAAATGTTTTATTAGAAGCCGCTATATATGCGCATTGTTCTTTTCATTTACAACAGTTTAGGCTTTTTCCGCCGTTCACGGTTTGTTTTATGTTTGATTGTCGTAATAAACTTACCAAAACGGATTATTTGGCTCTGCACCTGGCTTCATCCTGCACTACACCCTACGAGTCTCGTGACAGAATGCGAAGCCACCAAAATAGCCCGCAGAGCCGGACGGTGAGTGGATTCCTCGGAGGGGCAAGCTATAGCGCTCCGAGGATGAAGCTCACCGTCAACCCACGGAGCAGTGGGACTGGGGTAAGCCGGAGACGCCCGAAGAGGAGTATAGGCGCCTCCGTGCTTACTTCGGGTATGAGCCACCTATGCAGCTATCAGGGCTGGTTACATCGGGTCCGCGGTCCTTCCCGGAGGAAAGCAAGAGGGCACCCCGAAGGCGTCCCAAGAAGGTTTTTGGGGGAGCTAAGGAGGTGTTCCGGGAGGACCCCACGGTCCTGGTGCTGCAGTACACCCACGGTCCTGGTGCTGCAGGAAAAACCCCTGGCCACCCACTGCTCCGGGGCTGCAGACAGGGACAGAGAAACCCCCTGGAGCTACAGCCACTACCCCAAACCCCGTGGGAAGACCCTTTTCTGCCACCGACTTCAGGGACAGAGAAACCCCGGAGGGGTTGGATGACCAGCCCACGGCCATTTTTAGGACGTGGTGGAGGACATGGCTGGATTTACAGGAGCCAGCGCCTGAGATGGCTGCCGTCGTCCCGCCGGCGCTCAAGATGGCTGTGGCCGTCACGCCAGCGCCCACGATGGTTCCCGCCGTCCCGCCAGCGCCCAAGATGGCTGCCGCCGTCACGCCAGCGCTCAAGATGGCTCCCGCCGTCACGCCAGCGCCCAAGATGGCTACCGCCGTCCCGCCAGCGCCCAAGATGGCTGCCGCCGTCACGCCAGCGTCACGATGGCTCCCGCCGCCACGCCAGCGCTCAAGATGGCTGTTGCTGTCACGCCAGCGCTCACGATGGCTGCCGCCGTCCCCGCCAGCGCTCAAGATGGCTGCCGCCGTCCCGCCAGCGCTCAAGATGGCTGTGGCCGTCACGCCAGCGCCCACGATGGTTCCCGCCGTCCCGCCAGCGCCCAAGATGGCTGCCGCCGTCACGCCAGCGTCCACGATGGCTCCCGCCGTCACGCCAGCCCAAGATGGCTACCGTCGTCCCGCCAGCGCCCAAGATGGCTGCCGCCGTCACGCCAGCGCCACGATGGCTCCCGCCGTCACGCCAGCGCTCAAGATGGCTGCCGCCGTCGTCCCGCCGGCGCTCAAGATGGCTGCCGTCGTCCCGCCGGCGCTCAAGATGGCTGTTGCCGTCACGCCAGCGCCCACGATGGCTCCCGCCGTCACGCCAGCGCCCAAGATGGCTACCGTCGTCCCGCCAGCGCCCAAGATGGCTGCCGCCGTCACGCCAGCGCCCACGATGGCTCCCGCCGTCACGCCAGCGCCCAAGATGGCTGTCGCCGTCACGCCAGCGCCCACGATGGCTCCCGCCGTCACGCCAGCGCTCAAGATGGCTGTGGCTGTCACGCCAGCGCCCAAGATGGCTGCCACCGTCACGCCAGTGCCCACAATGGCTGCCACGCGCCCACAATGGCTGCAGTGCCCCCACAATGGCTGCCGCATCGCCGCCCACAATGGCTGCCGCATCGCCGCCCAAGATGGCTGCCGCATCGCCGCCCACAATGGCTGCCGCATCGCCGCCCACAATGGCTGCCGCATCGCCGCCCACAATGGCTGCCGCATCGCCGCCCACAATGGCTGCCGCATCGCCGCCCACAATGGCTGCCGCATCGCCGCCCACAATGGCTGCCGCATCGCCGCCCACAATGGCTGCCGCATCGCCGCCCACAATGGCTGCCGCATCGCCGCCCACAATGGCTGCCGCATCGCCGCCCAAGATGGCTGCCGCATCGCCGCCCACAATGGCTGCCGCATCGCCGCCCACGAAGGCCGCGCCACGACGGCCCCACGATGGCCGCCGCCACGACGACGCTCACGATGGCCGCCGCCACGACGACGCTCACGATGGCCGCCGCCACGACGACGCTCACGATGGCCGCCGCCACGACTAGCTCACGATGGCCGCCGCCACGACTACGCTCACGATGGCCGCCGCCACGACTACGCTCACGATGGCCGCCGCCACGACTACGCTCACGATGGCCGCCGCCACGACGACGCTCACGATGGCCGCCGCCACGACTACGCTCACGATGGCCGCCGCCACGACTACGCTCACGATGGCCGCCGCCACGACTACGCTCACGATGGCCGCCGCCACGACTACGCTCACGATGGCCGCCGCCACGACTACGCTCACAATGGACGCCGCCACGACTACGCTCACGATGGCCACCGCCACGACTACGCTCACGATGGCCGCCGCCACGACTACGCTCACGATGGCCGCCGCCACGCCTACGCTCACGATGGCCGCCGCCACGCTACGCTCACGATGGCCGCCGCCACGCCTACGCTCACGATGGCCGCCGCCACGCTACGCTCACGATGGCCGCCGCCACGACGACGCCCACGATGGCCGCCGCCACGACTACGCCACGATGGCCTCCGCCACGACACCGCCCACGATGGCCTCCGCCACCACGTCGCCCACGACGGCAGACTCTGAGCCGCACAAGATGGCGGACTCTCTGCCGCACTAGATGGCGGTCTCTCTGCCGCACTAGATGGCGGACTCTCAGCCACTGAGGCCTTTTCAGGGCTGGACCTGCGGTCCTGGACTGACCCTTTTGGGTTTAACTGTGGGTTCTCTCCCTGTTGCTCCCTTGTTTTGGTGTTGTGTTTCCGTTCGGCTATCTGGGGAGCTAGCCTTTTAGTGGGGGATACTGTCACGACTGGTGTGGTGGCGTGGCTACACTTCCATTTCGGTGATCCACTTCCGTGTTTTTGTTCTCACTAGCTGTGATTACTTCCTCTTTCACGTGGTCACAGCTGTTAGTAATCTGTCACTTTATGTTGGGATATAAGAGGGTCGCGAGCAGTGCACTCATTGCTTCGCATTGTTACATGTCACATGTTAGTTAGAGGTGAGTGTTTTGGTCGTGGTCTACTACTGTCTAAATGTTTTATTAGAAGCCGCTATATATGCGCATTGTTCTTTTCATTTACAACAGTTTAGGCTTTTTCCGCCGTTCACGGTTTGTTTTATGTTTGATTGTCGTAATAAACTTACCAAAACGGATTATTTGGCTCTGCACCTGGCTTCATCCTGCACTACACCCTACGAGTCTCGTGACAGAAACCTAAATATATATATATATATATATATACTGTATACATAGTAAAAAAATCGGCAAAAATGTCCCATAAAAACGTTTAATAAAACCCTAACAATCATCGCCGTAACGTCTGGGTCCAGTACAAGTAAATACAGTAGAACCCAAAGTAGAACCCACAATAGAACCCACAGTAGAACCCACAGTTGAACAGTACCTGCGACATCAAACTCTATCTCCAAGGAGACCTTGCTGGTGATGCTGGAGTCCCGGAGAAGCTGATTGGTCTCCTCCAGTGTGCTGTCCTCTGTGGGGATCCCGTTTATGGACAAGATACGATCCCCTATCTGCAAGATTCCACACCTGCAAAAGGACACACACACGATCAAATGACAGCCACACAGTGATTCGTAACTCCACCTGCAATAGGGCACACACACGATCACATGACAGCCACACAGTGACTCGTAACTCCACCTGCAATAGGACACACACACGATCACATGACAGCCACACAGTGACTCCACCTCCACCTGCAATAGGACACACACACGATCACATGACAGCCACACAGTGACTCGTAACTCCACCTGCAATAGGACACACACACGATCACATGACAGCCACACAGTGACTCGTAACTCCACCTGCAATAGGACACACACACGATCACATGACAGCCACACAGTGACTCATAACTCCATCTGCAATAGGACACACACACGATCACATGACAGCCACACAGTGACTCGTAACTCCACCTGCAATAGGACACACACACGATCACATGACAGCCACACAGTGACTCCACCTCCACCTGCAATAGGACACACACACGATCACATGACAGCCACACAGTGACTCCACCTCCACCTGCAATAGGACACACACACGATCACATGACAGCCACACAGTGACTCCACCTCCACCTGCAATAGGACACACACACGATCACATGACAGCCACACAGTGACTCCACCTCCACCTGCAATAGGACACACACACGATCACATGACAGCCACACAGTGACTCCACCTCCACCTGCAATAGGACACACACACGATCACATGACAGCCACACAGTGACTCCACCTCCACCTGCAATAGGACACACACACGATCACATGACAGCCACACAGTGACTCGTAACTCCACCTGCAATAGGACACACACACGATCACATGACAGCCACACAGTGACTCATAACTCCACCTGCAATAGGACACACACACGATCACATGACAGCCACACAGTGACTCCACCTCCACCTGCAATAGGACACACACACGATCACATGACAGCCACACAGTGACTCCACCTCCACCTGCAATAGGACACACACACGATCACATGACAGCCACACAGTGACTCCACCTCCACCTGCAATAGGACACACACACGATCACATGACAGCCACACAGTGACTCGTAACTCCACCTGCAATAGGACACACACACGATCACATGACAGCCACACAGTGACTCCACCTCCACCTGCAATAGGACACACACACGATCACATGACAGACACACAGTGACTCGTAACTCCACCTACTTATCTCCATGGTCCAACACCCACACAGGACGTCTGAGGTCGAACAGGTCGCAGAAATGTACCTGAACTCATTTCAGTTCTATGGTCCTGTGGTGTTATAGCTAGCCTGTTGTAGATAACGGAACGTTATCAGGCCAGAAAATAGACACCACGCTAATACTGTCGATCCCACATCAATATTCCTCATCCTGAGCAATAGATTAAGGATGACCGGAGACAGATGTTTTATATCACCTCCATTAAAGCAGGCGCCTGTGTGAATGACTTAGTGTCCATCTTCTACTGATCATTTCATGCCACGAGTTCCAACATCAGTTGGCCTCTACGTTTGTTCGCTTCATCAATACGTCAGCAGGAGTGTTTTCAGTCAAACAATAAATGGTGACTTCTCTTCACTAGTTATATACCCTACTAGGTCTCTCAATCATCATGCTGGGATATGGTTTGCACTGACTGATTTATTTCCTGATTCTAGGTTTTTATGGTAGCGTCGCCCAAGCCTACACGTTTTGGGAGTTGGTCTTGGCTCCCATCTACGAACGACTGGGTTTCAATGTTAACCGTGAGGCCCAGAAGAGCCAATGAATCTGATTCCATTGTATTGCGATATATTGAAGTATTTGATTTGGTGATCTGTGATTTAATTGTATTGTCCTACGCGGCAATATATATGTTTGGTTGTATTTGATTCCGTTGAATCGTATTATACTGTAATATTTAATTCAGTTGTACTGTCCTATTCTGTAATAATTGATTCAGTTGTATGCGATTACTTTGTATTGTGCTATACCAATGGTGGAATAGGTTTTTGGCTTGCAGTCCACATCAGACTCGAAAAGTCACCAAATTGAAAAACGCAATTTGTTTGTAAACTCTATTTGCAGGCAAGAAACGGTAGTTATTTAAACATTTATAGTTCCATTGTAATTCTGAATCTATACTGTAGATGTATTGTA